>JAODJW010000002.1:21908941-21927930 GCA_026777045.1 Hyperopisus bebe | reverse complement strand
CCCCCCCCCCCCCCCCCCCAAACACGCCTTCATCCCAGCAGACCCACCGTGACATCTGGGCTCATAATACCGCAGTGTGCTTATATGTTATGATGGCGGTGGGGCAGCTGGAGGAGCATGTCTGTAACCTAAAGGCCACTGGTTGGCGTCCCAGGATGGTTGTTGTAATATCCCGACCTGAACTTCAGCTGGATAAATGAGAAAATGTCATAATGCGTCACATCTGGAAGCGTGAATAATTCAAGGTGGCGAAATGCGAAAGGTGAAGAGAGGTGATGCCCTCAGTCCCAGGGAACAGAAACCCTGTCATCATGGGTTTGTTACTCACACACATGCCCTCCGCTTACTGTCCCGTGTCTATGGCTGTTGGGTACCTCACAGCACTACAGCTGCTGCTTCCCGGGACGTGAACCCTAAATGCTCTGCCGCTGGCTGGGAGGAATCGGAGGACACAAAAACCCAGCACGCAGGGTGGCAGACCCGCCTGGCCGATCCAGCGGGCCACTGGGAGAGTCTCACCACATCTGTTCAGGCCTGGGGCAGAAAAGCACAGTACGTTTGCACTGAGCTGAGTGTCCCCAGATGGGCAGAAAATAAACAGATATGCAAGACGGTGGCCATTAAACGGGACCTTAGGGGTCAGGGCAGAGCTGTTATGGCACAGGGGTGGTGAAGGCATAGAGGCAGGGATGGCATGGAGGTAGGTACACAGCGAATGTGTGTGCAGGAGAATATGGAAGGAATTGTGGCTTAGTATGCACGTACAGTACAGGCCAAAAGTTTGGACACACCTTCTCATTCAATCGAAACTCAAACTTTTGGCCTATACTGTACATGAAGGGATGGGATGTGGGGGTAATGCAGGATATCTCAGACGAGAAGGCCGACTTCCTACGCAAAATGCTGTAATTAATATGGTTACCATAGTATCGTGGGTGACCCAAATGAAAGCTGCGTACTTGGGACTGCACAGCGCTAATACCGGTTTGAGTTTCACCCCGCTCCTATCCAAAGACCTCAGCACCTGCCCAAAAGCTCCCGCTCCATACTGCTATAGCCACAGGACAGAGCTCTGGGGTCCAGGGATTCTATGGGTCCTGTCTATGGGCTGAGGAGCACTTGGACACCAGAACACACACCACCAACCGAGACCCTACCAAACTAAGTTCAGGAGCATCCAAGCACGCCCCGAAGGTCAGGGAAACACACGCTACAGCCAGCTGGAAGATGCTGGATGCTTCCCATGCAGGGCAGATGGTACCAAGGCTGGTCCCAGCCCAGAGGAAACAAAAAGCCTGTGTGGGTGAGGGGAAACCCCCAACAAGGGAGCGGCAGGTTTGATGTGGCCATAAACCCAGGAAACTGCCACCCTGGAAAGAAGGGCGAGGTTTATATTAATCCCGCAAGTCGTGAGGACCAGCTGGCTTCTGATTGGTGAAAACAGGCCCCAGCTGGCCCCTGATTGGCACATTTACCTTCCTCCTCCAACCTCTGCATTGCCTTGAAACACCACATGCACTCTATGACTCACTGAGCCCGTGATCTCAAACACAGTCCAGAAAGAAGCATCTGCGTGTGCACCTTGCGCAGGGAGATTAACTGATAGCCAATGACCCCAATGACTCCAGGGGAGTGAGGAGGCCCCCTCTTGCTCTATGAATCTGTTTCATTACCAGAAGAATACAGTGGACAGCACACATAAGCATACAAAAGGTTATGTGTACACAGAGAATACCGCCTCTCCCCTCGATCACACACAAACATCCAAAGAATCTAAAATCAATCCAACAGGATGTCTGTGGTGTCTCCATTACTTTCTGTTACTGCAATGGCAGGGCTCACATGCCCCTGTACATGCAGCATTCAAAAGCATCAGAGCGGCCTGGTCCAGAAGGTTCCTTAACCCCCACCTTCATTAAATAAAGGCTGTGCAAACCAGAAACACTAAGTCAAAGTTAAGCATTAAAGCCGTGCAGCATGCACCAAGGGAGACCTTAAATCCCTGTTCTGTGTTCCTCTTAGAAAACTTGAGCGTGGGAGCATCCAGCCGCCCCAGCGCCCTGTTCCACTGCCCAGTGTGGACCACAGAAAGCCACCATCACCAAAGCCCCCCCCCCGACTTTCTGTCTACAGATGCTGCCAAAGTTACCTCTCAAAAGGCCACCAGGGTGTCCACTGCCATTGGTTCAGACCACGTTTTTCCAGCCTCTCTGACAGTGATGACGAATGTGTCAACACCCTTACCTGCTCCTCCGATCATGTAAGGGCTGCTACTGTCCCGGGGAGGGGATCTGGGGGTCTTGGCCAAGTAACGGGTTTATGCTGGTGACACTGAGAAATAACGTCCATGAGCAGATTTGACAAAATAATGCGGGCTGGATTTTCAGCACTGCGCTGGAGAGGAAGCACCTTCCGGAATTGACTCAGTCCAGATGCAGGAATTTCCTGCTGTTATATATGACTGCAGTATCTGCTAAGCTGAAACCAGGCTGGAGTAATGGCTGCCTGGAGCACTAGAGCTTTACGGCAAAGCCAGGTGGGAGGAGGACACACCAACAGTCCATGCAACTGATGAACCAGCCAGCCAGTGCACCAGCCAGCCAATGCCCTCCCTGGTGTCTCCCCCACCCAAACTTCACCCCCATGATGCCGCGCTACTTGACATGGCCCGAAGGTCAGATAACACCCCCACCCGACTGCAATGACCTCCACATCCGGCACGCTGGCAGTGCTCATTCCAAAATTAGCCAAGGTGACAATTTGTATTCCATAAATGCCTGCGGAGGCGGCAAAGAAGCCTGAGCACAGAGGCTGTAAAAGGTGGTGAGGGGGCAGACGACGTGTCCCAAGACAGGTGACGGCTTATCACATAAGCAAACGTATGCCAAACAGTCCAAGACCTGGAGTATCCCACTAGCCTGGCTTCTCGCTCTATACGGGCATATTTATAGCAGGATAAATTTAAATGGCGTGCGGCATGCTGACTGGGACGCCGGCACAACTCCGTTAGTGCCAGGTGGGGGGGCACTCCACTTCTTGGGGAACGTGATGAATGTTAATGAGCAAATATAAGGCACATTTAAGCCGAGACACCGAACTGGCACGGGCCCCCAAGGCTGCCAGTGGAGGGAGGGGGGGGGGGGGTCCAGCCACTGCCTCCAGGCAGAAGGAGAGTCCCGATAAAATGTCATATGTTAATCAGCAGCAGAGTCTAACCTGGGTGAGCAGAACGAGGCGACTTCACTCAGGCAGAGGTGTGCACCCTTGGCTGACCCCAGGAGGGACGGGAGTTTTTCCGATTCACATCCACTGGCTGTGCTGGGCGGGGGGCATGGGCTTCAGGACACCTGCCCTGGGACATGTGGGCAGAAGTAGCCCCCCCGCCCCCGCCGCCGACACACTCACACACACACATACACATACACACATACATGGACAGAGTGCAGCTGAAGCATGTCCCCTGCCATCCATCACTCTCAGGCAGACGTGAGATAAGCTGGGGTTTAGCACCCAATTCGGCCAGGCTTACTGAAATTACGGGTGGCTTTTCACATAGATGAATAAGCAGACAGAGAGGAATCCCCATTAAAGGGGCAAACATAGCGGGAAGGGGAGGGGACTGGCCCAGCGACACCCTGGGAAAAGAAGGTGCATGACAGTGGTTTCTGGTCTCAGGGGCCCCAAGGAAAGGAGGAAAAACACAGCAGTCTCTAGTCTCAGGGGACTCAAGAAAAGCAGGTGCCCGCAAACAAGGCAAAAGACAATGGTCTCAGGTCTTGGGGGCCCAGGAGAAACTAGAGATCCCAGGTTGACATTCTCATGTATGGTCAATAAGTACTGAAGAGTGTCTGGCACATACCCAGCAGGACTGTACCAGAAAGGGGCAGGAACAGAAACCACCCTTTGGAAGGACATGGAATCTGATGTGTGTCCGGGCTCCCTCAGCTCCTAGGTTTGAGAGCCTGTAGGTGTGCCGGGGCAGCCAGAGAGAGGCTCAGGACAGGCCTGAGGGGAAGCGCAGGCCTTGCTGCTGTCACTGTGGACAGACAGACAGCCAAGTGTGGCATCATGGCACCAACCAGCCCCAGCTTGCCCCACCCACCCTGGCTCACAGGCAAATGGTGCAGATGCCAGTATATTGCTACGTGTCAAGAGCCACGTGGCAGCCCCGTGAAGCGAGGAAGAATGAGGGCATGCACACACTCCCGCTAGGCTCACCAAGCCCCCCCAAACACACACACTCACGCACGCACGCACGCACACACAAAAACAGGCAGCAAACTAAGACAGGTATAAGCAAGAGTGATTACATCTCATTTGACCTGAAACAAATGGTCCTTGGAGGAAACAATTCACAGAATAAACGCGTACATAAATACAAGTGTGCGCATGTGCACGCACGCACGCACACACACACACACACACACACACACACACACACACACACACACACACACACACAGAGCAATTCCCACTGCAAGGGAATTTATTTCTGCATCCCCTCAACTTAGCCAAATGCGATTCCCTCAGGACTAATAAGAGCTCATCCTAACCCAAAACTGTGGAAAACTTATCCATATTTCTTGCTGGACGGGACAGATGGCAATGTTGTGGTAAACGCATATGCCTCACGGGCGCAGAAAATGCGAGCAATGCAGCCCCGTCAGCGATGATCCGGCAGCATCACGCTCTGGCGGGAGCCCGGGGTTAAATGACAACGCAGGCCGTGTGAAAATAATGTAATCGGTATTCATTATATCAGTGACAAGGAGAAAATTCTAGCTCACCCCGTCTGTCACCCCCTGCAGCCCCACAGGGATTTGGTGAAGGTTAATTTATTTAAATCTCCCGACCACTCATTTCAATTCCATTAAACAAAACTAATGAATCTTTCGTTTGCAGTCTAATCAGCTTACCCTGTCAAAGTCCCCAGATCTTTCCAGGAACACAACAGCCGGGGAGTAAGAGGAAACTTCCAGCTTCCACCCACAGAGGCTGGAGGAGGGAAAAGGTCACCACAGCCTCTGTGCAGTGGCATTCCTGTGACCCAAGCACGTACATGTCACTTCTTTGAGTGGGCAGAATGTGATCACTGGGAGGCTGCCCCAGATTCTGGGTTTTATAAGTTGAAACACTGCTCCTCACGTTTGGAGCCTTAAAGAGTTTCCTTCTAACATATCCTAGGGATTAGTGTCTCCCACATACTCCAGCATGATTGTTTAATTACAGGTTATCATCTCACCGCAAAAATAAAAGTGCAATAAGCAGAGGAGGCTTGCAACACACAGCTTCTCTTTTATATCACAATCCAGCTGCTCAAGTTAGGCACTCCATGTTTATCCGCTGCCCATTCACTCTCTCGCACAGTGGGGAATAGACCTCAGCACAGCCGTGTCAGAGCTAAGCGGTCAGCCGCATTCTGGGTTTAAACGCTGTCTGTACTCTCTCTCATATGGTGGGGAATGGACCTCAGTACAGCCGTGTGAGCGCTAAGCGGTTAGGTCTGTGCCCTATTAGCTCCTCTGCAAATTGCCCGCTTCGGCTCTCCCTCATGGCTGTGTGTATCTCCTGCCTCTCACCTTTTATTTTGCTGCCATGGACCCTAATCCATTTATCCACACCGCACTCAACATCAGGCTCTTCCTTCTGCTCTCCATACCACCTACTGTTGGGGCCCTCTGGCCCTGAGCTGGACCCAGACACCCAGCCTTCAGAAGGATATAAATGGCTCCCCGCCCCACACCAAGGCACCATCCCGTCTCCATCACCCTCTCTCTCATATAACATGTATTCATACACCCTTTCCCATTTGTTATTCTTATTCATTCACTTTTTGCAGACACTATTTTCCAAGATTCCTATTCAAAGAATGACAGAAAATCACATATTTAGAGTGTTTTTTCTTCCCATTTAACTCCCTACTAAAGATTTATTGTAAATAACTGTGAAGTACTTTGCAACAAACTTGCTTGGAAAAACACACTAAATAAATTGGACTGATTGAATTCGAGAGCCCCCATGCAGGCTGCCGTAAAATCCGTTTTCCTTGAGTGTCATTTCCCAGGGTGCACCGCTAAACACTGTGTGTCCCACGTGACGACCTGCACAGCGCCTTCTCGCCAAGGAGCTGGAAGTGCCTCGGGTGTAAACACAAGCGACATTTATTTATTACACCCACAGAAAAAAAAAATCACATCAGCTCAATTACGAAACATGGACGAGAGCTGGTTTTATTGTTAATGTAATCATTTTGAATCTGGTTAGAGTGAAAAGGGGACAAAGTGAAAGTGACAAGAAATTAATACAGGAACGTTAGCAAGGACGTGGAGAGGAAATAAAAACATACTGGCCAACTGTGTATTTTGATGGTCTTCTTGTCAAGAACATGATGACCTGTCTTCCTGAAACTGAACTTTGACAGATCAGAGAAGGGCTGGTCTCAATGCTCCCCCTTTGTTCATGTTTAAAATGAGATACACAGAAAACGTAGGAACTTCTCACAAAAGTACACCTCTTACTCACAACTTCATAACCGTTAAGCTAAGTGACACCTTTGCTCTATGGCTTTGTTGGTTGTGAGTTTAGGTCCTGATGCTCCAAGTTATCAGAGCCTCATATAAAAAGCAGACCAAAATTTCCCCGACAGCTTGGCTGTGCCCCCTGGTGAACTGTGCTGCGCAAATGAAATATGACCTAAATGCTACCTTCATTTAGCCCAGAAAGACTAAGAGAGAGAAACACCCAGAAAGCATTTCCACTTAGAGAGAACACGGCACTTTTATGTCGCACGGGCATTGTGGGAATCGGCGTTTAGATGCAAAGGAGTGCTGGCTCGAGCTCTGGGCCGCATCTGTCTCATGCTGCCCTGGATATGGAACTTTCCCTGAAGCACCATTTCCTTGAATTGTCCTTCCTCTATCCTACCAGCAGCCCAAGACCCATTAGGCCTCCTTGGCGAGCTTGAATCCTTCAAAAAAGACGAGTGCTGGTGTTCCTTCTTACCCTCCAAAAATTTCATGGTCTATTTATCCCATTGATCTGTTTTCTTAAAATGCATTTTCCTTCCCGACAGACGAATAAAAAAATAAAAAGTGGATCTGGGTCGGGGCTATGATATGAAAAGCCGCCACATTGTCGGTGTCACAAACGGCGAGGAAACGTGATTAGCGTTTACTCTAATTAATCTCTACTAATCCCACACATGTGACTCAGAAGACGGAAGGATGAATGGGCGACAAATGAGGATCTTTAGTCAGGCAGAGGCTTGCAAAGATTCTTGCCGGCCTTGCATCAGCGTGGGCCGCTGCTCCACTCATTCTGCGCTGGTATCTGCGCCAGATTGAGAGATGCTGGTGTTCAATTCCCCCTTTGTAGCACCGGTTTGAAACTGTGGCTTGACAAATCTGGGAGACAAGCAAGGAAGTTTAATTTTCAGGACAACATGGCTCTAATAAAGAGGCCAGAAATGTACCGTGCCTTCCGTGACAAATGTCAGATCAGAGGGAGTTAGGGGACAGTTTACAAGGAAGGCCAAGTATCGCACAGAATGTTCCCTAACAGAGACAGAAGACACACGCTGGAGTATATTTCGGTCAGGAATCCATTTTCCTTGTGTACTTATGTACCTTGCACCAATGTGACCCCCAGTGTAGGTGTTAGCCGCCCATCAACACGTAATCATTCCATGTCAAGAAGCAGCGAGAACAACTGCAAAAACCTCTAGATGGCAAAGCACACCCTAGTGAATGCGCAGTGAAGAGCATTCAGTAGGCACTCACAACTCCTCGAAATGAAGGTGTTCGGTTTTAAAGCTATTTCGAGATGCAGTTGAAGGCCTGAAAAGGCAAGACAGTGCTGCCAAACGCCTAATTTCTGTCTATATTTACCCAGGCATTCTGTTCCCGGTGGTACAGCGTGAGCACTCACAGTGCACGCAGGCATCAATCGATGGCTGCTGTCACATTCCTTCATCACAGGATGCGTCCGGCTAACGGTAGGGGACATGGTTTTTGGCAGTCTTCCACAGCGCTGGC
Source organism: Hyperopisus bebe (assembly GCA_026777045.1). NCBI lineage: Eukaryota > Metazoa > Chordata > Actinopteri > Osteoglossiformes > Mormyridae > Hyperopisus > Hyperopisus bebe. The sequence goes on along the minus strand of JAODJW010000002.1, from coordinate 21,919,897 downwards.
TTAGTGGCACCGATCAGACTAGCTGAAGAGGCCACAAGACCTGACAGACAGACGGTAAACTGCTAGCAGGGGGTATGCCAACCATACTGTGTACTCCTGGGGGTTATTTCACAAATGATGGGAGCAACATCTCTCCTGGTCACTCTACTCCCACATCACATACTCAACACCAAGTATTAATTTGTGATTCTGTCAGATAGGGGACCCAAACATACAAATATATGAAGAGAGTCAGTTTGGCTGTTAACAGTCATGACAGAACAACAGATGACTGATTAGACCAAAGCAGCAAACTAGTTAAGAACTCCGTATTAAAGCACATCACTTGGGACAGTTACACACTGATGCAGAGAAAATTAACAGTAAAACCAAGTAACAGTAAGTAGTAAAAAAGACAAAATGCCTTAAAGACAGCTCACTCCACAGACAGGAGATGGGGACTGGTTTTGTGAAAGGCTTGGACAACTAGGAGGCCACAAGTAGGTAAGTCTGGGACACTGCAGAGAAAACGGGGCACAGCTGCTTTGAACAAACATGGTCTTCACTGCACCTCATCAGAAGATCAAAATGTTCCATCATGCAGACAGTGGCTAATCCAGACTTTGAAGAAGGAGGGTGCTTTAATCATGTCTAGTCTACGTTCTCTAATAAAATGTCATAAAAACATTTGTTTGTTAGATGGATATTCATTCTATAGTCCACTAAACAACTGGTGCTTGTTGCTGTAAGCCAGAGGAGGTAACAACACAAGCTTTAAAGACAGGCTGAACAATGTCTTGGCAAATGAAACATAATCAGGGTTCAGAAGATCCAGCAGCCAAACAAATCCAGCTGCAGCTCCTGGGCACCCAGATGCCCTGCCACCCAGCACACACCTCCTTCACCCAGAGGAACAGATCACAGGCAGGAGCACAGAGCATGGGCTTCCCAAGGTCAGATGACCATCTGTTAGCTCAGATAAAGCAATGCTGCATTCCCAGCTGTTGGCACTTTGTCTCCTTGTCGCAAGACAGCCTTGTTAAAGAGGGGAAAAACATTAAAACAAGTAAAGGTGGGTTTAGCTACAACCCGAACAACAAGACATGCTCCTAGAAAAAGAGTGTATCAAAAGTGTGATTAGATATGAAGATTATAGGAGAGCAAAGACAATGCAAAAAAGTAGACTGAGGCTCTGGACACTTTCAGGTTCGGCTTAGACACTGGCACCGAAGGCTCAACAGCAAGCAAATACAGGCGCTGAAAATGAAATGCAAAGGGCAGAGGCGTTGTGCAACCGGGAATGTCTTGTGGATTACCGCAAGCCGTTGTCTGAAGCAATTTGGGAGTTTTATGTGCTGGGGACATTCTTTTGTCTTTCGGAATAGATGATAACCAGTTACTGACCCCTCATTTCCCAAGACACTCCACCCTCCCCCACAGCTAGGCCATGTCACTCTTGCCTGGCTAGAAGAAAGGTTTCAAGTTCTTTTCATTTTACAACAAAACCACTCTCACTGCTGGTCTCTCCTTCAGGAGCCCCAGGTCTCCTCTAGCACTGTCACTGCTGGTCTCTCCTTCATACACAAGGACCCCCAGGTCACCTCTAGGGTGGGCGATTTTCCCAAAAAAAATCATATTGTGACCTTTATAACACAAAATCACGATCCTCAATTTAAATTACAATTTTTCTTCCCAATTCAGAAATGCACTGTCAAGATCCACACTCAAACAAGCCTAAAGACTTATCTATTAGTACCATTTAAAACACTATATTGAATTAAAGGCACCGTTTTCAAAATGGGAATTAAACCCTGAGTTAAATTTTATGTTATGCTGGATGCATCCCTTTAAGGTGGCTGAATAGATCTGTCATGTTATGAATAAATCAAAGGTGCATTTTCATAGTGCTTTTCAAGACATCCAAAGCTCTTCACAGAAGCAATGGGGAGCCTCTGGAAGTGCTGACTGTGGCCTGACAAAGTTTACAGATAACTTTGTTTTGTGAAATATCTGACTGTGCATGGCCAATTTGCACCTCGCATGCACAGCATTTACACTTCACAGCATTTTTTACTATGGTGCTGAATCGGTACGACTGTTTATTTTCACGACCCATCCTGATCCCGTTAATATTTCTTTTCACTCCATCACTTTCATCTTATGGACTGCTTGTCAGCCCAGAATGGGATTCAGCCAGAAATTCTGATTTTGGATTCTTTGCACTCTCTGTTTTTTAAAAGTTCTGCATAGCACCTGCACTTGTGTCTGAGTGCATGCTTATGGGATACCTAGGTAATAGTGCTGACCCAAAAACTGGAAATGGACAGCCAGAGATAACACTTAAAACGACAAGCAAAGAAAATGGATCAGGTCGTCACACCGTGGACCCGTGTGATTAGATATGAAGATTATAGGAGAGCAAAGACAATGCAAAAAAGTAGACTGAGGCTCTGGACACTTTCAGGTTCGGCTTAGACACTGGCACCGAAGGCTCAACAGCAAGCAAATACAGGCGCTGAAAATGAAATGCAAAGGGCAGAGGCGTTGTGCAACCGGGAATGTCTTGTGGATTACCGCAAGCCGTTGTCTGAAGCAATTTGGGAGTTTTATGTGCTGGGGACATTCTTTTGTCTTTCGGAATAGATGATAACCAGTTACTGACCCCTCATTTCCCAAGACACTCCACCCTCCCCCACAGCTAGGCCATGTCACTCTTGCCTGGCTAGAAGAAAGGTTTCAAGTTCTTTTCATTTTACAACAAAACCACTCTCACTGCTGGTCTCTCCTTCAGGAGCCCCAGGTCTCCTCTAGCACTGTCACTGCTGGTCTCTCCTTCATACACAAGGACCCCCAGGTCACCTCTAGGGTGGGCGATTTTCCCAAAAAAAATCATATTGTGACCTTTATAACACAAAATCACGATCCTCAATTTAAATTACAATTTTTCTTCCCAATTCAGAAATGCACTGTCAAGATCCACACTCAAACAAGCCTAAAGACTTATCTATTAGTACCATTTAAAACACTATATTGAATTAAAGGCACCGTTTTCAAAATGGGAATTAAACCCTGAGTTAAATTTTATGTTATGCTGGATGCATCCCTTTAAGGTGGCTGAATAGATCTGTCATGTTATGAATAAATCAAAGGTGCATTTTCATAGTGCTTTTCAAGACATCCAAAGCTCTTCACAGAAGCAATGGGGAGCCTCTGGAAGTGCTGACTGTGGCCTGACAAAGTTTACAGATAACTTTGTTTTGTGAAATATCTGACTGTGCATGGCCAATTTGCACCTCGCATGCACAGCATTTACACTTCACAGCATTTTTTACTATGGTGCTGAATCGGTACGACTGTTTATTTTCACGACCCATCCTGATCCCGTTAATATTTCTTTTCACTCCATCACTTTCATCTTATGGACTGCTTGTCAGCCCAGAATGGGATTCAGCCAGAAATTCTGATTTTGGATTCTTTGCACTCTCTGTTTTTTAAAAGTTCTGCATAGCACCTGCACTTGTGTCTGAGTGCATGCTTATGGGATACCTAGGTAATAGTGCTGACCCAAAAACTGGAAATGGACAGCCAGAGATAACACTTAAAACGACAAGCAAAGAAAATGGATCAGGTCGTCACACCGTGGACCCGTGCTATGTTCACAAACCAACAGAATGACTTCCTACTAGATGGTTAGTGCTAATTGGCCATGTTATATCATGTGTTATCATTTGTGTCTATCACAGGGTCTCTTTCATGTGTGACATATTTGAAAAACAACTCAATGTCAGCTATTGGCATGGCGGATGAGGAAGTGTGGTATGGGCCAGGTAGTGACATTATTACTGGACATCGTTTAATGTCCAGTTTGGAAGCATTAGGAGGACATAAAAGATCATGCATGGAATGAAATAGCATGAAAACTAGATCGTGGACATCTTCAACATCAATCGTGATATAAAATCATCAGAATGCCTGCCTCTAACTCCTAACTTATCAGCCAGTGGGGAATGCTTGTGACGACCCCCACCAGGGCCGCTGCTTGAAGAAAACCTGCACATGGGATAAAAATCGTGATTCTCCAAATGACAGAAATTGCTAAAGCTGAGATTTTCGTCCTGCAAATCAGCACAGTGACGACGGTAAAGAAGGGAGAGCATGAGATTACCTTTCCAGTCCTGATTGATGTCTACCTGCCTGAAGACTGCTATCAGCCAGCAAAAGGCCCAACTAAATTACAAAGTGCATTGATATTCTTTTAAAGCCTCCTTAATTCCCTCAGTGACAGCTGCTTCAGTACAAATGAATCCCGTTCCCTTCGCGGCACTGAGCTGCAGTACGGAGGGAATGACAGGTGATTCGAAAAGTCTGAACAGTCCCCGGGCAAAGCTGCAGAGTCCTCTCCCTTGCTTTCCAGCGAGTGCGGCGTGGAAATTAGTCTGCTCAGATCAATGCGGCTCGCTATGCAAATGTAAGGCCTGTTTCTCCCCAAGCTTTATGGGGTAATAAAATGCGGCTGCTGTCCACCACGGCGGCAGCTGTCTGACAAGACAGCCGGCATCGTGCGGAGATTAACAGCCAATGGTCAGCTCTCCCGACTCGCCTCTTTAGAAGGAAAGGAGATGGAGACCCGCGTCTCCTTTAATTGATTTTCCCAGCTGCGGAGCTCCTCAGAAGAGCGGCTGCAGGCTTGCGCTCTGCCAAACGCACCCTGCGTGGCGTTTAATACCTTTTTAAGCCATAGCGAGATGGGTGTTCCACAACTCCTCCATGTCATGGATTAATATCCAGACTTAACCACAAACCATATAAGTTTCAAAACTATTTAGTTACAGATAATGACTAAAACAGCAGTGAGCCTGAGGGAGTACAAGCGCGACTCCATCACAGCCTGCCACGGGCCGCATGGCTTACAAAGGTGGGCACGGGCCCAGATATTTCACAGAGCCAGCATGACTTTCCATAAATAGGCTGGGGCAATGGCACCTTCGGCTGCCCATAAATTAAAACACCAGCAGCTAATGCAAAAACAGGAAACTTTTGAACCGCATGTATGTCTACGGTGGGGCGACAAGGCGACCGGAGCGGGGTGTGCAGCAGGCTGCTACGTAGGAAACGCGGCTTGGCAAGTTAACGGAAGGCAACAGAAAGCAAAATCATCTCAAAAGAGCAAAAGTCAACTGCAACCTGGAGGGGGAGAGGAGTAAGTGGGGCAAAGAGCAGGTCGCTCCAGTGTGCAGACAGTAGGGAAGGGGCACGGCGAGCACTGGGCTACTGCATGAGGCATGGCAGCCCCACGCAGGGAGCGCAGTTTCAAGCGTAAGGGTCATCTGTTGCTGTTGGGGGGGTCGATTTCCAGAGCATTTCTGCCTGTGGGGGAATTACAAAATGTTCCCAATCAGGGACCATTATGGACTCCTTTGTCCCATGTAATTCTGGGGGATGGATATACTAATTGACATCAAATCAGAATATCTGAGAGCAGTGACTTTAAAAACTAGCTGCTTGTAGCCTTTGCATTAACTGCTGATGGGGAAGGACTTCAGCAGCGAGCTCCTCCTCAGCTTTGCTTTCAACACTGATGGCAGCACAAGCTCCATAAGATAATTAGCAATGACAAACGGGCTGCTTAGAAAAGCAGATGCCGCAGAAGCCTGTTGAGTTTGCACAGACTGCTGGGCGAGGTCTTCGCTTGGGGTGGGGGGTGAGGGGCCATGCCAAGAAGCCTGTCTCCAGTACCTACTCCCAGCAAGAGCGACTACTCCAAAGGCTGGCGGCATGGACATTTTGCCCTGTCTTCGAGACCACGCAGCATGGCAGGGATGGGTGAGAGGTGCCACCTCTCCCATCTCCGGGCCAGCTGCTGCCAATCTGACAGCCACCTGCCCCGGTGCACATGGAGGGCCCTACGCCCCAGGGGCCCATTACCGAGGTGTCACTCAGCGGCCCCACGGCTCCAAATATTGCATGCTTGAAGGTGGGAATGAGCACTTGGATATGAAACTGAGGAGTGGGAGTGGCCTTCTCTCGGGGGTCAAATGCTGCACTTGCGCAGCCACCCATGGGCCCTGACAGGAGGTGACGGGTATGGGAATTGCAGGGTGCAGCACCGCCACCCGCAGCTGACTGACTGTATCCCACGACTCACGATGGCTGCTTGAGATTGGGATGCGAAGCGTGCAATGAGCTCCATTCTGCTTAGAGAAGACACACTGACTCATGGCTTTAAACGAGCTCTGTTTGTGTGACTTCCACACAGAGGCCCTTGGAGCACACACACGCACAGAGAGACCAGAAAAAAACATCCCCAGATACTAGAAAGTAACAGGCTTTGCCACAGTGTCCCCACAATGTGGTAAATACAAACACACGCACACACACGCACACGCACACGCACACCACAAAGATCATCACAAAACAAAGGAGAAAAGAAATGGGATTATATACATTATGAAAGAACCTTCCACATCATCATCATCTCTGTTCTCATTTCTTTTCCTGCAGCTTGGGGAGACTGAAAAAACACTATGTTTAGCCACAACACAACGGGAAATGTGGTCTTTCAACAGCTTGAATGTGAGGCAGATCATAATGGAAATTAGCGAGCTTCTCCGGAGCCAGCCTACTCGTGTTTTAACATGGCTCTTTTAAATCACCCAGAACTGATACTGTAGTAATTCATTTATAACGTGGCATAAACAAACATAAGTGAGATACAGTTGGGTAATTATACTAGAAACAGCCGCTTTACTTGGCCTTAATTTCCTTCTGTGACAATTTACCAGTTTGGTCTGCAGCCTGTAGCCAGGGTGGAATCACATAATCATTCATAATCATGTCAGCAGTGCTGTTATCATAAGCCTTCATGGACAGGAAAGCAGCCCCCTTTTGCTGGCTTATCTCTGCATCGGGAGGATCTGGACCCATCGGTCCCAGGATTCTGCGCCACACCCGCATATAGGAGACCCAAGAAAAAAAAATAATAATAAAAAAAAAAAAAAAATCTTTTTATATATATATATATATAAAATATCTTGGATGCCTGGTTGGGTTCAGACAGAGGGTACTGTCCGTTGACGGGGCAGCCTGCAGCTTCTCTACCGCCCGTTAATAATGGTGTCATACAGGACGACGCAGTGAATAATCTGTGTTGGGGTCTGCAGCTCAGCCGCACGTCGGACAGGAATTGAGGGGGAGCGGCAGCTGAAGCCTTTCACTGCCTGACAGCTGTATCCCCCCCCCCCCCCCCCACCGCGTAGTCCATGGGGCAGATCTGAGACGTGCGGGGGCAATCTGCCGGGACAGCAAGTGGCATGAGTGAACTATGCTAAGACTGCAGGCCTGTTAGTGCCCCCCCACGTCCTGACACGTCACACACCACCCACGCTGACAGGGCAGGTACAGGGGATGCAGAGGTGGCACGGTGTCTCCTGCTGTCCCGTATTACAGTTTAATTCCTTTAAGTGGGACAGGAAGACTGCTATGGTGGGAGGGTGGAGAGTGACACGGGGCTGTGGCTGCTCTAGCAGCCTGGTAGGCTGCGGAGTTGCGCCGAAGGTTGGCGGCGGCGGCCGGTGTGAGTGGCGTGGTAGTAAAAGCTCCGAGAAGCTTAATGCATTTTTCTTCCCTCTCTTCCTCTTCTGCAGAGAAGAAACAGCACTCTGTCTCCAAGCCCCCAGCCTTGACGGATGCTTCGCCCTGCCTCCATTAAGCCGCCTTCCGTCCACATCCATTTGTGCATCCAGAAACTTACCAGTGCAAACCCCATTTAAAACTGCACTCCAGGAAGCAACAGTGTGACTCTTTCATCCTATGGGCCCACCACTCACGGGGGCTGCAGGTCTGGAGTGTGCGCTGCAGCTCACTGGTTCTTGCCAAGGGGTCCGGGTATTTCTCGCCCTGAGAAGTCAAGTGAACCACGAGAGAGCAAAAGCTCCAGCTGCTAAGAGACCTGCAGGATGTTAGCTGAACCAGTGACTTGGTAGGTGGCCTTAACAACCGAAAACAAAGAGATGTACCTCCTGGGGAGTGGGGGAGGGGCGTCTATCAGTTCTCAACTCCAGATGCTTCCAACCTGGATGTTTAATTAAGCACCAATCAGAGCCTCAGGAAGATCAGTTGCACGACCCAGGGTGTCCAGATAGAGCAGACCGTCTTTTTATGGTACAGCCAGTTTTATGGCAAAGCCAGATGTTCTCAACATTAAAAATGGCACCTCGTTAGCAGAAACAGCCATGAGGTGGAATCATACTGCTAATCAAAGATAAAGAGAGGATTCCCACACGCCCGCCACGCGGATCTCCACGGCCTGGCACAAGTCTTTAAGGGGTCCTTTGATCTATCGTGAGTGGCGACAGTGAAAATAAAATTAAAATCTCCATGTCTTGATGTACCCCTAATGCATAGAGGCTTGCTTAAATATTTTATTTGGGCGTCATGCCGAACATTGTCAGGAAGCTCGCGAGTTTAATAACTCTGGACTGCATAGGGCAACACACAGCTGACTCTCACCGATTTGGGGCGTACGATTACAGGGATTGAGTTAATGACCTTGCTTTTCACTTTCTTTCTCCCCCAAACAGAGCACACTCCACTCCACACACATGCTGGCATAGTCCATGAACAAAACCGCAAGGAAGAGTGACCTTAGTTTAGCTAGATAAAGCTACTCTGACACATGAGGAAAACTGAATTACCAGGATGTTGGAGGATTTACCAACATGAAACGCCGCTCCCTTCTATTGACATTAATCCATATATTACTGCCCCCCTGCAGGCGTGACCGACACGATTCTCATTCCTTTGAAGGGGGGAAAAAAACTAATTTAATGTGTCAGATAGCGGAACGGCCATGTAGTCCGTAAGTAAACAAACGAATGGGAATTCTGCGTTTCCCCTTCCACTGTCCCTCTGGGACTCACGCCACGCCACCCCCCCCCAGTTGAATGTCGGATAAGGCACTTGGTGTACCTGCAATCGGTGGGGCTCTACATCACTTGCCCCACATCACCTCTCCACACTCAGTGGCTTTTGTCTAGGACCAGCATCGCCCTTATTCACGATGTGGGGGAGGGGCAACGGGTGAGACGGGCCGCTCCAGCCTGACGGATGGGTTCGGGGAGGCCGCGGGGCCTGGAGGCCACAAAGCACAGCAGCCATCCTGGACCTGAGCCCGGCATGGCTGCCGTACGCCGCTGGACGTCATGCATATGGCCGCTCCTCAGGCAGCGGGTAGCAGGGCAGCAGGATGTGCCCTCCTCAGCTGCAGAAAATCCATCCTGCCCCCACATCCCCGCTGTGCGCTCTGCGGAGGTGGGTGGTGAGGTGGGGGCAGAGAGGAGGAGAGCTAAAGGCAGGAATCCAGGAGAAATTACCACATCCTTCAGAAATCAAGGTGGAGAGGGAGGTGCAGTGCACTCCCACACCCAGAGCACGCCTGCATCTTGCGCACAGAGGGACCTCCTCAAGTCGCGATTTGGGTCCATCAATTGGTTGTTCCTCTTTGCCTCCAGTTTGCCCCCCCCGTTGACGGTTCATTCATTTTTGGGACCTTTTCGACTCAATGAGGTCCACTGGGGTATGGACGCGCCAAATGAGTCTAAAAACCAAATGGCAAGAGAGGCACGTGTGATCTACAGACATGACAGCACAGGTGCAAGGTGAGCATGTGCACACGCCATCGGACACGCACATGCACTCCACTAGGACTCTGCACATAATGGCGATTTATTTTACCGCCGGCCCTTCAGATCGGGGGCTGCCCCCCTGCCGGTCCACGCCTGCGGCAAGAGCATCAAAAGCCGCCCAACAGCTGCCCCAGCGGACCATGAAATACGGAGCCATAAAGCAGCAGGAAGCCGTAAACCTGTATCTAGGCACTGATTTGTGGATCCAATTATTTCCTCTCTGTAATGGTTGTGTTCAATGCGATGATGTGAAGTCAGTGCTTGCCGATCGTAGCGGCTTAGACCCCGCCTCTGCCCCGCCCACAATGCCAATGAAGAAAGCCATAGGCCGACAGTGACAGCAGCCCCCTGTGACTGGCAAACAGCCTGCATGTCTTGGGACAATAAAATTATAGAGGAATAAAGAAAATGTGTCTCCAAAGTAAAGAAATATTTAAATACAAAGCGGTGGGCTGAGAACAAAGGCAGACAGCTCATATCAGCAATAAATACCAGACATAAAAATGTTTTATTATAAATAGTGACCTGATAACACTATTTCAGTAAATGGTAATAATAACACATGGCCGTTAGAGTAATGTGGTGATTTAATGCAGCAAAGATTGTCTTGGGAGGCGTGTTAAATTCCACATTATTGTCCATTTGTTCACCTGTCATGTGACCAGGAAGGCATGCAACACAGGGGCACCATAATCCAGCTAAATATTGGCCGTGGTACAGATAACGAGGCGGTCGGGCCTCTCTGGTGGACAGCACCATTGCGGGGCTTGGTCAACAAAGCAGACAAGCTCCTGTCTGGGGGTGCAGAGCCCCCCCCGTAGGAAGGGTGAGCAGGCGCTCACTGTCCCGAGGACGGGAAGGTTGCCTGCTGCTGGCCATGTCTGCTGGACTCCACCTTAGATCTGCTCATCTTCAGAAGAACTTTGATAAACCACATCAAGTTTTGGGTCCAACAGCCACACTGCCATCAGGTCTGCAACAAACCACCAGATTGGCTTTCCTGGGCAGCGGGAAAGTCGATGACCAGCTGGGTTACTGTGGGGGGGGGGGGGCGCAGCCCTAGCCCTCAGCTTGTCTGTTTATGCCCCCTCACCCGCCGAAGAGGTAGCTCAGGGTCTCCCACCTGTCCTCCTCCTTATCTCTGGTCTTTAATAGCTTTCTAAGTTGAGACACCCCCTGGGGTAGAGGAGAAGGATGGCAGTGCCCGGACCTCATGCGCCATCCTGATGCCCGGCTGGCATTCCCCTAGGTTCATGCACCTCTTACGGCCCCAAAAGAAACCAACACCCCCCCC
>JAODJW010000002.1:21894372-21908716 GCA_026777045.1 Hyperopisus bebe | reverse complement strand
CCCCGGGTGGCACTCTCCCCCTTCTGCCATCGCCTCATGCCGCATGCACCCCCTTCCATCCCGTGCCCTGCCCCTATGTAGGGTAACTCCTGAGGGGGGTGTAGCAATACAGGGGGAAAGCAGGCCCCGAGTCTCCTATACTGATCCAAATATACCGGGACAAAGGTCTTGGTAGAGGAGGTTTAATTACATTTACAATAAAATACATTTCAGGAGACACTGGAGAACCAAACCTAAAGAACCTCTCTGAGTCGTTGAACTTCAGCTAACAGACGTCCTCAGTGACGTGAGGCTACATAATGAGAGGGGTGGGCCTGTGCTGGCGGTGGATGGTGAAACTCTGAAGGCACGCCAGCTGTTCATGGTGGCCTCGGCACACCGGCCGGCTCTGTCGACCGTGGGAGTCTGAGCTGGTCTGAGCCGCTCGGCGGGGACAATGCCCCCTTTGACGCAGGTGTGGTTCCAATCGCATACTGGACAGCTTATGCTGGCCCTCGATATTTACGGAAGAGGAGGCATCCTGGGAGAACTATGAGGCCTTATGTGTGTGTGTGTGTGTGTGTGTGCGTGTGTGTGTGTGTGTGTGCCAAATAGGTACAGAAACCCACAGAAGTGACTCAAAGGCCTGCAACCCTCCCACAGATGGAAAATTACCATCCCCGCCCTGTGGCTGGCCCAGAACTGGACGCCTGTGAAACACCCAAAAGACATGGGGAGAAAAAGTTCACAAAATCTGAGAAGCAGGATCTTTGGGCCCCTGGGGGGACACAAGTGCCCTTTGCTGGGTGCTGTTTGACAGGGAGGAAAAGCAAACTCAGACAGACTGGCCATGTGTGGCTCCCAGTACCCATATCCCCCCAGGATGAGACTGGGCCCCATGCTCTGGTTTCCCACAGTTTGGGATTTTGCTGAAGGAGCCTGCCATCCCGCTGGGTACGGGGAGCCGGGGTGAAGGCTGTGAGCTTGCATGCATGTGTGTGACTGCGCGTTTGAAGCCAGGATCCGAAAGGGGATATCCCAAACCCTGGCCCTCGGTGCTGCGCTTCCACAGCTCCTGGTAAAATCACAGCGTTACAGACCTTCTGCCCAAAGGAAGGACAGACCCAGCACCCCCGCAGTGATTCATCACACCCTGTGTATGGCAGCTTCCAGGAGATGTGTGTGTGTGTGCAAGTAAAACAATAAAAATGGCTGTTTGACTTCATCTCCCCGGGGGCCTGCATGCTCTGCAAGCAATGCACTAAATTACGGTCAGATTCCAACAGAGGAGTAACCCCCCCCCCCCTTGGGTATCCTTGCAGCCTGCATGCTGGAAGCTCAGGCTCCCCCATCAGAGAACCCACTGGAATGCAGGCGGCGGTTACTGCGCTTTCTGCTGTCTGCCTGTAATGCCAGGGGCAGCATCACCAGAACTTTCCACAGATGTGGCTTGCAGCTGACAAATTTAGAGGATGGCATGGGATCTTTGGTCAGAGGGAAAATCTGGTGCGGCAGCCTACGAGAGAGGAGCTGGTATCCCAGCCAGGACACCAACCGTTACAGTACCCGGCCCTGCCCTGCAGACAGCTGGACTTATTTACTGTGAAATTCAGGTTAAACATTCAAAGGTTCAACAGGAGAAGCCTGCCTGGAGTCTGGCAACCATGTGGAAAACAGAGCAGTTCCACCACCATCGGTTGGCATGCTGCCCCAAACTGTGCCTCTGCCCCATCCCATGACCCAGAGGGTGACAGCGGATGGGCGCATGCAGCGGCTTCTCATCCTTCTGCTGTCCCCAGATGTCACGGCCACTTGATTCCCAGTCATAATCTCTGGCCACCAGATTGCACTAACAGCCGCCAAACCCCACTGGCTGCTGGGCGCTTCCACTTGTTCGTCTTTACTGGAAAACTTTTGGAAATAAAGCTAGCAATTTGTTCCTTTTCAGCTCCTATAATGACCAACCGCTCAATCTCCGGCCAAAGTCAGAAGGGGAAATATAAATAAGCATTTATATTGAGTAACCAGATAGAAACATGGAATCTCTGGGCTGTTTGCAACATAGGAAGTAAAACTGAATACCTGGTTAACTCTTTATGACCAGCGACCGCTTAGCAGATAGGAAATTAACAGAATGTCATAACCGCCCCCCTCCCCCCCACCCAGCTCTTCGGCCTCCTTTACCCACAGCAAGCTTTAATTGGTTCTGGATAAACCCAGGACAGAAAAAGGCTTGGCAGGGCCCAAATGGCTCTCTTCTTGTGAGGGATAAAACGGTGCTTGTTCTCATTCCCCAGGCTGGGACAACGCGGCTCTCATCGCAGGCGGCTCCGCGTGGAGGCAGTAAACCCGGCTCTGGACGCCAACCCTCAGACGCCCAGGCCAAGACCAACTCGTTCTACTCAGTGACTTCAGACGTGCTCAGCCCAGGAAGCTGGAGGTGAGCGCGGAGCCAAAGCCGTCACTTTGCCACGAAGGGAAAAAACAAATAAGAGGACTGACAATATGGTGTAATGAAAACGACAAACGTTAAGTGACAATCAGAAAACGGCTTTCAGAGAAACCAGCAGAGCGTGCTTGACGCTCACAGCCAGTCAGCACGGCACAGCCTGATGCTGAAATACCCTTAACTGAGACATAATCCTATAAAAAAGCACTTTATCCGGCAATTAAACATTAGCGTGACAGACTCGGACAGGCCTGAAGGCACAGTGGACATTTAAAGACGCTAACTGCAGTGTTCAGGGCTGACCTCGGAGGTGGGGATTGGATGGCTTGGGCATCACATCCCGGAAGCCTGATGCCAAAGTGCCCCTCTTAGCAGTGGCGCCGGTAGGGAGGAACCGTAAACGGCCACGAAGCAACCAGCCCTGCCCATATGGTCAAGCTGATTTGACAGTGAAGACAGAGCTCTGCTTGTACCAGAGGGCTACTAAAATAACAACAGAGCAGACTGAAAAAGGCAACTCGTACTGAACAGGTATCAGTGAAGCAATCCAATCTCAGGTTATCTACTGGTAATTAGTCTCCAGAAAGGCATGGCCAGTATTGATGAGATGTCAGTTGCTGTTTTTTCCCCATCCTCTGAGCTGCTGGTGAAAGCAGTGCATTATTAGCCCTCCCTCTCCTTTTACCACCCCCAGCAGGAAAGCCAGCTAATGACCACACATTCAGAACTGAGATATGACTAGGAGCGAGGAACCCGTAACCAAGGAAACTCAAGGCGTACCTGTAAATGAATGAAAGCCCCGGGTGACAGGCTTGCCCGCATGTGCCTTCCGGGGCCGTGAGAGTGACCCGTGGCTCGGCTTACTGCCGGAGCGCCGCCACATGCCAGAGTTAAGGCTGCTGAGCGCTCTTTAGTGCCAGCTGTACTACACCAGTCACGTGAGTGCCGATAACTAGCTCTCTAACTCAGTTAGCAGTGCCAAACCCTAAACCGGGCTGACTGGAATGTACACTACTCAGCTAGTTAATAAATAATAATAATAATAATAATAATAATAATAATAACAACAACAACAACAACCAACACACCAGCACCTGCTCCCCAGGGGTACCCACACTGCCGTCTGTCAGTCCAACAGCCACCCCACAGTGACCCCTCCCCAAGAACAGGGATAGAGGCCCGACTGGGTTCCCAGGACTCCCACCCTCAGGAAAAGATTAGGGGACAGCAGAGAGGTGTAGAGACAGCTCTGTAAGAGCAAGGCTGTGCTAATGGCTGAAGGGGGGCAGAATGCGACATGCCACAAACAGCCAGGAATAAACAGCACTGAAATAGTACAAGTTGTACTTTATTCATCCCTGTGGGTTTAAAAACAAAGCGAAGAGACAAAAAATAAACAACAGCTGAAACTGCAGCACCCTTGTAATCATAGAAAGCTCTGTGTGAAGCTCTGTTCAAGCAAATTTAAGACACCCAATTACAGAGGATTCCAGGGTCATGAATGTGCAGCAATAGCTCAAGGTGGGCCATTAGCTCCACTATTTCCCCTCAAAATATTGGATTAAAACATCCTGCTAAGTAATCAGTGGGCATCTTAATAAGATGATTATCCCTCTACATTCAGACCACTACCACCGTTCATTTTAACACATCATAATGTCTGGAACCTTGTCATTAAATTCACATAAATTCTGTTAACTGTTCTTTGATTGTGAATAAATGTACTGTTCAGCTAGTGCCAATTGTGGATGATATTTATGATATTTACTTTTTTTTTTGGGGGGGGGGAGCAAATGGGAAAACTGACAAATACACAATGTACATAAACCAGCACACAAAATAAACTCACATTAGTGGGAAAAACGACAACCTTTTAAAAATAAATCACACACATCCTTTAAAAGCAAACACAGAATTAAAAACCAGACAGTTGATACAACAAATTAGAGCACGTACGCAGTTTTTAATAACACACAAAAACACACAAAGGAAAGTAAAGAGGACAGCGGGACACAGTGACAGCAGTGAAACTTCATTCCGGGACCGGCGTGGAAATGCTGTCGCTGTCAGCCGCGGTCAGTGGGTGCGGACGCGTCAAAGCCGGCATTCATAAAACGGCAAGCGGATAAAGCGGTGATTCACCGGAGTGGCTGCAGGACACATTAAAAAGGGACCCGGCGCGGCTCCTTGGGGCTACGGCCACCGCCGAGGTCCTGCTACCAGAGGATCAGCTCATCCAGTGCTTGACGGCAGGAAAGATAAACGCAAGGAAACCAAACCGAAGATCTGATGGCCTCCAGGTGATCGATTGGGTGTTGGAAAGAAGCGATTAAACTGAAAAGAGAGCGAGGCTGGAGCAGAGGCGTGCATGGCACCCTGTAAACACAGCGGGCGGCGGACCGCTTTCCAGCCAGATCCACATGAAACACAAGACACCGTATCACTGACTAACGTCTGTCGGATTATTTAAGAAGACTGTCCGTGGGCTCTGCATACGGTCTTTGTAAACCGTGCAAACCGCTCGTACTTTGAAGGGTTTAATTTTCGGAGTGATACTGAGGCGCATTACAGCGCACGGTATCTTAACACGATAACTGGAACCACCGCTGGTTCCGCTCCACACGGTGACATCCGATCCGCACCGATGAATAAATAAAGTAACTGCTTGTGCCAGGACAATTAATTATTCATGAGTAGTGGTCCCATTAGTCCACGAAGGTGGACTAGATAGCTTTGAAACCGAGTCATCAGTAAAAAATAAAAATAAAAAAGGAGACGAAAGAGGGTGAGGGATCGAGACAAAGACGACGGTGAAGCAACTGGAAGCGAGACGCCGTGCGGTAAAGTTATCCCATACCTGTGTACTGCACGACAAACATTGTCCTCGGATCCGAAAGATTAACTCCTGCCGCCTGTAATCCCACCAATGTGAATGCAGTGCCAGCCGTCGGAAGAGGTGGGAGGGAGCGAAGGGGGAAGCAAGCGAGCGAGCGAGCGAGCGAGAGAGAGAGAGAGAGTCCCGAAGACGTCGACAGTTGTGCTGCCGCCCGTTCCTCCTGCGCTCTGAGCTACATCAGGCAGGACGGATGGAGGAGGGACCGGCTCAGTAATAATCGTGCACACACACACACACACACACACACACACACGCGCACACACACACACACACACACACACACACACACACACACAGATTAGATATGTATATCTTTGCGGGGACATACACACACGTGCGCGCTATCACCGTCACCGTGGTGCTGTTCCGCGGCCAGACTCCGAGGGGACCGAGACTGACGCTGGCTTAAGTAATTAGCAGGGAGTTGATCTGTGACCACTCGGGAGTGTGGCCAAAAGCTTCCTGCAAATCTCAGCTCTAGTAGTGTGCATATGTTAGACGGCAATAATTGCGAGAAATTCCGACAGAAAGGGGTACATTGTGGAGAACCTCACATACAACTGAAATGTGAACCCCGTTATCTAATGAACGTCATAATAGTGCAATAAAATGCAGCTTAATTACCTAGAAACACCGAATAAGACTACAGAATAGAGGAATCACTGATGATTTATTGAATTCCCCGTATTAGACTAAAAGATTCTGCTGCATTGTTTGCAGAGGCAAAGCTGAAAAGACCCAAAGAGATGCAAGAGAAATTACCTGAGGGAACAGCGAAGGATACTATAAAGAAAATACCCTGCTCTCCTGCCTGGCAGCCTTCGCGATTTGACTTGCGGAGGGAAAAAAAGTCATTCGCAGAATCGTGCCAGACCTATTTCTAAGTTTAACTGAGAAACCAGCAGCCGCTGATGTGGAACCAAACAAGGAGATAGTTTTTGAACTCCAAGATCATCGCTGATCTGACTGAAAATGAACGGTGCATCCTCATCTCTTATTTCTACCACTTGCGCACGAAGGAAAGAGCAGAGAGATGAGACTAATATAACTCTACTAGACACAGTGGTAGATTCAGACCGAGGCAATAAGTCAGACGAGCAACAATACCCACACCGCAGCGCTTGGCACAAAACATGGGTCAGAGTTCCGGGAGCCACCAGCAGAGGGCGATTATGATGCTAGTGACCGACTGACGACTTTCAATCACAGTTCAGTTCCCTGAGCGACAGTCCGGTGTAGATTACAGTACCTTTAAAACGCACGAATCCGCAAACATAAAGCTGTGCAAGTGGGGAATTATTTCAATACATTCATATTGAACTCAAGTCAAAATTAGATCATTTTGCATTTCAGTACTAAGGTCTATCATATGCTGCCTGGTTTTAGCCGATGGGGGTCAGTAGCAAGAAGGCTCAAATTATTCTTTGTCAGAAAAAAACATGATAGTGAAACTCAGTGATGCAGTGTGCACCTTCATTTTTATAATGCCAAATGGACATCTATCAACATCATTTTCATTTGCAAGTTTGAAAAAAGGACTATGAAAAAATCCAGTCAGGCCTGTGGTAAGGTCTTAGAAGGTCCAACACTCATAAGCATGGCTGCTTACCTTCTGAGAAAGATATTTTTGAACTTGTTTTATATATCCAACTGATGACACTTTGTTCAATTAAATGATTAAATAAGGCATTTTCTATATTAAGGATTATCAAACAATTGCTTTTTTCAGGCTCAGGGAACAGTTTGAACCCCCCACCCCTTCTTTTTTTAGGAACTAAAACCCAGTCACTGCTTGGTCTTTGCAGCTACCTGCTATCATGCAGCTCAAGCAACCTCACTAAGTATTATTAACCTCAGTGACCGGCAACTTTTACCAACATACATACACCTGGTTGCATTAAATCTGCACTGGACAAACTGTCTGCATATCTGGCGCACCTTGGCCCTGTTACTTTACCAAGCCAGTATGAAAGCATATCTTCTGACACAAAGCCCTCAAAGGCTTCTGCTGCATCCATTGCACACATATCATATATAATCCAATCAGATCTCTCTGCTCTTGGTCTTTCCCAGTGGCAAGGATGTTTTTCCCCCATTTTCTTTTTTGTTTGTAAAGTGCTCACTTTAGGAAAAAAAGTTATCCAATTATGGTTGGATACAATCTCAATCCCACTGACTTGGGTTTAATGCAGGATTATGGAGATAAGACTATGAAAATGCACAGTTCTGGGAGCTACATGTGTAAAAAATATTTTAAGCGTCACTAAGTTACTATGTATTTATAAGCCATTACTGTGAAGCCTGTTTACTGTAATTGTAATTCTGCTCACATGCTGGATAAAACATTAACTACACAGTATTCCAAGATTTAGTATGGCTTGATTGATTCACCATCCATCCATAAAATAGGAAATTATTTCCATACAATCCAAGTACTATATCTATGACAAATTGAAGATAATGTTTTCTCTTATACATTTGATAAAGACTGTAAAACATGACAGGGAAAAAGAAAAAAGAACTTGACAGCATATTAAATGTCCATCAATCTGCAGAGATGAAGACAATGAAACATTCGAATTGTTGTTCCCCTATGAAAGTCTTACCCCAGGCCTGGAGAGGAAAGACGCATGATATTTGACATCGGCATCACCCAACACCAACAAGCACCTCTGCTCTGTGTAAGACATGATGTCAGAGAAACTGTCTGCTGCTGTTAAGCCTCTCGACTTGTATTGTTTCGCGTTTTGTTACATGCAGGAAAAACAACTTGGGTTCCTCCTGAGCTGAAGATGATCTCTAACAGCAAAAACGCAAGAGAAATTACACTCATCCTTAACCAGAGGTCAGCTCTGCGCCTGCTTGTGAGATAATTAAAGGATGGCCAACAGGAATCTGGTGGCACTGGGCTTGAGTCGTGCTGGCTGTACAAGCAAGGCACCTGAGAAATGTGCGACCGGTGAGAGGCCAGGCCCTGCCCATAAAACACGCAGTTACAGTAGGCAGTGGAGCTATTTACTCGTAACCTCATTAACACAAAAGCCCTTGCCAGCCATAGAGCAACTGATCACGAGAATCTCGTGAGGAATGCAGCCTGCATAAAATCAAACACTTCTGCCTTTTTAAAAATGTTATTGTGGTTGTGTTTTACAGTGAAGACCAGCAAGCAATGAAAGGTGAGCATCTTCTCTCTATCACTGCCATTACAACATTCACTGCACTGATTTTTAAAGCCTAAAGCTATTAAAATAGCTAAATATGTCTCACATGCCTGCTAGCCCTGCTTGTTCAATTAACAAAAAACATGTCCTTGAACATCCAACTGGCATGTTTATAGTCAGCCACTGAATTGTGGGAGATTTCATACTCCAACACCACTGAACAAACAGGGGAACTGGCAGCTTGTCTTAGGAAGGAGCTAATGGAAATCATAGCAACACGCGTACAGCACCAAGAGTCACAGAGCGCGTGAGACTAGCACATGGCATGCAAACATGTACTCTCACACAGAACAGCCACGCCAATGCTAGCACATCTGAGCATGACAGAAACCAGAAAGAAGGAAGAAAAAAAAACAGGAGCAGAGCTGTGTGCTGCTGTGAGCTCTGGTTCTAAGGATGCACCTCCTCAACCATGCCTAGTTAACCACTGCTGCCCCATGCTATCAGATGGAGACTCTGGAGAATTACTACATAATATCTATTTAGCAAAGAGTGCTGTGCCACAGCCACACAAATGGCTGGCAGGACGGTCTCTCCATCGGCACAGTTTGGAGATTGCTCATAAATAAAGTTCATGCATTTGAGACTGATTTTGATTGTCAGTTTTGGTGAAGCAAAATGAATTAGATACAAAGTCACCCTGAACTCCCATTCAGTTCATGCCTGGCTGAAAGGAGATGCTTGCCTTATCTATTTCTACATGCTACAATGGCTTCTGCTAAAATACATGGGTGTTAAGAAAGGACTTATAAATTGAAGACTAATTTTACTTGATTCACTAGCAGATGATGGCAAACTACTTCTTGTAAGTGATGACAAATTGCTTTTGGGAGCAGAAGACCAAGGGGGCTTCAAAACAAGCATGAAGTAAATTTGAGCTTTAATCACATAAAATAATTATTAATATGTATTTTCCTCTCATACTGCACCACCTCTTCTTCCCAGACCATGAAACCCAGGCCTGAGTCCAGCTGAAGGGTTGGCCTTCAATCACAGGCCAAAAGCAATCAGCTCCACACGAGTGATGGATTCATCAGCCGCTACCAGCAAGGTGCTCCAAGCTTGAACCCAGATGAAATGGACAGCAAGACGGCAGGTAAATCTGGGGACAAAGCCTGGGAAATGAGCATTCGCAAATTTGACGGGATGCCCACTGAGTTCAGGAGCAGCTTTCAGACTCCCCTGGGAAAAATGCTCATCCTTGTGAAGCTTGCTAATTTGGGAAGACTCTGCTGGAAACGGGGTGGGGGTGGTGGGGGGAATGGGTACCTTGAGCATCAACTCTACACTGTGTCCTATTTTGCATCCCTGATTTGCTCCCCCTGGAAACGTTTCACACACAGTGCCTTCAAAGCAGGCACGAAGAAGCAGCAGAAGGTACCTGGAAATCGGTCCATATGGGGATCAAGCAGCTTCAGCTGTGGAGGTGACGGTTTGCGTGGTGTACTGAAGTAAATGTTGAAAAAGCGACGAAAGACAAGGAGATCCCGTAATTATCTGGGGTGAAATCTGGGCATTGTCCAAGAACATCAGACTCAGAAATCATGCTGTCAAAGATTGAGAGGAGCTGGTATTTAAAGGTTCAACTGGCCAGAAAACTGGCAAGGGTTTCGATGAACTGCTATGGTATTTGTAAAGTTCCACTGCGAAATCAATATAAACTTACTATTTGAGCAGAGATCGAGTATAAATGCCAGGGCTAAAGGGTCTGGGGCTGCTTAATGAACTCCCTTTGCTTTCCGTGGGCAGAATGTTGTCCATCGAAGGCCATTGATTCTGTGTCATTTGTCTTTCTTGGTCTTGACTGATAGCTAATGGGGTTTCTGAAGACCTAACAGTGGATAAGTACCACCCTCTATCTGGCCAAGCTCTGGACACCTCTATACAAATAGTGCTATCACAAATTCTCACATTGTGCAAATGCTTCATGGTTGTTTATGTCCTATGCAAGGCAGTTATATATATTATATTTTCACAAATGTACAAATGTGTGCATATCTTCTTTTTAATATCAACCCACTGCAGGTCTTTCCACATCCCTGAGCGGCAGCATGCAGACGCTCCCTTCTTCTACAGGCAAGCCAGAGGTCTTCCTTTGAGTATGTGCATTTCTTCTGCCAGTTTAAACCTCCCACCCTGCACCCCGCAGCCTAACAATATGAAATGCAAACGGCAGCCTAACGCGCGTCGTCAGCAGAGCGGAAAACTTGGTAAAAAGTGAATGACAGCCGTGGAAACACCCCCCACCCCCCCAGTATGCATACGGAGATCGCTCCTCAAGGCACTGAACATGTGACTTACATGTCTGAGCTCTGGACCCTGAGGCAAAGCACAACTTTGAATGCAAGAACTCTTCAAACCCGTCACTAGCAGCTCCCACAAAGGAGGAGTAACGAAACAACACCGACTTTTAACATGGAGGAACAGCAGGGTGGATTTCCACGCTGCAAATCAACTCCAAGGGCCCTCAGCGGTAAGCTATTTTTAACAATCCTGCGCAAAAAACTTCTCACAAGACAAGTTACTTGTCATTGCGTGAAGATGAGTGTTTAAACACAATTACACAACATTTAATAATTTAGCATAGCTGGAGGGGAAAAAATGTTAAAATCCTTCTGTTAATTACATAAAAGGCCCTGGACCTTTATCTCAAGTGTGTGTTTCATTCTGATTTACTTCTGTCTCTCAGTATGCCAGGCACTGCTCCCCTCACCAATCTCACAACGCTCCCAATGTCAGAAAAGGAGATTGGAGACAGATAGGAGACGCGAAGGAGCTCACGTTTCTCTCTGCTTAATGGGAGTCTCCTCAGGATGCTGACGTGTTTGAAACGGACCGGTTCCCCCTCCGGAGTACCATCAATAGAGGTCAGCAGGGCCCTTCCCTCCGAACTGCGTATGATATGATGACGATAATACCATTAATAAATATCATGTTGTGTGGCCGGTGGGTTCACTGATAGGTGCTATTCTGAAAACAGAGCCATTCTGACTTGGATATGCTGTTCAATGGATTTATTATTCACTACGGGGAATTTATTAAACTTCCTGAGATATTAAATAAGAGATTAGGCTCACAAATGAGAAAAACCGCAGAGCGGAGCGGCTTGGGCGCAGGCTGATGTGCACAATAGTTTGGGAAGGCTCACTCAAACTGATCTCCTCTAATACCAACAACCCAATTCAAGAAGTGGTACCAAGCATTATTTACATGCTTCCTGCCTGTCTGATACATTTTCATCTATTTCTGTGCTTGACAAGCTCTCAATGTTGAAGAGACAAATGGAAAATGTAGATGTCTCAAGTTAAACACAAATAGCAATATAACAATGTATATCCTGGGGTGTCTTCAGTCTAGCAAAGACCCAATGATGCAACACACAACACACACGCACGCACACACACGTGATTGTATTCATATCTTTGTGGGGACTGTCCATTCATTTCTATGGGAAAAACCCTAATCGTGACAATGACAACCTTTGCCCCTACCCAGCCCTAACCTTATCCATAAGTTAAATTGTTGATTGAAGTCACAGATTTTATAAAATTGAGTTTCCCCTTGTGGGGACTGAAGAATGGTTCCATAACATCAAAATAACAGATTTTTTATCACATTCTAGTGACATTTAGTCCCCACAATGTAATATATACATAACACACACACACATGCACACACTACTTTCTCTGGTTGACCAAGATGACAAGACGAAACGTTGCTTTACATAAAAACACTACAGGGAGCATCCAAAAAACGTAAGCAAGTATGTTTTCCATCTCGGCGTCTTCAACCACCACTGACAAGCATCGGCCAACTATGGCACAGTGGCGAGTCATCCGAAAGCCAGTGAAACGTGTGTGAACATCACTCATTCTCACTTCAGACTAACACAGACTGCCAGTTATGAGAAGCATGATAATCACACTGCATTATGAACAACAGATGTTGCCATTGTTCAAAATGAGGGGAAAAAACTCGTACAAACTGAAGCAGTCCAAACAACACTTTAACCCAGTAAAACAGGTAAGCCACTTAAACCGTTTAAACTGACATGATTGCAATTTTAGATTAACACAGAGGTGTCAAATCTCACACACACACACACACACACACACACGCAATCTTCCATTTGACAATTTTCCTGATGGGAAAACCGAATAATGGTCCAGCTTGAGGCTGTATGTATAGAACAAGCCATCAAACAGAAAGCAGACATATCACATGAGTATGTGGGACACCATCACTCAGCTTTTCTCATTAACTCTACTTTCTTTGGACCCAGTACCTCAGATTTTGTCAACTTAAATACTAAAAATGTCTAATACTAATGTCTGGGGTAAGGGGGAGGGGGGACTCTTGTGGAACAGGACTTTGAACAGGTCCTCTTCAGTGTCCCCTGAATGACCCAGCAACAGAGGCAGCCCAGGCAAGCTGGTCCTCAGGGAGGTCAATGATTCTGAATATTCATACAGGTTCACTGCATACTGTCTCAGTGAACCTGGGAAACCACATAGTAAGGAAGGGTGAGAGAAAGGCGGGGTCAACACTAGCCAAACACAGGAGGTAGGGAAACCACATGGTAAGGAAAGGTGAGAGAAAAGTGGGGTTAACACTAGCTAAAGACAGGAAGCAGGGTTCCCAACCACACCTGTGCCATCTGCACCGACAAATGGAAAGCCTGCCTTTCAAAGGGCCTCAAGAGCCGAAATATGGCTATTCTCAGATCTTACTGGAGGGAGCCTAATCTGCCCACTTACCACAAGTACCGCAGGAAAACAAATGCCTCTTCAGAGAAGTTACAACCGAATTACAAAAAGCAAAGAACAGCCTGTAATGTGTCTGGGGATCAGGTCTTGCAAACAGCCATCATATCTGATAACAGAAAATGATTCATTTACAAGCTTTCAGGCTTGAGATTTAATAAAAATAATAATAAAAAAAAAACAGTTGTTCTGTTTCCAGGCAAGTCTTGCTCCTTCCTCAAAGCTCCATACGCTGATCTTGGACCAAACACTCCAGATTCATTAAGGATCGGCACTATTGCTCCCTCCTCAGATACAAAATCGTCAGTGCAGTTGACTGGTAGCGTGAAGGGCCTCTGGTATTTGAGGAAGAAGATTATAGTACGGTTATTAATGAAGCAGAAAGCCTAAGGTCATGAAGATGGTGTGCTTCTGCTAGACCTTGTCGATGAGCGTCCTCGTTTGTCAACGACCGCAATTACTCCACACATAGAGAGGCAACTGGATGTCACATAGTGCCCATAATTTGTTGGCAATCTAGACATGGTACACCATTCCCAGACGCTCAGGCGGTGAAGGTGGACCACCTCAGGCTGTGGCAGTCAATGAGGGCACCTGTGGGCAAACACCTTAGTTGCACACCAGGTCAAAAGAGAGAACACCTGACTGCAAAATCATTTGAGGCCCTGACCCACAAAGGATTGTATGACTGTTATTCTACTGACCTCAGAATGAACCATGCTTATTTCACTGATTCGCCAACCTGCACCACTAACTCCCCCCCCCCCCCCCAAGTCTGAACCCAGGCAAACGAGAGAATGGCACAAGCATTGGAAATGACGTACAGCATCCAAAACACAATAATTCCTCCTGCTTGAATTTGAGGGCATGCTGATAGCTTGAGGACGCAAACATTCCCTCCGATGTCACATGATATACATGGGCATACTCTACATGTTATCTTTGCCCTATCAACAAGAATATGATTCCCTGTAAATAAAAATACAGTGGTACCTCGGTTCTCGAACTCACTAAAACTCGAATTTCTTGAAAGTCG
>JAODJW010000002.1:21880101-21894272 GCA_026777045.1 Hyperopisus bebe | reverse complement strand
ACTAATGACAACAACCAGAAACAGCTGATCACATGGGGATCCCACACGAGGTTAACGAGGGGGCATGGCACACGGAAAGAGCGGATGATCGGGGCAAGACAGGGGTAATGTTGGGATACGATCTTTATCGTTTTGGAAGCCATTAAGAAAAAAATGCTTCTTGTTTTATCCTGTTCATTTTGTGTTTAAATGCAAAAAAAACAAAACAAAAAAAAACATATTTAGGTGTAATTTTGGGGGGGCCGGGAACCAATTAATTGGTTTTCCATTATTTGTTATGGGAAAAATTTGATCAGAACTCGAACTTTTTAGGATTCGATCCAGAGTCCGGAATGGATTAAGTTCGAGAACCGAGGTACCACTGTAATTGGAAACAGTGACTTTATCTCTCTCTTAGTGCCTGAAACTTACAGCACCCGCCCCCCAAGGGTATTGGGATGCACAGAACTTGGTCTTGTGGGCAAGTGGAGCGCCGCATGGAAAGGATCCATAATGAGTTAAGGAAAGAGGACAGAGGGCATCTGTGACATTAATGGGCCAATGGTGGGTGGGTGGAAACTTAAAACAAATCATTCAGACCTCTTTCAAGCCCAAATGAGGTAGAAGGTCAGGAAACAAGACAAAGGCGGTGCTCTGCTATGGCTTGACAGCCGTTGAGTGTCATGAAGTGACATTTTGGGAGAAGGAATGGCAGCTTACCTCAACTGCTTTATCAAGAGCAGCACATGTATCAAGTGAAGATGCCAAAGACCCCACCTGGCAGCCACTGAGACCAAGACTGCCCTCCCACCCCCAGAAGAAGAAAAGGCAAAAATATACTTACCTCCACCACGGCCTGGTCTGTAGTCCTTGTACATCGGCAGTGGTGTTGGAGATGGCGTGGTGCCTGCTTCTGGCTCCTCTAAACGTCTGAGCTCTGCCAGGAGGAAATACAAAGAGAACAAACTGATCTTATCAACCACGCAACCACGACGACCTGCTCCTCATCGACTTCACCTCAGCATCTCCGCTCTATGTGAGGGGACCCTTATATCTGTACATATTAAACAGCTTAACCAGCTTTGGTGAATCCCAGCCCATCAGAAGATGAAGAATGTTTCACTCTATCACAGCTACTCTATCTGGAGTAGCTGTTATGATGCAATTGAAGGTGGATTTCATTATCTGTACAATTAGCAGCCCCGTTTGGAGGGATGCCTTCGGGGGAAAAACAGAATGCAAAGAACAGGGATGGTAAAAACAGGCCCATAAAGGACACCAAAGCGTATTACACTGAAGTTCAAAATCCCAAAGAGCTGTAAACCAAAGCAGATCTAACTGGTCCATTGAAGCATCCTGAAAATGTGTCTCTGGTGCGCTATGGCAGCCTTGCCGGGAGGGTTGAGCAGATTTGGAACACTCTACTCCATACTCAGGCACCACAGGGTAGAGCATGAAATGTCAGTCTGCTAATCAGCGTTGAGGAGGAGACAAGTGCTTTAGCTCTTCAATCAAACGGTCCAGACCTGCCCGTGGTTTTAAAGAGCAGAGCTTGCCAGAAAAGAAGTGATGGATTCTTCCTATACTGACAATGACTGCTGTGGTTCACAACAAGAGAGATGTTTCCTGTCCAACTGTCATCTCAACAGCACTGGGACAGACTGAATCACACTTGCCAGAGGGTTCTTATTAACACAGATTCTTAGTGACAGGGTTGATCATTAAATATTAAAACCTTACATTTTAAATCGATCCTTGCTGAAAGCTTAACGTTTCTGCTGTAACGGAACGCCTGCTGTGACCTCAGAATAAAGCCTAGGGGTACGTCAGAAATCACATACTTGTTTGCTACGTAGTAGGTACAATACAGTATGCGACATGAGCAGTATGTCTGAGTTCTTAGTATGAATCAGACAGTAGCCAACAGTACCTGGGTGACGTGAAATAAAGTGTGCAATCAATGGACGCTACACTATCCCATAAGGCCACTGAGGCAGCAAAGAGCGTCACTTGCTCAGAAAGATGGTAGGGAAAATGTCATCTCTGTACAAATTTAAGTAGAAAACAATGTCCAGTTACATTAGTTGACACAAATATGTATTTTTTTCATTGATAGTTTTTAAACAGTTTAACTTTTGCAGAGGTCAAGCTACATCATTGGAAAACATCTGGGTCAAGTAATATACAAAATGGTGCCTGCAGTGTGTACAACTGTGTGCATACTCTTCTCATGCATACATATAGTACACACTGCATTCGAGTGTCGAGTAGTAAGCTTCTGATGAAATTCAGTGCCTATTGTATAGGTAGGCGATTTAGGGATGCACCCTATGTCTTCCACCAACCACAGCAGTTCCTGCATAAATGAGAATGTCTAAGGGAGGCTGTGAAGAGCTACACCATTCCAGCCACCTTTAGTGTGACCACCCTCTGTGACCCAAGCCAGCACACTGTCTCCCCCCATTTCACATAACTGCCCCCCTGAGGTGGAGACGGAAAATAAGTTTGGAAAAGCTTTGCCTTCTGTGACCCTCAGCTGAAGAGCGTCAGCATCGCAGCTGTGGTCTGAGGACCCCTGACCTCTTCGTGGTTCTTCAGTGCCTTTAAATGGCCTTAACAAGAGGAGCAGAGTCATCCAGGTCAGGAAGAACACTTAGGATTAGATAGCTGACCACAGAATCTCACCTGCCTTGCAAGTTATAAATGCTAAAAACAGGTGATCTATAAAATTCCTTAACCTCCTCCTCCTTGAAGAGCTGAGCATTATAGACTGTTGAGCTTGGTTTCAATGCACACAAACACAGCACCCTGTGAATATTCATTCCTACAAGTAATGTTTGTAGTGTTAATTGTAGTGTTAATTAGTTCAAGTCAATCTGTCATGCCATTGCTAGATTCTATCAGCACCGATATTTAGAAGAAAAACTAAAAACAGAGTTGAGAGAATGAGTCACTAATGTAGCCTGAAAGTGTAGAAAATAACACTCTGATTGTATTTACATTTCACAACATCTAAATGGCACAGCAAGTCAATCAATGAAACAGATGAAGATGCAGTTAAAATTTAGCTGCACTGTCCAGTTCATCCTGGAAGATAAAAACCAGTAGAACAGGCCAGATCATCTGTCATCCAAACATACCTGATCAACCAAAACCATGTTCGAGATAATTCAATAGAGGACGAGCCATTGTCCATTTCAGAGGCACAGAGCTGAACTGCATCAATGCATAATACTTTCAAGATTAAACAGTTAATTAATAATAGGATTATTCAATGGATGCTCTAAAACAAAAACAGCACTGCAGCTTGGCTGACTAACAAGCCAGTCAGTCACACATAACAGATTTACTCTGTGATCCTTTTAATATAAAGCTAGAAAACAAGATTGGAAATGGCTCATGCTGCAGTGCGACCCAGCACTCAACCCTTTGGAAAGTGTGCGCCTTGCAAAGAAAGCTGCGGTACAAGGTAAGATATTGCCAGCAGGAACCAGCCCAAACATAAGCTGTCTGACCCTCAAATTCCCCGCACTGTTAAAATGACTCTGAAATAAAGGTAGCTGGCTAGGCAGCAATAAAGACGCTCAGAATGGAAGATTAAAAGTGACCTGCACTTACTGCACAACCAAACAGCACGAATCCCTCCTTGTTTCAGCGTGAGGGTGAGCAGATAGCAATAACCTAACTTCAAGCACGTATGCCATCATTCTGGCAACTTCTCTGCATTTCCTGTGTGCGAGTGGGTGGGCCAGACCTTTAAGACGTAAGCTGTAAAAATGTTTGTAGCGGTCTGGGCAGACTTTAGAGGAGAGCATTATCATAAATCACTGCAAATGCCAGATCAGTCCGTTGCACATTTTTCAATACATACGATTATCATCATGAGAAAGGAATACATTTTCACCCTGTCTGATTCATTTTCACAAAACGCTACAACACCTCCCATCTGATTTTATGCAAGGACAAGCTCTAAGTAAAATATGATGTCTGTCAGGATTTCAACAGCGTGTTGACCTGTTTAAAGCTTATATATTGTAAAATTTGATGAAAAGCCTGCCAACACCTCGACAGTGTGTTCCACTGGTTAGGTTGTTTTGACCCAACACGGCCACCTTCGGCACATATGCAATGCAATATGCACAGAAAGACTGAGATACGTGCAGGACCAAGGGCAGAGCCAGACCTGGTATAATATGGTGGACAAATTAGACCCAAAGGTATAACAGGGGTGACAATCGGGTAATACTTTACTATCTGGGAGAGGGAGACACGTCATGATTTGGAAGCTCTGATTTACAGAATTAAATGTGCCAGATTTCATTTTTATTTTCTGGTGTGGAGTAGCAACTGGGATGGCCACATATTTACTAGGAGGACATGGCCACCCCTTAGAGCTACCCTTGTGCAGGAGATGCACAAGACCATGATCAGAATCATGTCTGGCACTATAGTCCAGGTCAGACTAGTTCAGACTGGGTCAGGACTATGAGTACAGTGGGAAGCAAGCAAGCCTGCTCTCCACTGTTTGGCAAATGCACCCTAGCTCATTTGTCATGGGATGAGACCTGCCAAGAACTGTCTTCTCAATCCATGGATGCCTATTAAATAAAAAGCATACATTCCACAATTTACTTAGCCTTTGCTATTAAAAAATGTTTCAAAAAATAAATTTGAGCTCCAGGTGAGCAAAAAGGTGTTAGCAGAAATGTAAGTCTTCTGTCACCCTGGACATGGGTGAAATCACCATGATTCTGTGTGCATTGGCCACTGATCAGGTAAACTTATGAGATGCTGTACTCCACCCCCACCATCTCAGGTCAGGAAGTGCAGGGGTTGTACAATTCTCCCACAGTGAAGAGCTGCTGCCCCTGCCGCTATGACTTGGCTTTACCGCTGTCAATAGCACCTCATTGCCATTCCAGCCAGGTCTAGAAAATGTGCACACATAGCTTTATTAAATGTGACACCCTAGACACTGTAACATTACTTTTTAGTAACACATGCTTGACCTTTGAATGTGAAAATGGATTGTAGGCTCCTGAAATTTACCCTGAGCCTGTCCCGTAATAATAAAAAAAAAACACCACAGTTCACTCAACTTTAATTGGTTGAAGAACACCTTTCTGCGACTGTCATGGTAACTGAATGTATTTCCATGATGTAATCCCTGCTTCATTTTGTCAAAAGGCTTGCTTGATAATTATGTGCATTTACATGTATATCTGAGATAAATGGAAAGTGCTGTTTGAGCGCAATTATGCAACTCAATCATCGAATCAGCAGCACCAACCAAATGAGTTCAGATGCATCAAGAATGCTCCAGCTAATTAGACAAGCACCTCCGAACCAAGGTGATGAGAAATAAAACAATTGAGTGCCTAACTGAAAGGTCTACGTCAACTGTGCACCTTTTTTGTTAACAAAAGAGAACAAAACATTTAAAGGTGGTACCACGTGAGAAAGTGGACAGCCTGCATTTACTTAGCGGCACAAGACCTTCAGTGGGGATGGTGAACAGACCCATGTGACATGGGGAAGGGGGCTAAGAGCAGAGATGGGCTTAACAAATCATGAGGGAAATGAAAAAAGAGATAGTCATGTAGGTCTCAGCACAAGGGTAACACACAGGAAAGTATAACAGGCATCCACTCATGAGAAAGTTTATGGGGTTTAGGATCAAGCGTGAGAGCCAGTTCTCTAAAGCAAATGAATGTCCTAGGCACCTAACTAGTTGGTACACCTTACCACCATATCTACCCACACTTCCAGCCTCCCAGAAGTAAGGTGAATGCACTGGTTTTGCTGTTTTGAGTTCATTTCTTATTAGCACTTCCTGAGTGACTTCTTCAGCCAATGACACCAGACGTCTGTTTTTCACTAGAGAGAAATCAAATTAAAGCAGTGTTTTGTCAGCACTCCAATCCACGGACATGCCCCTTAATTTAGTGAGATGAATTAGCATTCATCTGCACTCGTTGCTTCAATTAACAAATTACTTTAGGGCCAGAGAATGATTAAAGGCATGCCTAATTAACTTTGTATTACTAATTTGCTTAAGAAGGCCACTACAACAAAAATTCTGAGGAAAGAATGTCAGATGTGACAGTGACACAGGGAAAGGGGCTACAGATTCTCAGGAGAACTTCAGAGAAATCACACACACCAGCCTTATGCTACAACACCAAGACTATAGCTGAGGAAAAGCACACCAGGGGCTCATACAGGATAAGATCTCCATCACTCCATTTACAGCTGCGTGACCATATCTCCATTCTCCTCCACAACCCAAATTAGTGAGCAGGCAGCATCAGCATCCTGATGTCAATGTGCTACTGAAGGAGCATGTTATGCCTGCAAGACGACAAGACGAGCAGCTGTGACTCAGGATCTCTGGAAGGACCAAGAACCAGATGTACTGAGGCTTATAATGTGTGTTACGCATATTTAAACACACACAAATATGGGGCATTGTATAAGTGTATATACACTATACACAGCCAAATCAGATTCAGTTGAATTTTAATACACACATGCACACACACATACTTACAGCAGCATCTGTGACTTAGAGCCAGGCTTGGTTTGGGCAGCCTATTTAGAGAATAAAATGGCAAGTAACAGAAGCCAAAGTGCCAAAGCTGGTACTGCAAGGCCACATAATGGAAGGCGGCTGCTGGCTGAGCCAAAACTGCTTCCTTGTGTGTAAGAGACAGCTGGCTTCAATTTAGGCTGCCTCCAGAGCTGTTACAGGCAGGGGGAAAAAGCAGTCATAAAACAGATACGGGTAAAGGCGCTGCGTACATACACAAACATACAGACACACACATGTGCACAGTTCATATATTCCTATCATTGTGAGGATTTACCATTCATTTCTATGGGCATAATCCTAATCCTCAATATGATCACCTTAACCCCTACCCAGCACAAACTTTAACCCTAAGTAACAAAACAAAATGCAAGACTTCTGGCATTTTTAGTTTTTTTGATTGCAGTCAAAGATTTTTTTTTTTTTTTTTTTATATAACTGACCAAAGAATTGTCCCCATAAGGCCAAAATAATAGGATTTTATCACAGGCACACACACTCACACACCAAGTCACAGTCAAAGACCTACACGTACACACACTCAGTCAAGCGCATGGCAGCCTGACAGAAGAAAAGCTTTGGTACAGAGATTCTCATGCCCGCTTGATTCACACGGGCATCTTTTACAGCATTTAAGTGCTCGATTGAGCTAATTATTACATTAGCTGGGCCAATTTAGCGTGTGCCACGGCCCACCAGGACCACAGATGATTACCGCTGCTTTAAGACAATTTACGTCGACAAATGAGGCACATGACTGGGGCTCGAGGCTGCATACCCACCGTGGGCGATGAGGACAGCAGCAGTGAAGGGGGCTTAAACACCTTCTGTCCTTATTTACTCATTATCGCGGTGGGCCTTTATCACCCCCACCACTCCGCCAGGTAACTTACAGAGGTCAAATTACACAAAATTCCAACCAGGAAGCCACAAACATGCAAATTATTATTAATGACAGGAGATGCGTGAAGTGGTGCATAAATCTCGTTAAAACAAAGCCCAGAAATTACCTCTGGTGTTCACCAACTACAAATAAAGCATAAGACTTCTTATCTAGCTGAAATGAACTATGGGTCACTAGGACAACCTTGCATAAAGATTTATTTAGGAAGTGTGACCTCATGAAAAGTGTTACTCACAAAAATGTAAGCATGGCTGATGAATTTCTGCCATTTCCTTGCAGTTATTTTTTTATGAACTCTATTCATGATATAATTCCTCAGCAAAGATTGTGGGCTCATATTGATAAGTCTGAAGTGGAGCATGCTGGTTCGGCCCCTGAAAGATTTCATAAGCCCAGGCTCACTCCCAGGACGCAGCGTAATTCCTCTATCTTTCTGAGAAACTGGCACTTCTGTTAAGCGAAGCGTCAGATTAGAAACTGAGTCCAGGTTGAATCTGATTTTTCAGAGCAGGAAAAAAAGTGCGTAGGACAGGAAGGTGGAGATGAGCCCAGTAATAGAAACCACAACAAACAGGGCTGGCACTCTGAATCTAAAACAGTGAGCAGGCACTGGGAGCGTTTCTCCAAATGCAAAGAGCGGTGGAGACAGCTGAACGACTTAAGAATTAGCTTTTACTTCCACCAACAAAACAAAAGAAGTAAACAAAACATCTGCATGCAAAACGGGGCTCCTTCAAAACAGACACGGGCACCCCCAGCATCGGTGGCGGGAAACTGAGAAGAGACACAACCCACCCCTGCTGGCACCATTTCGACCACATGCCAGGGTAAATGAGCACCTCCCTTATTGTGGAGCACCTTAGATAATCAGCCGAACAAGGCAGATGCTTCCAGCATCCATTCCCCCATTCTTACTAAGTACAGCTGGGGGGGGGGGGGGAGGTGTGTGCAGGATGCACAGTGCTGAATGAACAAGTGCCCACAGCAAATGTTGCTGGATAATAACCACTGGACAAAAAAAAGAGAATGAAAGTGAAGGCCATCTGGTCGCTGGCTCCATTGACGGCACTCAGCTGGGCCTCGGCAGGGGATGGCGTCACGACCACTCACAGGCTCTTAGTTTCCATAGCCACTGGTGTCACCCATCCCCATCATCCCAGAGAATTTGTCTCGCACACCGCCATCCTGCTTTGTTGCTGGTACCGGTGCGACAGCTGTCAATGTTGCCAGGGAGTACAAGAAATTAAAGGGGGAGGGGCGGGGGGCAATCAATACAATTATGGACATTTAATCAGAAGTCTCCCCGACTCTGTTCCAATTAATTGCACAAAACTGCTCAGGCAAAAGCAGGCCGTTCCAGATAAAATGTGATCCGATTAAGCCCCTGCTGTGCTGACACCTGGCACAGGGTGCTCTGTACGGAAAATCGATAGCATGAGGTCCAGGTGTATCAAGCAGATCAAGCCTAGACGGGTGTGCAAACAAAAAGGGCGGAGGAACACAGAAACACGGCTCAAAGCAGTCCTCTCAATATGTAGTTTTCCTAGCGCCTCTGAAAAGCCATGGTGACGACCTTACCCAGTTCTAAGTGTACAGCCGTCATAGCGACACAGGCATAGAGATTTACATCCTAAAACATCCATAAGTCATCATGTGACATTTCACACTCATCACACTATTAAGTGCATGTTGCATAGCTAGTTAATAGCTCTGCATGTATGTCATATGGGGGATAAGTACTGATTAAATCCATCTTAACGAGCACCATATTCACCCAAGCAGAAAATCCCACAATGGCAAAGGCAGCATTTTCTCAGTATAGGTCCCAAGTAAACTGTCAGTCTCAAACATACACTGGCCTTAAAAACCCATGTGTATTGAACTCACTGACACCAAAAAGCTGAATCATCTGCCATCCGATAATATGGCCATTTCAACACAGCCCCAAGCTGGCCATTGGCCACCACTGGGAGGTGGGTTGGGGGAACTCCAGCTCCAAATCTCCACTTATACTCATGCTCCAAGGCCACAAATCTCAGTGAAACCACAGGCAACAGCCACTAATCCTAGATGTATCCACCTCATTCTCAACTGCAAATCTCCCTACCTGAGTGAGTTCAAGGCTGACAAGTCTGCTCATTGGTCCTCCATCTTGACTGACATGCAACCAGAGAACTCATGCATGCACATGCACACAGATACCTAATCTGTTTAATCTTCATAAGGACTGTCCATTTATTTCTATAACCCAAATCCCAGCTATGACAACCTTAACAGACACCCAGCCCTAACCTTAACTATAAGTAACAAAACAAAATGCAAGACTTTTGCCAATATTAGTTTTTTTTTTTCACTTTTTTTATTATTACATTCACAGATTCTTATAAAATTGAGTTTCCTCAACACACACACAGGAACACACACACACACGAGCCGTCAGGCATTTTCCCACTCTAACAGGTGTTATCCCTGTATGTCACTGTCATTGCCACAACACACTACCACCGGATAAGGGTACAGGCCACATGCAGAAGACTGTTTGATACTCGTGGTTCACGCTGGCTCTGCTCATTCACCATCAGCCAACAAGCCTGTTACACTAGCTTTCTACGGCTGATGTGCCGCTCACTCCTGCACACAGCACACATACATATCCACCCAGACACTTCCCTGATCATTTATGCTAATTACAAATAAATAACCTCACAGATGATGCTGCCATCGCCTGTCTTAGCGGGACAGCAGTATACCCAAGCCCTGGGAATCAGGTGCATGGACACGGCCCTCAGAGACAAATAAAGGATGACTGCAGATTAGTGGGATGGTAGAAGGTTAGCAGAGAAGATTAACGTGTTCAATAAGCAATATTATCCCTCAAACCTGTTTGGATTCCCTATGTGACAATTTGTTGATAATATTTAAGCTCAAAATATTTACATGGCGTCTGACAGGCGTGTAATCTGTGTGTTTCCAATGAGGCGAACTGGGTAAGTCGCACCATAATTAAATCAGAACCAATGAATAAGATGAAAGCGGGAGGAACCAAAGGTGCAAGGCACTCAAGGACCCACAGTGACATGGGGGGGTTGCTGAAAAGCATCTGAACAAGATCTGCTGCTATTCAGCTGGCAGAAGATCACAGGGCTTTGTGATGCTGAGTAGCGTGTGCTCAGGGAAGGCTTTCAGGGAAGAGCTTCATTACATCCTCCCAGGAAAAAATAAACACACACACACAAGGTTTACGTGGGAAGACAGACCAGGGGATGGAAATACAGCGATAAAGCCATGCTCAAGCTACAATGCTATACTCACCTGATTTTATGCTCCCTCTACTGAATTGTAAATGAAAAATGATTTAAAGGTAAAAACGAAATTGCATTACCTAAGACCCATTACTAGATAGGTAAGAGCAATAATTATACCCATGGCACAAACCAATAGAAGAGAGGGGGAAACAGCTAAATATGGAAAAGGTTAATTACGAGGGTTTCCAGTTTCCTTGCGCCATCCATCTATTCTCAGAAGTGTGAGCAAGGCCCATTACCTGGGCCCTGTTAGCAGAGGAAGAGTCAGAACACCATGGGAACAAAGTGCATGGTGCCCCGTTCTGACAAGGCCGCACGTTCTGAATGAAGTGCAGATAATAGAAATGGTTCTGTGAAGCCATCCCTGAAAACGTCCAGAAAAACAACTCTACGGAATCAGGTTGATTTACGTGGAAACGAAAGACCTTCCCAAGTACAATTAAGATGTGTTTGGAGTTACGTCAAGACCTAACTACAAGATGCCATAAATACAAGTACAGATAGGAAAATCCCTGAAAACCCCCAAAGCCATCTGAAAGGTGGCATTCGGAAGGCAGCTGACATCTAGGCAGGTGCAAGGACTGTTTAAATTGGAAAATCAAAGGGCCTCTCACAAAGGTTAAGATTTTTTGAGCCAAGAAAAGATGCTGATATTTGTGCACCCAAGCCTGCAGGTAATCAATAAGCTTCAGGTGTGATGTCATATGAAACATTTCTACAGGGCCATCTCTGGCAAACTTTACATTTGAAATGTTGAAAAATCTTAGGTCAATGACAAAAACACTCCCAAGCCTAGTTAGACAACACAGGAGTACCCATCCAAAAAGGCCAGCACTTACAGTGGCACTATTCATTTTAAGTACCTTTCTCATGGGTACAGCAGTCGGAGCCCTTGCTAATCGCCACAAAACGTGCTGCCCCAGACACTGCAAAAGTAGAATAATAAAAGCGAAAAGCATCCCATAAATTGCTATAAATCTTCTTGGCAGAAATAACAGAGAGACATAATATCCTTGGAAGGCTGTAAGCCAGGGATGCACAAGGAACTATTCCGACTCCATTAGGGGACGCAGCCTGGTGTTTAACTGCCGCTTTCCATGGCTGCCTGCCCACACCACCAAAACGACATCGTCTGTATGCGTGTTAGAACAGTTTGGATTATGTTTCAGATCAATACAAATAAAGTCTTGTAGCATGGCGAAATCACACCACAGCCCTCTGTGCAACATAGCTCACTCCCTGCGGACAGTGAGAAACACGCTCCCAATGCTTGTCAAAAGAGGCAGCATAACAGGCAAATTTATTTGATTTCTATCTAATCTAATCTAATAGAATTTAATCTAATCTAATCTAGCCTTATCTATCCATCCATCCATCCATCCATCCATCATCTCTCCCTTCCCACTCACACCCTAACAAAGGGGAGACATTACAGTACCTCCAGAACTTCCCAGATGAAGTGGCCAGGATAAACAGCTCTACGTTGAGCTAATTAGTCCACAGGGATTAACCAAATACTGTGTCAAGCAGTCTCCCTTTTGCTCTTCGTAACTTCAAGGACAGAATCGGGATTCAGAGCAATTTGATGGAATGGTTACAAAACCAGAATTGTCACTAAAAATAAAACCAAAACCGGTCAGTCAGTGGGGCGCGTGGTAAATCAGCACACAAAGAAGAGAGAAAACACGACGACGAGGGCGACATTTGAAACATGGCGCAGGCCTTAAGCGAGCCCCTGAGGCGGATCCTGACCACGCGTGCCATCAGCAGCATCCCTGGCTGAGCCACTGACACGCAAAAGGGAAGGCATGCCAGCACACAAGCACAGCCAGCAGCACATTAGAGATGTGACTCACAGAGAACTCTGCAAGAATTATAAAGAACTAAACTAAATTAAAGCGACGCTAAACCACTCGAGTGGAGCGCCAGCTGTAAATTAGGCCAGCAGACAGTATAGCCCTCACAAAACTGCCACTTAGGTCCATAAGGAGGACTCCATTGTGCAGCCCATGAATTAAACCCCAGCTACATCCCCAGAAAACATACATCAGGCCCTGAAAATGGTTAAAATTGCTTTCTTAGTATACAAAGCAGTATCTGTGACTACAGCCCTCCAATGACAGAGTTCAAGATTCCATGTCCTAAGGCCACCAATAGTATAGGCATGCTGTTTAAGGCACTATAAACAAACAGGCGGTTGAGTCAAACTCGAGAAAACTGTTGTGTTGGATCGCTGAACAAGGTATTTTGCTGCTAATTTCGAGAAGCATGTAAACGTTTTAAGGGGGGTCTCGGGAGAAATTATTAAAGACAAAAAAGGTAAGTGTGAGAAGCGGATGGGTCCCAGGCTGAGCAGGAATGTGCCTCCTTCTCGAATCGCATAAGTATAAAATGTACAGGCATCATATGAGCCTGGGATAAGGCAGATCAAGGATCTGGCAGGGATGTTTTCTTTAAAATTAACACAAAGTGCTGACAATCAAACACACAAGCAAGATAAACACAACAGAAAAAACACTTTGCTGAGTCCACAGGTCAGCTGCATGGAACAAATATAAAGCAATTAGTTAAAGATTAAATCAAAGGCAAGATCAATTATTTATTCAGTGGGAGTATGTACTGCATGACTATTTCATGACACTTAATGCAGTATGGAGAGGGGAGTCTCGGCGACATCAGGCTCCGCTCCCAGTACAAGGTGCTGCCACAGAGACAGACCAGCAGTGCAGCCTTGGGCACGACTGGCTTCACCCCTACCTGCCAACACGACTCAGCATGAGGCACACGATAAACCGGTGAGCAGACCAGAGCCCCGGGTCCGACTAACAGTGCTCTCTGAGATTTAACGATTTGCCCACTAGCTCCACTCCGCTGTAAAGCACGTCGCCTGAGGCGTCGGCACCAATAACCCCATTACACAGCGGAACGACGGCCATTTAAGCGGGCAGCAGCGAGCCGAGGCTCAATTCTCTGGCTTGACAGGGGGGCGGACCTAGCCGCTTCCTAAAGCGGCTCTGGACACACTTCAGACGTTGCCAGGCTCCGGCTTAATTGTACCGAGTCTTGTGAAACAAGAAGTCAGCATCCTTGACAGACGAAGGAGAGAAAGAACAGCCTGTGCAAGCAGGCGTGTTAGTGGAAGCCTGCTCGGCCATTACACACTCCAGCTTCATCTACTCAGCTGGGTTTATGAGCAATATTTACTAGCAGTCACTGACAGGTTCACTAAAGCCACTGCAGAGAGACTCGAGACCTGAGGCAGGTTGCAGGTCTGTATGGAGACACCCTGCCTACTTTTTTGCTACTGAAGAGAAACTGCAGGGGAGCAGCACTGAAAGCAGCTTTGGCCATTAGCGACTGGCCTCGTCTGTAGGGGGGGGGGGGGGGGGGGGGG
>JAODJW010000002.1:21861771-21875744 GCA_026777045.1 Hyperopisus bebe | reverse complement strand
GGGGGGACCAATTAATTGGGTTTCCATTATTTCTTATGGGAAAATTAATTTGATCAGAACTCGAACTTTTTAGGATTCGATCCGGAGTTCGGAACGGATTAAGTTCGAGAATCGAGGTACCACTGTACTTAGGAAGATATTCACTTAAGATGCAGAACCAATTTCACTCAGTAAATAAGGCACTTGTAGGCTGGTGGTCTGCATAAAGAGAATTAGTTGTGAAAACTACATACTGGAATCTTCTGCAGGGAAGCTGCAAACTCTGTCCCCAGCAGACACACTTGCACATACAGCTGTTTTAGCAGAAGTCTCAGCACATTTATAAATAATCATTTAAATGTTGTGCCTTGGCCACTTTAAGCCTTTTCAGCTCCTTGATTGAAGCAAAGCATCATTTGGCCAGATCACTTTATGAGCACCTGGTCCAGTGGGCACAGCCTGTCGGAATCCAAGATCTGTCGCTGTTGCCAAGGTGATGGTGTGGCCTGCTAATACTAAGGGGAATGAGTGGTGGGGGGTGGGACAATGAACAAAATGGGAAATCCCTAATGCTCTGCTGCCCTGCTGAGGAGGTGACCTGGCAGGCTACTGCAGAATCCTTACTGCCCTTTTCTCTACTAAGCAGAACCCTGCAGACACTCTTCCACCAGAACCTCCAGAACATCCAGACTGGATGACTCTTCCCTGTTCTCCTGGTTTACCATGGCAACAGTAATCACCCCAGCCGTGCTTCTGACCAAATAGCTTAAGGTTCAAAATCAGGGATGGGGGCTGCTGATGAAACATTTAACCAGCTGCTCAAGCCGTGTGAGATATACCAAGCTGCATAAATCAGTCAAACTTTTTATTAAATGATGCAGATTATGTAGCCTGCAATAACGGTTTAAGAAAAAAAACACATTAAACAAAAATGACAGCAAACAGCTTTCAGAGCAATTTTTTTTTTTTTTTTTTTTACAGCACTCACGGACACCTCGGGCAGTATTAAATGCACAAACAAAATAGCAAGGACAGCAAATCGATATACTGAACCGGCTGGCTCGGGTTACTTATAGTGACCTTTAACATGGCACCAAGCAGTCTTCCAATTTTAAACCTGATGGGAAAAGATCCCAGGAAGGGAGGGAACAAACCTGAAGTATTGTGGATTGCTCCTTTACTCACTCAGGAATTGTGCATGGTGCCCCACAGGTCTGGGGCAAAACGCTTGAAAAGTCCTGGGCGCCCTTTCCATGAGCGGTCCAATGCCAGTGACATTGGCCTCCTTCCTGGGCACATGGGGGTGGGGTGGGTTTGAGTGCGCACATCATAGCACCTGCCTCCACACTCCTGTCACACTATTTATACCCAGGGCGGTAAATCACAGATGATGAGCTTGCTGCTGGGGGTCTGTACAGAACCTGGACTAATGCCATTTTGCATGTTGCCTTTTAAGAACACGAGCCCAAACAAGAATTTTAATGATAAAAAAGACTCCAATATTTGGCATATTTTGCCATAACAACTGAGCTGATAAGCCTAGGTGTCCACTATAAAATTCCAACCTGTTGGTAGCAATGTCCATTTCCATGTTACTTTGGATGTCATCTAAAACGGCAGCCGTAAGCATCCCGCCTCCAGCCTTTGAACTCTTGCTTTGTGCCTGTTTCACCATGACTATTTTTTTACTTTAGCTGGAATGCTTGGAATGCACTCTGAGCAGGCAGTCGCTTCACAAGTTTGGCATCGATGCTTCTCTGCCACGGTGCCTTGCCAAGCATCACCAGGAAAACGATCTAATAGGCTGAACAATGCATCCCAGATTGTGCGAGAACTGTGGGAGGGATTATGTCATCCGTTCTTAATTGTTTCTCTCTTAGAAGAAGCAAAACTTTCAGATAGTTATTTACTCACTTTCAAGAAAGGCCTGAAATCAAGAGCAGAAGAACTCAGCAGAGAGCTGAAAACCACATCCCCCCCTCACCAAAAATATATATGTACCTTTGACGAAACCTCTTTCTTGGCACTTCGTCATAATTTTTATTTATTTATTTTTACCTCAGTTTTAGCATCACAGATCTTGCAGTACGAAGCCGCTCACCCGCCTCAAGCAGCACCGGCGGAGAAATTCAATTTTTCTCTTCTCCCTTGAGGGTACCACATGGAGGAACCAATTCCAGAGGGCAACCAGCTCAGAGAGGAGGACGAGGCCTCGCCAGCTCGGTTTAATGCCTCACACCGCAAGTGAAGAAAAGCCCATGAAACCGCTACCAACTGTCACCCACCTAAGTTGTCTGCATTTTCAGACTCCTTTGAAGAGAACAAGGCTGGAGAGAATGAGTGTAGAACCTGTTTGAAGACACCAACAGGTAGGCTGTCTCCTGAGAGCCACTCTGCATCTTCCAAAGCATTTTTCTCTGAATATAAAGTTCTGACTTTATGCTGTTTAGGTACAGGAAAAATTTACTCTAAAGAAAGATAAAAAAAGTACCCCAACAAAAAAGAGGCCATAAGACTCTATGGCACTACACTGACTTTCGACTAACTGACGGCTAACTGGCTACTGAATCAAAATGTGATCTGACACAGGCACAGTCAATGGTGTGTGAATGGCTGATTCATTTCAGACCAAGAAATGCTTGGCAATCTGTTGCTAAAACACTAGGCTCAGAGTCCTTAAAATGGGATGGGGTCCACTATGTAGGAGACAATTGGCAAAGCCCAGGGAGCAGGCAGGAGGTGCATCAGTGCCCCCCGGTGCCTGGGTGGTAGATAACACACTGATTTTTGATTTGCCTGGAGCAGAAACCCAGATGAATCCTCCAGGCAAACCACAGTGCTCTTATTGAAAAGCCAAACTTCTGGTTGAGAGGTACCATGCTATTTTCTAATCCAAGGGAAGGAATATTGGATTTCAAGCAGTCAGAATGGAGATCCAGTTTTACAAAAGGCCCCTCCTTCTGCCAACAAAGACATTGTAAGCAGGGAAAAGAAATTGTAAACTTCATTCATTGTTTTTCTGAATCAAAAGCTAGCATTGTTCCACTTCTCAAATTTGAAAACACATACAGTCTCAAAGCACTCCAGGCATACACATCACTCCCGGCTCCCCTGCACTACCGTGACAAGTCACACCAGGAGCTTATGTTCCAAAATGCTGCGGCCAAATTCGATCGTACAGGCCACAGCTGTGAATAAAATACCATGTTCTCCCAAAATGCATCGTAGTGTACTGTGAACGTTCTTCCATGC
Organism: Hyperopisus bebe; assembly: GCA_026777045.1. Taxonomy (NCBI): domain Eukaryota; kingdom Metazoa; phylum Chordata; class Actinopteri; order Osteoglossiformes; family Mormyridae; genus Hyperopisus; species Hyperopisus bebe. The sequence goes on along the minus strand of JAODJW010000002.1, from coordinate 21,872,513 downwards.
AAATCCATGCATTTCTGTAAACATATTTCAAAGACAGCAGGGCTATCAGAGTGCCAGAATTAACCAAGAAAATAAGACAATTAGGATATCACCTCAGACCTCATTGCAAGCGATTTCACACTGCAAAAGCCCAAGAAAAAATTTACCAAAAGGTAAGGTTAAAACATATGGTACCAGAGCCCAATAATAGAAATAAGGTTTTCAGGTGGAAAAGGCACTGAAAATGTAATGCAGAAATGAAAACAAAATGAAAATTAAATCTGTGCGTGAGTTAGATGTGTGTTATCATGTAACATGGACACGCTCAGTCCAGAAAGTGAGAACATCAACGAGGCATTTAGAAACAATGCCCCAGAAAACCCAGTCAGAGCATTGCTGGGTGAGCGAGGGACCAAGGACAACGACAGCTGAGGTGTCAACATCTGTAGTCGAGCGGCTTTACAATGGATAGGGCTTTGCCAACATAACACCTGGCAATCCGACTGCAATGAGATGCATCTCAACCACTCCAAATCATTATACTAAAAGGGTCCATTTATGCTATGAACAGGCCTAAATGACATGAAGCGCTTACATTATACTGTTCTCTTCTGCTTCCAAAACCGACCCATACATAAGATGCCAGCCCCACATGTACCCAATCCACCAGCTCCCATAAAAACCAGCCTATACCCAAGCTGCCAGCCCCACCTGTATCCAATCCATCAGCACCTAAACCTAATTCACCAGCCTCCAGAAAAACCAACCTGTACCTTATCTTCAGCCCCTGCACCCTGCATTTAAAGCAAAAATCCAGACAGACACATCCAGTTGGTCTGACAGAATGCAGAACAGGAAACAGGGAGTTTTAAAAAATAATGAAAATGAAATCCCACAGTAATACTGTCCTGATGACAAATGGCCTCCACGCATTTAGCCACATGGGGCTGTTTGGGGGTCTAAATGGAATGGTTATTCAAGTGAAATGATCTCACATTCACCCCTTGGCGCCAGTGAAAAAGGAAAGATAAGGGGACTTTTGCAGTGTGGTGTGTAAGGGGAAGAAGCTTCAGTTACATTTGCTTTAACATAACTTAGGGGGGGAGTCAATACTGCACTTGCATGTATTTTACCGTTTGCCTTAGGCTTCATCACAGTTAGAAATCTGGTATCACTGAAGAAATTTAAATTGGTTACAACAAATATTCCATTGCTAAAAAACATTAGTTTAACGTTAGGATCCACAGACAGGCTATTTCAAATTGTATATGGCTATCAGGCCCAGTACATGAAGAAAATGTGTCCTGACCATGCAGAAGAAAAAGACACATTGCCTTTAAAACAGGATGGCACATTGATTCTAAATCCTTCCCAAAATGACTTGAGTGTGATACCTTTTTTGCCCCGATCACGAAACAGGAATTTATGCCAATGATATCCTTTGAAGGCATCAGTGCATGTGTTAAAGAAAGAAGCATCACAGTGCTGTGACGTATGTCCATTTCTAAAACTGGGGAACACAGCGACAATATGTAACATGGAATTTAACAAATTTTTCAAGATTAACCCACACTGGGCAGTGGCCTGCATCATGCATCATGCTTTCTCACAAGATCACTGACATCTCGCTTGGCCCGCACAAATCCAGAGTAGTGCACAAGGCTCAATATAGGAACACCAGCCTGACTTCAAACACACCCAGTCCATCTCCATTTGTTAAGTACCATTCACAAGTACTGCAAATGGTTCCAAGTATATCATTTTTCACTCGTCAATGAGAGGGAAAAAAAAGACAGTGAGAGAATATGATCAGAAAATATGATGCTTCTACTCAACTGTTTTAACAAAAATCAAGAAAGAAGGGTTTTAATCGCAGAAAGAACAGCAAACAAAAGGACTTACCTGTTAGCAATGCAAAATGTAAAATTCTTTTTTCTCTGTGGTACGACTCATTCCACACTCACGTGTTCCTTTGAGTGCATTCATCAGCCTAGAATTCATCAGAGAAGCTGATTTATGCATTGTAAGTTTATGGGTTTATTTTAAAGGAAAGCCAATTTTCTCCACCCCCATCAAATAGGATTTTAAAGAAGAAATTTAATTTAATTTTTAAGGAGTGTTTTTCCTTTTTTTTCCAATGGCCTAATTACAGCAAGGCGGGGGCACAAACAAATCACCTCACAGGCTCTCACTCATTAGCCACATGACAAATATGAGCAAGAATTCGCTCTTCTGATCAAGGCTGTTCTCACAAGGCTTAAACATCACAGAAGTATAAAATAATAATCCTTAGATCTGTTTTATTAATAAATAGACTTAGATTCCAGTAAGTTGTCTTTGATATGATCATATTTCACTGGTGAGACATGTGAAGTGAAGGGAAGGGGGTGTGGGAGAGGGGGGGACAAAGTCTGAGACCAGACCCACCCATAATCCAGAACAGAGCTCCCCTGAATTAAGCCCCGACTTACAAGCCCATCAAACTAAAAACCACTAAACCCAGGGTCCGCTATATGGTAACATTATATGGGCATTTCAAAGCCAATAAAAGCATCATCCAAGCAATGGCCTTTGCGGAAACCTAAAAAGCTCAAATTCAAGCATTTAAAACTAAAGATGGATGGTAACTTTGGATAAATGCTCCCTGCTTGGTTTAACATACACCATAATTACAGACAACAGCATGTCATCAAACATCTATCAAAGTCAAAGGGGACCAGTTCAACAACTCTGTTAAAGGGTACTGAAACATTTAGGGCACTACATGTATTTTAGCAAGACGTGACAATAATTTCCCCCATATGTACAATGGGAATATTCCTTAACGATCCTGTTCTTCAGCCATTCATAATAATTTACTCCTGGTAGAAGAAATGAATGGAACAGAAATTTATTTCTGAGAATAAGGATAACTTTAAATGTGAAGAGATAATTTTTTCAAGCCTGTCCTCAAAAAAAAAAAAAAAAAACGATGAAGAACAGACTATAATATCAGATGGGAGCAGCTAACAGCTCACAGCTACACAGAGCTGGCCTAAGACATGAATGCAACAGATAAGAAACACAATTTTAAGATACATTGCCACGGGATATAGCCATGCACACCGGGAGAGCTGGAAAAACTAACCTACTTTAGACGATGAAAAGGCCAGGTAATTTAAACATCCAGTCGTACTGTGGCTCTGTCCTGCCCCCCTGCGGCACGCAAGAAGGCAGTGTGGGGGCAAAGTCTACCATTTCATACAACAGCAGATCGTCTACCCTGTGCTGATATGAAACCATGCGCCACCCTCAACCCCCCGACCCCAATACCAGTGGGAAGTAGGCTGCCCTGTCCAGACATTCACCAGGGCTGAGGAGAAGAAGAGAGGAAGGGGGGAGTTCAATTTCACCATTGCTCCAGTCAGTGTTATAGTAAATCAACGATTCTCCATCACAGTGCGTCAATAATACCCTCCTCCCACCCCAACCCTGGGGGGGGGTAAATCTCAGAGGACAAATACATGCGATTTCCACATAGATGAGGGGTGGATCTCAGAGGACAAATACATGCGATTTCCACATGGATGAGGGGTGGATCTCAGAGGACAAATACATGCGATTTCCACATGGATGATTGCTCTCACCCAGACAAAATGGCTACCAGTTCACCACCCAGGATGAGAGCATATGGAAAAAAACTTTGTGTTGGTATCACTTGGGGTCACTTAGTCTGACAACCAGGAGTCTCAAAACTGTTGTATATCATTCTTCACTGTAGATGTTTACGAAGCAAATCTCTGTGGTTCATATTTTTGGGGAAAGGCTGCCGAAGTCAAAACATTTCACTTACATATATATGGCTGTAAAACTAGACTGAAAGGATGTCAAGTGTGTCTAAGCATATAATACAAATAACAACATAAATGCAAGTAGCATAAATAATGCAAATCACTTTCATTGTTGTTCAGGTGTAGGGAGCAGGACAGTAACTTTGGCTGCTCAAACAACCTCTTAGTAGCTGGTCAGGGAGTTGAAAACAGTTGGGCCTAAAGAGTTTCTCGAGAATCCACCCAGAACAAACACACCTGCTGCCACCATGGTCGAAAACAGGGCGATTCCTACGCCAATTGCTGTGTGGGGAGGATGGCTATGGGAGACGCTGGCCCCAGGTCAGCCAGCGATCCATCTGGCAGGCAGTCTCGTGACACACGTGCATTTATGAAACAGCACAAGAATGCACAAGCATGCTACAAAAAAGATGATTTCATTTCCTAGCTGATTAGCATAGCGTCCTTTTATTAGGGCCTTGTGCTGTTGATCACCTTCCCTGCCAGGCATCTGGCCTGCATGTGTGTGTAATTGCTTAATGAAATCACTCCAGCTGGGCAAGATAAACATGTGTATGAATGTGCGGGGCGGGGGGGAGGGGTCCTTCCAACAGTCAATTTCAGCTCTACGCTGGTGGACAATACAGCTTTTTCCTTCTACATAATTTACACGCTTTAACTCAGCTGTAGAGACGTTATTTTCTGGTGCAAAGCTTGATCGATAAGACGACTACAGAGGAGCTGCCTCTCCCAGAAAACTGCATAGACACACACACATACACATTCAAATTTCAGCATTAATTGATCCACGAGTAATGGGTTTAGTACGTACTGCTTGGCCACAACAGTGAACCTAATTTATAAATGACTTTGTGCTATTGAAATAATTATTGGGAATAAGTAATTAATATATTCATCAACTTCAATAGGGGAAATTTATACCATTTTCCCCAACAACGTAATTAACAGTTAAATAGAAATAACTTTGATAAGAGAAAATAATTTATTTAGACAACCAAACCAATTATATGAAACTGTATTCGTTTTAAAACACCAAAAAAATGATGTTGGCTTTGAAAAGAGGCAGCAGATGCATTACGAGCTTTCAGCAGCCACAGATGGAGGGGCGTCGCTGACTGATATTCAGGCAGCATTTAGATGCCAGCTCTGAAACAGCGGGCAAATGGGCAGGTGATCCTGCCTGGAAGAGCAGCAACACCTGTACTAATGAGACAATGTAATGTAAATGACCACAGAACAACTTCCTACCTGTAAAGATTTCTAGCATTGTCAAGGGACCTATAAGAAACGTTCAGCAAGACGATATCTGGATTCAAAGTGCTGACTGTGTTTCATTATGATTCTTGAAGCAAATCAAGGCTTTACAATTCCTATTCATGCTTTCTAGGCAGACGCTGAATAACTTGGCTTTCTGCTCTGGAAAAGGGAAAGTGGAGCCTCTGAGAAGAAAAGCTGGAATGAACAAGTGCCACCATAACACCAGGAAGGTTTGAACACCACAAGAATGTCTTCAGAGATTTTTGAATGGACAGGGTGTACATGGTGTTCAGGAGGATCCAAGAGCTGGACTGTGCTCCCAGCCTCCAGAACCTACCCAGCACCCTGGATCATTAGATTCCTTTGGCGATTCATAAAATTAATATGTTTGTTAAACTTCATACACAAAATACAGCAGTCACATGAATGTCATGTCAGTCAGAACACATTGACTGTAAAATAAACAGCATGTCCACCTAGTAATGATCTATGTGCAGCAGTTTATACAAATTACAGATGTAACATAGCATATTAATGCTGTCCATGTGATGCAGCACCACAGTCGCTATCACACCTTTTCCTTCATCATACACATGATGACCTCTGACCCCATATCATTTGGGAAGTGGTAACTGCAGAGAGCTCCATTTGTGGCTCTCAGTGTTCACTACTACCAACCCAGCAGACCAGGACTCCCAAACTTCCACCTGCTGGCCAGCTATCTGATGAGCCCCGAATATGATAACCTGCCTCTTTCTACTGTTTTTATTAAGTGAGTGACAGGCCTCTGCCCAGCAAACCTTAGACATGGAGAATATATCAGGGACCCCAATCTTGTATGATATTGTAGGCCATGGCTACGTCACACTAAATCAGTATTAAAAACAGAATGAGTGCCCATAACAGCGATAACAGACGCTTTAACACACAAGGCTTAATATGCAAATGAAAAGGGGAAAATAAACTTTAGAAAAGTATTGCTCCAATGTCCTCTGGCCTACAGTTAAATGGGAAGAGAACCACTTAACCAACAGGGCTGTGAGATTGTTGATTAAAGAGGCATCTCAATGTTTCCCTGTTTGAGCAGAGACACAATGGCCTGCAGTGACCAAGGCGATGTGCCGCTCGTTTATCTTAGCGGGTTGAAGAGCGGCACTGGACGACAACCCCTGAGGGGGGGGGGGGGGGGAAGAGAGAAATCCAGACGCTGGGGCGGGCTTCTTGACAGGACGGAGCCTGAGAATCCTCAGAGGGTCCAGCGGATGTGTTTCAGGCCAGACGCGAGCTTTTAAACATGACAGGGCGACAGGCATAATGATACCCGGGGCTCACATCGCAGTAGGTGAAATGTCGTTGGGCCTTGCTGAGACTGGTTTGAGCTAGAACGCATCCAGAAAGGCTTTAGACAAAACAATGTGATTATTCTATGGTAGGAATTTTCATTTTCATAAACCAAGGACCCCCAAATAGGGACCACATTTAAGGAACCCCTACCACTAATATGCCTCTATGTAAATAATAATTGTGGGTCCCTCAAGTTTTTTTTTTCTGTTCCGACCTGAGTGGTTTGTGTCAGAGTCCCTACTACTCCAAAGACCCCAGGTTGAAAACCCCTGTTCTAAGGTTCAAGCACTTTTTTATGTTTTAAAGATGCTGAATGGAGACCAAGAGGTTGGTTTAAATCCGGGGTGGCCAATCTTATCCGCAAAGGGCCAGTGTGATGCAGGTTTTTGGGATAACCTGTAGGTCAGCTGTTCAAACCCAGGTGTGAGGACTCTTCAGCCAATCAGTCCTCTAATCAGTCATCTAATTAGGGAGTTACAGCAAAAACCCACATATACACCGGCCCTTTGTGGATAAGACTGGACACCCCTGGTTTAAATTATGTACCTACACAGAGATGTACTGGCTGGGAGACCTTGCAGTCATTTCCCCAGCAATTAGCAGCTTTAGCTGTGCCCAAATTCCCGAGGCCCAATCCTCTCCCACTGGTGACTTCATACTCACTCTGGATCTATACAGTGGCTAAACAATCACACATACATCAGCTGAACCTGTCCTTGCCTCAAGGGCGAAAGGGATGAACACTATTCATTCCCACAAGTTGTTCAGAATTAATTGAGAAAGGGCAAAAAAAAAAAAAAAAACACTGTTGCAGGGACATATCAAACAAGAACAACTCACATCAGTCACAGCATCGACTGCAACACAAGGTCAAGAACACCAGCACTACCAGATGAAAATCACTGCATGCTTATGTAGCATCACTTCAGCCTAGCCAGCATCCTCTCCTAGGTCAGCCCAGTAGTCTGCCCAAGCCACCATCATTAAAACCTCATTGGTTTGACCAACTGAGGATCTATGAGATTATTTTATTTCCAACAAATCAAACCTTGAGGATTAACAGAAGCAGAACACAGCAGAAACGAACACACACATTCAGCTGCCTTGTACAGTTGTTTTAGTTGTGTTGATGTCTAATTACAGTGCCCATGAACAACACTGACATCTTGCTGTACCAGGAGAACACAGGTTCAAACAAACTCACAAGGAATATGAATCACCTCTCTCTTTTATTCAAAACTTGTCTTCTAAGTTTACTGTGCCTTTTCTTAAATTCACCTTAGTAAGACTGGAAAGTGTTTGGAAAAGTCATACACGTTTCATTATTTGCTTCCAAAACAGTGACAATTTAATTTGCGAGTGAGCAACTAGCAAGGAAAATCACATACAATTCTGATGGTCTGCGTCTGCGACACATATTTCCCAGCACCTCATTTACCCTTTAAGCAGCCTGTCTAATCGATAATGGTCAATACACGACCAAGGACAGCCACCATGTGACAGTATCTAAATAAGGATCACACAACCCTAGAGGAGATAAAGCCATCGCATTCAACACCTATTAAATCGGCATTAGGTGAAGGAACAGAGACAGTTCTACCAGCATACCCACCTTCCAGGATGTCAGTGCTCTCCACAGAGATGTTCCAAATTGGTAGTGCACATCCATGGGTAATGCAAGAAAGAAAAACTTGAGAAAATGAACTTCCAAACACACCAGGTGATGGTAAGGATATGCAAGGGCCTGAGAATGGGGAGGCAATGAGTTTCAGGGGGAGACAGGAGAGCAGTCCCTTCCATGAGCTCATGTGATTTTTTGTCCCCATCCACCTTTCAGCCACCATATGGGTGTGTCATGCCAGGCTGGTCTGGGAGCAGTTTGCTGAAAACATGGAGGCAAAAACATCACCTTGCTGTAACATGGCCACACTCTACCACCTGTTTCTGCAGTTTGTCACACCACAGGCCACCAATCCCCCGAGTTGGAAAGAAAATCAATTTGTGATGCCAGACAGCTGAGGATGCAGGTTATGGACAGCGGTACAGACATGTCACTTGTCCACGCTTTCTAGCTGATGAACAAGTGAGACCAAGGGCAATACTACTGCCAAGACAGGAGGCTTTTATTGCACGGCTCAGCTCGTAACCCGGTAAAATGGTTCCAATTCTGTCATGGGACCGCGTCAACTCAGCGTCCACAAGAAACACAAACAGTCAATAGCACATTCCATCAGGAAGATCTGCTACCACACTCTTATGCTCACAGTACGCATTTCAGACCAACCGAGGCGCGTGCCATGTCACTTTAGTGTTCAAAAGCAGTTGGTTTGGCTTAATGTGATGCTGGGGGGGTGGTGCCATTTAACCCCTGGTAAGAGGCTCAGATGGTGCAGCTGCCTACGCAGGCCCTGCGATTTCAAGGTTGCCGGGGCATGAAATTCATTTACTTTACCGGCTTTCAGGCTTCATCTCAAATCAGAAACCGGTCAGCTTTGATAGGACAGCTTATTGCATCAGTCTAGTGGGGACGTCAGACTGCAAGAGGGGGGAGGTCTGTAAATGCTGTGCAGTTTGTTTGCTCTGTAAGTTTGAGGCTCCGTTTAGATCCATCAAACGCAGACCTGAGGCTCTGGCTGTAATTACCAAGGTCATGCGGTCAAACCAGTTGACATCTGACATTGGATGGCCTGCTGACAGCTACATAAGCGCCCATGACACTCGAGACAAAATGGAAAGAGCGGAGGCAGCATACGCACGCTTGAGTTTTCTCCCAGTCATTCATAAAGCAAACTGCTCCCATGTACGTTCTTGAATGATTTTTATGACAGGAGCCGAGAGAGAGAGCGAACGATATTTGACAAATCAGCAGCATCGCAAGGACCTGAGTAACCTAGTCTTACATTCTGTTATGTATCACCTTACAGAGAGGGTAACATTCCATACAGGGCTGAACTCATCATCTTCCACATTCCAGGGTGTGGGACAGACTGCCTTTTTCAAAGCGAGTCCAAAAGACCCAACATAAATCAAGGCTGGCCTCCCATAATCTCTCCATCAATAAAACAGAGCGGAGGGCTACCTCAACTGGACGTGAAAGCAGCCATTGACTCGAGCTGCTATGTAGTCATACCAATCAGCTTGCCTCTATGTCCACCAGTTAGTTTGGCTAAGCCTCTTACTCGAGAGGACACTGGTTTAATGAATGGGTTTACTGCAGCAATCAGTCATTGGCTCAACTCAGTGCTACCAAGGGGCATATACCAGCAACCTTTGTCACCAGGTTTAATGACAAGGCTGAGCACTACGCATGCACAAGATGCCGTGGATTACACTAAACCGAAAATGGACAAGCATGTTTACACTCAAATTATTTGTTCAGCCTCATTATTTAGGAATTCATTTTTAATCATTTATGAATGATTAAAGGGGCACGGTCATCAGACCTCAAGAGATAGGGATGAAGCCAACAATGGGTTATAAATTTGCAGGTCTTTTGATGAGATCCTACAGAGAAGCAGACCGATCACCATTAAAACTTTGACAGCTGGTGCGTTAATGGCACAGAGAGAGCAACATCACATCACAACAGGAGGTCTTAAAAATCACCAATGCTATCTTTTAAAGTGACTGCATCCCACATCAGAGAAACTCAAACAAAAGTAATAATACAATCTCCCTATTAGCCAAAACATGTCATTATCTGTTATCTCAGTTATCAGTGTAAAAACACCTGATTTACAAGAAAAAAACAGACTTTGGTGGTAGTGTAATATGTATTTGGCATTTTGTAGGATTAAAGAACAGACACGGTAGCAGGTGCGTCACCCGCCTCACCAAGTATGTGGAACATCAGCAGGCATGCAAGAAGAACAGGACCGATCCAACAGACAGATACAGGCTTCAGTCACTGCACTGGCATGCACAAGTACTTCAGGGCAGTTAAAATGGCAGGATCACATCCCGACCACTGACTCAGAGGGGAGTGCCCCTCTAATGATTTCCAAGAGACCAGGGCAGGCAGGATAAGCCTGTGGCCTAACTGGGCCCGACAGCACCACACCATTGAAGGAGATTTCCTCTAATGTCAGGGCTTATGTTAAAACAAGCCAATAGAAGTATGACTGGCAGCTAGGACAGGCGATACAGACGTCAGCAGGCTTTCATACAGAGTTAAAAAGCGTAATGCTACAGTAATGCGTAATGCTAATGTCTTCGTCATACACTCCCATACACAGGGACAGACTATCCAAATTGCTAGTGGTGCAACGGATCACAAAACTAACGGTTCGGATCATATCACGGATTTTGAGTCACGGATCGGATCAATTTTCG
>JAODJW010000002.1:21848995-21861671 GCA_026777045.1 Hyperopisus bebe | reverse complement strand
GCGGATCACGTGCGTTCCGAACCGTGGGTCGTGATCCGTACGGATCACGGATCAACCGCGATCCGTTGCACCCCTACAAATTGCCCATTCATTTTAGATCAGGAGAACATGGTTGAGTGTCAAATAAAATATGTTTACTTTTTATTTATTTACATTCCTACTGCAGAAAAGTCTCTTAAAAGAAGGGAGAAAAGCAAAACATTTCCAAGGTAACACTGAGGAGATTTCATGCTGACAGCCTCGTGATGCAGCAGACAGAGCAGGCTCCCACCTCACAAGCACGTCACATGCGGCATTTCTTCTGATGAGCTGCTGCATGCAGCGTTGCCACAGACGGGCTCTTGCAGACTTCAGATTCGTTTAGCGACAGTAGGGGTCCAAGCTTCAAGAAGAATGTTCAGCATGCCGTCTTGGCCGGCATCTCATTCTCTCACAAATGCCTGCGACAATGGGCACTTTCCTTAACAGTCTTCCTGACAGGAGCCCCCCTCATATCCTCCCTGACCTTTTCCGTGCATCTTCAGATGCCACTGTCTGCGATTACAATCATGTTTGAAACTTTGTGCTGTGTGTTACGCGCCTGAAGCAGAAACGATCACTGAACAGTCTGATCAGCCTGCTGCATAACAGAGCTCTGAAGGGGAAAAATGTAAAAAAAATAAAAAAAAAAGCGATATATTTCAAATAAGTGCTAAATAAAGGTTCAGATGAAAGAAGCATGCAAAAGCTGTGTGTAAATGTGTGTGAGGTGGGGAGGGGGTTCTAGGAGCACTGGCTGACATAAGGTCTGACACACTCGATGGTGAAAAATCAAATCATTTATAATGTATAACCTGCTCTTGTAGACCACTCCTCCAGCTAATAGGGTCCATCCTCTTTGCAAGCGAAGGATGGATGCCGTGGTTCTTCAACTTTCACCCACATTAAGTGCAAATGTCCACTTAACGCCGGCATACACATGCACGCTCCTGAGGAGTCTCCACCCCGCAGGCCGCTTTGCTTGGTCACAGATAATCCCTGCTGCGGCACAGAAAGGCTGCTGTGTTCCGCTTCCTGTAAACGGACAGATGTTGGGGTGGGTTAATCTGACTTTAACGCAGCACTGTGGTAAACAGTATAATCATGTTTACTATAATGAAAGGGCATAGTAAAAATCATAATTTGCAGTAAAATAAACCATAAAATTGTCCATTTTCCATATTAATCGCTTGTGAAAATAGAGCGTAAAAAGAAAAAGAAACGTACTCGTTCTTCAGGAGGCCTGAAGCCTCAGGATTCCTGCAATCATACAGACTCAGTCCGTAGGCCAGCTTCAGAAACTACTATGCAACATGGAGTATTTAAATTAGAAAGCTATTTTGCCATATCATATATACACGAGCAAGAGGCTATAATGGAAATAGAGGCAGCACACAATTAGGCCATTGTCATTTTAATGTCTTGCCTACCATCGGTAACACACAGAGGGAGAGCCGAGTGAGCAGCAGACTGGAAAAACACCGACTCGTTTTGGGTTATTGCCATATCTGACAGCGGCAGTAAGCAGTACAGTGTTGTATGGTGTACCAACAACCCCCCCCCCACCCCCAAACAATTGTTCAATAGGCTATAAAATGGATGTTTTCAGGGCATATATTACTTTTGAGGACTTTTCAGGCATGACTGCTTCCCGTACTTTTACATCCCTGGTCTGGCATCAGCCCAGAGCTGTTGTGAGCCTGGACTTCAGCCAACAGTCCTTAGGTTCACATTCTCCACTCAGAGAATGAAACGATAAACCCGCAAATGACAAATTAAGAAGTACTCCTCACCACCCCCCAACACACACACACAAAGACCACATATTCATATCTTTATGGGGACTATGCATTTATTTCAAGGTTCAAGGTTGCTTTTATTGTCATTTCAACAATATACGTGGTACAGTACAAAGTGAAATGAAATAACGTTCCCCGGGACCATGGTGCTACATGAAAGGGCTGGGACAATACAAAAAACGTAAATTGCACGTATGTCAGGTAAAGTGCATGTGTGCAGACTCATTCTATGAGCTTAACCCTATCCCAACTATGACAACCCAGCCCTAACCTTAGCCATAAGTAACCAAACAAAATACATTTAAAAAAAATGTTTTGATTGCATTCACAGATTTTTGTGAAACTTGTACTTGTAAAAAAACAAAAAACAGGCACACATAATGATTAAAATCATCAATGAATTGATATGCTCCCTACCACCTTTAAATTCCAGAAATACAGTATTACTAAAGCACTTCTTTTGGTCATTCTGGACCCTGCATTTTGTGGAGAAACTGTGGTGTCCATAAACATGTGACATTTCCAGTTCCTGGTCCTTACAAATGAGCAAAACCTTACAGAGGGAGAGAGACGTGGCCTAGGAGAACCTGCACAGCAAGGTCATCAACATGGGCTGCTGCATGGATCAATCAGACAGACTAACGAAGCGGAACGTGAGACTCACGCGCATGCACGCAACTCAGGCTGACCTTGTGGTGCCTGCCCTGCCGAGCTTAGCTCAGTATCTGCTGGGCTTCTCTCCAGGTGAAACTACCACCACGATCAACAGCCACTCACTGGCAAGACACAGAACAAAAAGGTCACGGTAACTGTAGTAATTGTACTGTAGTAAGACAGACATAACGCAGCCAAGGCTGTGCAAGAGCACAGTGGGTTCAAATTTCACTCTGTGGGAATAAGCAAACAAGGAACAGCATGCGCACAGGAAAATTAACACTCCGTCAGGCCAGAATGCCGTTCTCGCTGTCCCCCCATGCCACAAGGAAGGCACTAACGCCAGTGTTTCCAGGGAAACAGAAGATCCAACATAAGAGCATAATCAAACGAGAGAACAGCTTGGATTTCTAACCAAACACAGAAGTTCCCATTGTCCAAAATCCTAATTCTAGTATTATTTACGATCCTTACCTGTCAAAAATGTAATCATCTTGGCTTCTGGCTGCTGCAAAGCAGCGCTTCATCTTTCATTGGTAATACAAACAGTAGAATGCCTTTCTGCACACTGCTGGGTCTGATCTATAAATTAAACGACTCCAATCGAGGTCTGGTAATGAGTTCATTACTATTGCTCGGTTCCATAGTCCCATCCCAGCTGAGGGCCAGGTTGAACCAATTTTGATCTCTGCCACTTCTGGGCAGCACTCAAAAACCAAACACTAAACACAAAACAGACAAACTCTTCGTTTCACCTTTACTAATGTCCAGCTTCTCATGGAAGCAGTGAGGTAAGATTCAGTTTCCCCAGTGCAACAAAATATCCATCAGCTCCCAAGAACCATGCTCTTTGGAACAGGATGTTGGTGTAGTCATGAGACTGGGGAAAAAAAAGTATCCACTGCTCTGGTGGATTTCCACTCCAAAAAGTACGCAGATTCAGTTCACGATGCACTGATGTTCTCTCCCATGACTGGCATCAAAAGGCCAATCCAGACTGTGGCAGGAAATGCAGGTGATTTCAAGGAAAATTACACAATGTACACAGCTGCGGCTCAATTTTATTAGGGGACAGACAGCACTAATAAGCTGCTAGATTTTAGCTTGCAGGCACAACTTGTGCTTTGGTGTCCTCATCAAAGTATGAGGCATCAATTTTAGAGAGGGGAGGGGGATTGGCCAGCTGAACCACTACTATCAAATGGTTACTTTTCCCTACAACTTTTCCCCTGGGTCTCAATGACATTTAGATTCCATTATACCAGCATGGAGGCATGTGTCAGTGGCAAACATCTCGGCATTAGAGGCACCTGCATTCTAATGAGACAGAATGACAGGGGGCCATGTGGATAACCTGGTCAGCCACAGCCTATCCCCAGAACACAGCATTCAAATGATATGGAGGAGCACATAGCTACAATGTTTGATTAAAAGACATGAACATCTCAAAATGAGAAATTTATAGTCAAAGTATTTCAGTGTGTATAGCCAACTGGAGGTTGCTGAGGTGACAATACAGATGGTAGTCAATGCGATGAATGCTTAATCTGAAGGTGAGGTGTTCCAAATGCCTCTGGGACTTTACAGCTAACTCAAAAACACTCCATGCCCTGAAAAAACCCGTGAGATAAAATGCATTAGTTATAGCAAACTGAGCGCCAAAGCACAGGTTTTGAGTCTTTGTACCACAAATAGAGAATGTGAACAGGGTTTTCATTTTATATGCTTTTCAAGCGCTTACACAATAGTGAAAGGATAAGGATGTATCTCATGCAATTCCATCAAGAAAAGTGAGCTTCAAAAAAAAAAAAAAAGCTGAAGCAAATTGCCAGCCATGGCAACAATAAAATCAGCATAACATCTCCATGAAAGCACTTTACTATGAACTCAGATAAAGCTGTCCGATTTTACTTTCAGCCTGAAGACTCTTTAATTCATCAAGAAGAATCTCAGAGCTCATGCACGGCACACCAAGTGTGTATGTGTGTGGGTCAGATTGTGTGGGGCGTGTTGTCAATGGCAGAAGCCTCTCACCATTTACAGCTGCTCCCTTCCCTCTCACAACACCATCCACACTCCAGTGATTACCTTATCTTCTTCACGCAGACAGAAAATATTACATCTATTTTCTTGCAGCCAGGGAAAGGAGGCAAAACAGAAGAGCTATACATTTGTTTAACCGCTTGATGTGACGATGGTTTGTGATCTAAATTCATTAGCTGGCAACTTGCTCAAAAGCCCAAAAGTAGCATCAAGCAATGTGTGTAATCCACAGGATGAAATCCTTAACATCAGCGGCAAAGGATTATGACTGCTTTGTGCCTCCCTGGAAACAAACAAACCCAATCTGCAGATTAAGAGTCCAGGAGGGTAAATGGGATTAAACCCTGCTAGGGCTCTGGGTATCTTCACTGATACTGTCCGAAAACTGAAAAATAATAAACCTGAGTAAGATATTAAGTGTTTTCATGCTAACATTAAATGCGCAATTAAAGAATTAGCCAGATTACAGGAAAGTGCTTCTGCTGATTATTGAAAAGACTGCCAAGATACATACTGTAACAGGAATTTGTACACATACTCTGTGGAGAGTTTAATATTGAGAATCAAAGGGCAAACAGAACTCCTCAAATTACACAGCAACCATGTCCCACAAACACACCTAGTAATAGACCTGATTTACATTCCTCTGCGGGGTGATTTCAGTTCACTCCATCTGGTTGGGAAAATGGCCTTTGTACTCCACCCTTTTGCAGTTAGGCAAGAGACAAATAATAAAAACAGTGGGGGGTGGGGTGAATTAAGCCACACAAAAACATGGAGGGGAGGAGATGAAAGAATGCTGATGGAGCCAGCAGGGAAAGGCTGCACAGCGATGGCTTGAGAGAGCAGCAAGCATCGGTAGGACACAGAGGAAGCTGGCTTCGGAAGGATAGCTGCTAACAGTGTCCAGTCTCGCAAATCCCTTAAGCCTTCAGCACACCATTGCTTGCAAGAGAAGAGGATACAGGGAGATACATGCTAGGAAACATCTGGCAAAAAATGACCTTAGCTCTGAAAGTACAGAGGGAAGCATAATCAACTCTCTAGACAGACTGAAGCATTCCTTGCAGTTTTCTGCCTGTTTCACAGAAAAAAATTGAGTATTCCACTTCTCACAGGGTATTATGGCCATCAGTTGGACTTTCAAGCTCATTTAGAGGTGTTTGTTAAGGCTCCCATTTGCAGTGATCAAAGCCGCCAGGAAAGGATTCGCTTCTGAAAATGACACGTACAAAATTCCATTGCCTATAAGTGACTCTTTCAAGGATCCACTGAACAGGGATAAAATGAGAACACAAACCGAATCTGAAGCTGAATGAGAACACAAACAAAACAAAATCTTAAGATCACACACAGTGACACCTTCCATGATAAATTAAAAAACCTAAATAAAATTAAAACACCACAAGAAGCAGGGTACTGGAGCAATAACAACAACAATAACAAAAAGAATAAAGATCCACGAAGGAGCAATTGCATCTTCAGTTCACTCGGGGACTGTCTGAATTGTTTAAACTTTGACTACATGTAAACATGTGCTTGTCAGTTCATGGAGTGAGACCTCTGCACTGCCTAGTGCCTATATTGCTCAAGGGCGATATCATTCTCTCCCTGTTGCTAGGAGACAAAACTTTCCACTTGATTCACTAAAGATATGTTGTGGGTTTTTTCCCCCCCAAACTCTGGTAATTCACACTGCTTCTCACGCAGCTCCCCACTCCAAAAAGACTCAAGGAGAAGAGTGCAAACCTAATGAGGAAAGGGAGTGTTTTGAAGGTGAAAACACGTAATAGCATGGCAGGAAGTGAGATTAATGGGATGCCTGACGGGGAGCAGACACCCACATTTGGGTCCAAATCAGCAGCGTCGATACCTGCATTGTCTTCAAGGCATGTCTTGTCGATAGACGCTTGGAGGAATTCCACACAGCACATAATCACTCCTCTTAGATTCAATAACCCTTTCAGAGTTATACTCATCATCAGAACGTAAAGCCAGGACACAGAACAAAAAGGTCAAGGTAATTGTAGTAAATTGACAAGAAAGGAAAGGAATTGCTGAGGACAGGCCTTTCCGACATCGAAAGAAGCGCAAAATAAAAAGGAAAAAAAAAAAAAATCAATGACGCTCACCCAACCAATGGTCTGCTAATCTTTGTATCAAGGTTACATCAGTCCGTGTAACTTGAATTTAAAATCGATGCAAGGCTCGTTCAGGCATCACTTACTCCATTAGCACATTATATTTTTAACTCATGCTCATTTAGGGGAGATAGCAGCCTGCAGAGTTCACTTCACCACATTCTGAGTGCATATTTTTGGGTTGTTTGTTAATGAGCCCATTTCCCTAGCTTTCAGAATAAATGTTTTGAGAGCAGAAACCCTCCTTCAGCCTAGCTGCTTTGCATACTATTCGTAAAAAGTGCTGGACTTCTGACTTGCAGGTTCAAATCCTAGAATAAAAAGCCCCCTCTTGTAACCACTGGATGTAGTTTTTAACAAAGAAATGTTAAGCAGTTAAACATTCAGTACTATAAAACATTTGCATTGTTCACATTGTTCCCCTAGTTTACTATGAACCAATTATTTACTTTGTAAATGTGTCAATAAATATTAAGGACTGCACCAATGCAGCAACTGGAATCAGTTTTTATTTCTCTTTCAAAAAAGAGGACAGAAATTTAACACAGCCAATGGATCCACGTTTCAAGATTCAAAATATTTAGCCTCCAATTTACCTTTAAAGTCTCTCATTCCTCAGCCATCGCTCATGATAATTAAGAGGGTTTTTGCTGCATGCATCTGAAACCGATGTGCAGAGGAGCAGATGTGTAGCGAATTGGCAGTCTTTAATCTCAGACTGAACACACTTTTAATCAAAAAGCAATATGCCTACACGAGCTGGGAATCTGGTGATTGCAAGGGAAAGGAAAAAAATCAGACATTTTTCACAGAGACCAGTTATATCATTAAAAAGAAAGGCACTTGAGATAAATATAAACTTGAGATCACTTCAGACAACTATAAGCAGTTGAAAAAGATTATGTTCACTTGCAGGGTTATAATTCAAGGGGCTGACAGATTGTGAACTGACGTGCTACTGTGTGTTAGGACTGGTATCAATATAATCGGGTATTGCTATTTAAAAGAAACACTTGAACATCCATTCCTGTTTCCAATGTATTAATCAGCAAAAAAAAAAAAAAAAAAAATCAAGAAATCCCACATTTCACAGATGTGATTATAATTACTAATTAGGATGGTGATAATTTATCATATTGGTGATATCGTGATCAGGGTTTAGTACAGAAACAGTGTCAGATGTTAAAACAAGAATGTTTTTTTTTATATATATATATATTTTTTTTTTTTTTCTTTTTTTCTTTTTTTCTTAAAAAACATCCATCTGAGATGTATCAGAACAAAAATGACCACAAAAGAGCACTGATGGTTGTCAGATGCTGTCAGCTAGCTGAAACCTCCAACCAGACCCCAGCAGCCTAAATGACAAAAAGCCTTCCAAAGTGAACATGACTTGGGAACACAAACGGCATCGCCTGGCCTGGCACGTCCCATAATCCCTTGTAATGAAGAACATGCCGAGTTTTTGGGAGAAGCATTGTCTGAGTCCCCAGTGAACCACGGATGCCGCATCTGACAGCTGGGACAGCATAACCGGCAGAGTGGTAAATTTGGCGTGGGTCACACTCGACCCAGTGGTTTCCAGCAGTGCCCTTCTGTGTGACTGCAGCATGTGTGTTGTGGTGTCATATCTTTATTGGAAGACACAAGACAGTATTGTCAGAAGCAGAAAACCTAGAAATAAATGACTACTGATGATTTTGATCTGTTTCACCTCACTGTAGGCTGTCACACAAACCATACCACAAGACATCACAAAGCTTGTAATTATTGATGACGAAGATGACAACAGTAGCAGGAAAACTCCAGCTTTCATGGAGTTATCAGTAATTAATTTTTTTCAGGTATATTTAAGTTAAAGGGGCAGTATTGGGTCCAGAACAAAATGACTTAGGGTGTATCTAAAATTAGTGAGTGGACACAATCCCCGCAACCACATCACAGTCATGGACTGATAGACCTCCAACTAAGGGAGCAATTTATTAATCTGAGCCTTAAGCACCATTGTAAACCTAGGTCTGTAAAGGGGAAAATGGAACCAAAATTTAATTCAAAGTTAAAGAATAAAGGAAAGTTAGTTTTGGCTGTTCTTATTGAAATTCCTTGGATGTGTTTTTCATATAAATTCTCTCAGGAGGTTAATCCTATAATGTGGAGTGACTGTTCACCAATCAGAAGGCAATACCTAAACCCACTGTCAGGCCCATGCAACCACTCAGAGCTCATAGACATGTTCATCTGGAGACCATGCAGTAGCTGTTCTTGAACAACTACGCTACTTGACTTCGATAGTACAATCTGCTCCAAACTCAAGGTATAATCATCCATCCATCCATTCTCCTCCACTCATCTGTACCTGGGGTGCGGAGACTGCAATCTAAGAAGAGAGTTCTAGAGCTCCCTCTCCAGCCACGTCTTCCAGAGATATAGCAAAGTGTTCTTTGGTCAGCCAAGAGATAAAATCTCTCCAGTGTGTCCTGGGTCTGCCACAGGGTCTCCTCCCGTTTGGACATGCCCAAAACACCTGCACAGGTATGCAGAAACCAATTCAGCTGGTTCATTTCACAATGTGCAAAAGCTGCAGCTCTATTCTGAGCACAGTGGCTCTACTCTGAGCCCGCCCCAAATGTGTGAGCTCCTCACCCTATCCCCAAAGCTAAACCAAGGAAGCTTATTCTCACCCCTTATATCTGCATTCTGTCAATACCAAAGCTCATGATCATAGGTGACCAGTAAATCTAAAGTTTTGCAATCCAACAGGGCTTTCCCTTCACCATGACAAACTGATACAACTTCCACATACAATGCCCTCCCTAATGTTTGGGACAAAGGTACATTTTTCCTTGATTTACCCCTCTGCTCCTGTTTAAAATTTTAAATCAAACAATTCTGACTTGATTAAAGTGTACATTCCAGACTTTAATATAAAGTTAATTGCATACATTTCATTTTCACCATATTTTTTAACACTTTTTATACAAATTCTCACTCATTTCAGGGCACCATAATGTTTGGGACTATTGGCTTCACATGTGTTTGTGATTGCTCAGGTGTGTTTCATTGCTTCATTAGAGGAGGCATAAGATACTTAGGCTTGCTTCTACCATTTGGAGTCTGTAGTTGCCATTGTTAAACATGAAGAGAAGAGCTGTGCCAATGAAAGTCAAAGAAGCTATTATAAGGCAGAAGAACAAAAATAAAACCATAAGAGACATTGGGTAAACCTTAGGATTACCAAAATCAATCATTAAGAAGAAAGAATGCACTGGTGAGCTCAGTAATCGCAAATGGACTGATTAGCAAAGGAAAACCTCCACCGCTGATGGCAGAAGAATCCTCACTATGGTAAACAAAAATCCCCAAACGCTTGACCAAAAGATCAGAAACAGGAGGCAGGTATGTCTTTGTCAGAGACTAATATCCACAGATGACTTCATGAACAGAAATACAGAGGCTACACTGCAAGATGAAAACTAGTTATCCACAAAAACAGGATGGCCAGATTACAGTTTGGGAAAAGTACTTATAAGAGACTACAGAATTCTGGAAAAAGGTCTTATGAACAGATAAGATCAGTGTGATGGCAAGAGGAAACTGTGAAGGCGAAAAGGAACTGTCCAAGATCCAAAGCATACCAGCTCATCTGTTAAACATGCTGGTGGGGGTTTGTGGCTTGGGCATGTACGGCTGCCACAGGTACTGACACACATCTTCATTGATGATTTAACTGCTGACGGCAGTGGCACAATGAATTTTAAGGTGTAAAGAAACTTATCTGATCACATTCCAGTAAATGCCTCC
The DNA here is from genome assembly GCA_026777045.1 of Hyperopisus bebe. Lineage (NCBI taxonomy): Eukaryota > Metazoa > Chordata > Actinopteri > Osteoglossiformes > Mormyridae > Hyperopisus > Hyperopisus bebe. Next base: position 21,851,215 of record JAODJW010000002.1, on the reverse strand, counting down.
AAATTCATTGGATGGCACTTTGTTATGCAACAAGATAATGATCCCAAACATCCTGCTAAGGCAGTAAAAAATGGAAAATTCTTGAATGGCTGAGCCAGTCACCTGATTTAAATGCAATTGAGCATGCCTTCCATATGCTGAAGAAGAAACTGAAAGGGACAAGCCCCTGAAATAAGCAGAAGGTGGCTGCAGGATACATAGACATAACCAGGTGCTGAGTATCGCAGACTTTGCAAGCAGTCATTGCATGCAAAAGATATGCAACAAAGTACTAAACATGACTGCTTTTAATACACCTACCTTTTCGTTGTCCCAAACATTAGGGTGCCCTGAAATGAGGGTGACTATGTATAAAAAAAATGTAATTTCTACATGGTGAAACAGAAATGTATGCAAATAACTTTATATTAAAGTTAGGAATGTGTACTTTAATCTAGTCAGAATTGCTTAATGTAAACTTTTAAACTGAGGAGGAGAGGGGTAAATCATGGGAAAATGTATCTTTGTCCCAAACATTATGGAAGGCACTGTAACTGCTGATGCTGCACTGACACACCTGTCAATCTCCTGCTCCATTTTCCCCTCACTTTTAAACAAGACCTCAAGATACTTAAACTCTTCCACTTGAAGCACTAACTAATCTCCATCCTAGAGGGAGTAATCCATCCTTGTCTGGTTGAGAACCATGGCCTCCAAATTAAAGGTCTTGGTCCTCATCCTGGCCACTTCACACCTGGCTGTAAACCACCTCAGTGCATGCTAGACATCACTACTTGATCAAGCCCACAGGAACACATTCTATGCAAAAAAGCAAAGATATGATCCTGAGGTCACCATACTGGACACGCTCCACCCTTTCAATGCAGCTAAAAATTCTGTCCATAAAAATTATAAACTGAATCGGTGACAAAGGGTAGCCCTGGCAGAGTAAAACACCCACCAAAACAGACTTGCTACTGGTAATGCAAACCAAATTCTCGCTCCATTTATATAGGGACCTAATGGCACGTCTGCCAGTCCAGAGGCACTGCCCCCATTCTCCAAGCAATGTTGAAGTGCCACGTCACCAAAAACAGCACATCATCATCCAAAGCCTTCAGGAATCTCATCCACCCCTGGGGCCTTACCACTGAGGAATTTTACTGCTTCAGTGACTTCAGACTTAGTAATAGAGTTGCACTGATCCGATATTCAGATCGGAGCTGATCCAGACCTATTGGACGGATTGGGTATCAGCCATATGTGACATCCACATCCGATACTTACTTATTTAGGTTTTGGCAGTCTCAAAAAAAATAGCTCCCATGTTGTGTTAAATCCATTTGTACAATCAATCGCATGGCAGCTCTCACCCATTGTAGATGTGTTTTTTTGGCATTCAAGCTGAACACTAACGCTGCCACTCTTTGGGTGTGAGCGCAGTGATTTCAGCCTGCTGTGACAACATGTGCATATCCTTTGCAGTAGGAGGAGCATAAGAACATCAATAAGAGAGTGACTATCTGGAAGTATTTCACACTTTTAACAGTAACTAGTAGCACAGCGATTTGCAGACAAGTGGAAAATCCCACTAAGCACAGAGCGCACAATTGTATAAGACAACGCCAGTAATATGAAAAAAGCAATGAATGATTTGGGAGCCGATAGCTTGGGTGGTTTTGTGCATTCACTACAGCTTGTGATACAGGATGGGCTGTGATCGCAGCAGTGTTCCGCTGTTGCCAGTGGGAGAAAAATTGTGGGGCATTTTAAGCATTTGTCACTTGCATATACTCCATACAAATACTCGCTTGGAAGATATTAAAATTGAACTGCAAATGCCTCAAAATTGCTTAAAACAAGATGTACAAATAAAGTGGAACAGTACATTATACAAGTTTCTAGTAGCCTAATTAAAGATTTTTTAATTGTACATTTTTTCATCTGCATTTACTAGTTAAAAATAATTATATGTACACAATATACAGTAGTATCTCAGTTCTCAAACTTATTAGAACTCAAATTTCGTAAAAGTCGAACCAACCAGTTCGAGAAAAAAAAAAAATTACCTAGAGCTCTCAGAATTCAAACTGTGAACTCCAACCTAAAATCACTTGTACACGCTGGGAAATGAGGCACGCGGCACGTCTCAGCGGAAACAAAGGGTAACGCTTCAGTCTCATCCTTGCATTCGCTGTGACAGCATCGTGCATGTTTACACTAGCTGAATACATATATATA
>JAODJW010000002.1:21833246-21847227 GCA_026777045.1 Hyperopisus bebe | reverse complement strand
GAAGTGGCCGGGGAGAGGGAAGTCTGGGTTTCCCTGCTGAGACTGCTGCCCCCGCGACCCGACCTCGGATAAGCGGATCCTGTCCCCAAACAAAGTCAAAGGGATGCAATCCTTCACTGGGGTGAACTCCAAGATACTGGCACCAAACCAGTACCTGCCCGGCACTTCCACCTAGGGCAACCCCAGAGTGGGCTGAGCCCAGCCCCATTGTTGAGGTGAACCCAACTATTTCTACTCCATTGTAGGAAATTTAAGAAATATTTAGGGGGCAACTTTTGCTCCCACTGTCTAAAATATGGGGGCATTTCCAAAACTTTGGGGGCACTTAAAAATAGTCATTAATGCATAAAGTTTCTGTTTTTAATGTGAAATGCACCCAGATTAAAATGCATACAGCAATCACTACTTTGTGCCATCATAAGTAAACAAAATGCATGCTACTGCTGTTTCAAAGAGAACTGTGCAGTCATCTGTATGTGTGAAAGAAAGCAGAAAAGAGTTCTGTTTAGGCTCTTAATAGCCTTTGTATATGTATCATGCATTAGTTTATACAGTAGATGAAGTGAAAACTTCATCAGTCTTTGAAATACTGGTTAACGGAGTATTTCAGAACACCCACCATAGAAACTGTTGAAGGTTTATTGAAAATATTTGGGAAAATAAAAGGCAGGCATTGTACAACTGTGAATGCAAACCAGTCCCTTCAACAAAAATCAAATATTGCAAACTATAATATATTAAAACTGTGAGCTGTTTGGCAATGTTTTAAAATGAAATTCAACAAGTACCAATTATTTTTGTCTCCACCAACTACCTCTTGAGATGCTTACTGAATGATTTTACTTTAGCTGTGAATTTCGGGAGTCTGCGCAACGATACAACGAAGCACTTGCATTTTTTACAACCATGAAACAATACTATTGGTTTTAACACACAATAAAGGGTGTATTGATATAAACATGGCCGGTGGCATCATATAACCCGTTTTGAAAATACAGTGGTACCTCGGTTCTCGAACTCACTAGAACTCGAATCTCTTGAAAGTCAAACAAACCAGTTTGACCTAGAACTCAATCTGAATATCAGAAGTCGAATCGTGAACACTGACCTAATACAAATTGTATGCGCCAGGAAATCTACTACAATGCAATTCTTACTTGAATGCCTCCGTCACAGGCTGGACGATTAACCAAATAAAGCAGCGCAACACTACGGTAACTAACAATAAACAAACCACTAACTTACGTGTACTATTACAGCATTTATGTCATTTATTTAAACTTTATTTTACCAGGTAAGTTAACTGAAAACCAGTACTCACTGCTTTACATGATATTCGGGAGAAATAGCAGATTACGCATCGGAACTGCCTGGGATACAAACGACATGTGTGTAACTAAACTCTTCAGCCAATAAGGGCAAAGGTGTGTCGTCATGGAGGCGGTTCCAGTTTGTGCAGCCAGGTGAGAGGTCGCAATGCATCTAACCGTAATGCATTGCGTCAGGATCAGAATGCGTTGCTTTAAGTCAGCGGTTTTCCATTGTTTCTTATAGGAAAAATTTTATCATACTCAAACTTTTCAGGATTCGATCTGGAGTACTGAACGGATTAAGTTTGAGAACTGAGGTAGCAGTGTATATCAATGTACCACAAAAATTTGATATACTGCCCAGACCTAGGCGACTGAAAATGTTGATGATGAATGGGCGGCAAGGTTATGGATAAGCAGACGAGACATAGCCACTACCCTAGCAAAGATTGGCTTATTTGTTTTTGAATGAACTTTATTAAAAAATAAAACTGGAAAAAGCCAGGTATCATAAGAACATTAAACAGCAGTGCAGAGTTACTGCTACATATTATAACTTATGTACTTACATGGGGTGAACAACAGCACTGTTTAATACACGTGTGTATTATAGGCAGAAATGGAAAATTAAATTAATATAAATAAAATAATGTAACTGTACATGTTTTTTTCTTCTCTCGAAACCTTGGGGCAATTTTTACCCCTTGATCACAGTTTTTAGGGGCATTCTGAGATTTCTTGCGGCATTTTTGCCCTTTGCCCTCATTAATATCCAACGCTGATCTAAACGGTATTACTCTACTTCCCACACTAGTTCAGGCTCATTTTCTACCAGAGAGTTTACATTCCATGTTACTAAAGCCAGTTTCAGTGATCAACGATTGGTCTGCCCAGGTCTTTGCCTAGCATGCAACCTCCCATGGCCCCCTCTTAAGTGGTGGATCCACAGGAGGACAGACCCAGGCAACTCTTTCGAGCTTTGCCCAGCTGGGGCACATGGGTAGAGACCTGAACAGACACTCGCCTGCAAGCTCCCCTCCAGGGCAAGGCCGTGGTCTCCCTAATCCAGGCAAGGTTGCATGGTCCTTATTCCTTTCCATCATGGGAGTCTTCTGAATCTGAATTTCGTGCTACTCTATTCTATGGATTGTACATGGATTGTATGACAGTAAAGACCCACTTGATTTGACTCTGGCCTCTCACATGGGACAAATTGGCCTTGGGAGACCCTACCAGGGGCACCTGTATCTGACAATATAGCTTCTTGGATCACACTGGCAAACAAACCCCTCCCTCACAGTAAAGTGGTGATTGGTGGAGGAGGGTATACGCATATTTAAAAACATTCGATGTACAATACAGGTGTTAAGATTGTAATAAATTGAGCGCAGTCATTTTACAGTTAATTTACCATTCACAAAAAGATGGTAGAAAGCTCTTTGCTTGCTTAATTCTATTTCACCGTTTCTTTATAGAGCCGAGTGCAGATGTATGTTATTAGACAATTAAAATTTGAACACTTCCAAAAGAACTAATGACTACAGAAACAAGAGGGCTTTGCCGGGAGGAACTGTCTGCAGGCAGGACAGCCGAGAAGGGGCAGCACGCTGCACCTACAAGTGATCGCCTAATCTAGTATGGCTAATGGAGACAGGTACCCAATTTCTTAATTTGGTCTCTCTCACTCTCTCACACACACACACACACACACACACACACAAATTGATAAAAAATTATTTGCATTAATGGAAGACTGGATCTAATTCACTCTGGTTTAGTACAGACCGCAATTGCCAAGTGCAGAGGTGATACCGACAGGCTACTTCAGTCATGTAAGCATCAAAGCTTAGATTTATTTAAAGAGTTAGACAGTGCATTTATTTATATACATTTTGTCAGATCTGACTAAACATTGATCATGTGAAATATATTTTTAAAGAGTAACATAACAATAACGAACAACAACCAAAAAATAGGAACACACAAACAACTACACATCACCATTTAAAAATAAGAAAAAGTGCACACGGGGAAGCAGTGTTCACTTTCAATACAAGTTTAAAGCTGCGCTGTAGACAGTGCTGCAGAAGAATAATCCGATGAAACACAATTTAATATACAGGATATATAAACACTTCCATTTAACATGCGGAACAGCGGTTCTTGGGAAACGACTAACATTGAAAGTGTAATCTAAAAACTGGGTAAACAACCATAATGCAGCGGGATTAACGCAGAAGCACATCCACATTCATTCAACGACGCTAAACAATGTCACGACTAAACAGGGGAGTCTTCCAACTTCACTTTAAGACCGTGATAAAGACGTGCAAAAAGCCATCACAAAACACAAGTTATACTGAGATGGGCCGTGCATCAGGGTCGAGGTAAGAAACAAAATTTATTAATAACTGCAGATACTGAACGAGTGAGCAGGGTCAAATCTTCAGGTCCAACAAGCCTGTAATGGGCATATCTGATATTCTGTCAGGGGTGGTGGGGGAGGCAGTTTAATAAAATGCATATCGATCGGACTGACATGCACACGGTAGAGAGCTTTTGTAATCATCATGTATAGCTCTTTAGGACGTGCAGTATGCCTGTTCTGCCGTTTTTCCTAACCGGAAAAAACTGCTTCCAAGCGTTACAGCGCATGCATAAATCAATATTACGCTGAAAGTTTTTGCTACTCTTGAATGTTTAGCAAAAGTGGAGGTTTCTACGTTAGTTTTAACGTGGATTATCTTAAACGTTATTCATATTTTGTTGGTATTTGTGTTTATATTCTTAGACTCCAAATTCTGTAAACATGGAACCAGATTTTACCATTAAACCCATTGGTACTCGTGCATTTGTTTTGCTCATAGAAGTTTTACTTGCACAATAACGTTCTGAGGGCAGAAGAAACAATGATTGGTTCTCTCTCTGAATCAATCACATTGTAGAGGAGGTGGGTCCAAGCAACTAGAGGCGGAATCAAGATATTGGTTCGTCCAACCTCCTCCAGTTGCTTGGATCCATACATTACAACGTGCTTGGACAGCGAATTCTATGTGTCCATGTTTTACAAGTTCAAGGCAGCGTTGTGTTTACTGGTGAATGAAAGTTATTATTCCACGTTTATCCAGCCTAGGGAATGAAGAAGTCTACTGTATGGTTTGCTCTGTGTTGGAAGGGAATGCTGACGAAAACGATTGAGATGGTAAGAACTCATATTCCCATACAAATCATTCAGTTCCTACTTTAAACATCTCATCTTTTTAAACAAAGATTTCCAAACTTTACAGCCTTGATTTAATTTACACATTAACAACTCCTAAAAATGTATCTGATCCTTGTAATGTAAATATTTTAAATGGCACAAACGGGTTACACACTTTATTATGACTTCAAAAAATGTCTGTCCCAACCTCACTTATTTTTAAATGGATAAATAATATTACATTTCTCAAAAGATTGTCTTAAGGGTTTGTTTCAGATGACGTATTACCTTTACTGTCCTTTAGGTGCAGGGTGACCTCTGGAGTAGGTGGGCACATTTCAAATGTGCCAAATACAAGAAACACTTGTCCACTTGTTTGTGACAAATGTTGAGGAAAAATAAACTTTGTTGAGTTTTTATTTAAACCTGCCTGCTTGTTTTTTTATTTAAAATATCCACAGATTTTTATAAAATTGAAGAAGACATTCTATCACATTACGAGGATACATGGTGCACATAATGTGGTTAAAAACCAACCCATATACACAAAATACAGACACTCCAAGACAACACAGACACACACATACTGTATAAGGAAGGCACACCTGTTCACTTTTTACAGAAAATGAGAAGGCAAGTTAGTCTTTAATTTTTATTTTTTTTTAATGTTGAAAATAGGTCACCCACCCCGAAATGAGGTAAAATGTTGACATTTCTTATGTGTCTGTTACTATTATGATTAAGGCCATTCAGCTATATATTTGGGGTACTAATAGGAACTATAGAAGCTTGGTTTCAAGAGAAAAACATTTTTAGGCTACTTTATTTTCATTACTATTTTACAAACACGCAAACTATTTTTGGTAAAACACAATTTGGTAAGCTTAATATCTCTTCTTGACACAATATCAATATTGTGAAGTTAATCCTTGTATATTTTGGACAAGTCTTGAAACTACAGCATATAAAATTCAGCAAAAAATACCTAAAGCTGAGGAAGCTAATAACTACCTCATCAGCGATGATCATTTTATGACATTACATTCTTATCGTGGTATTAAATTTCCTTATAAAAACTGCTACCCAACTGAAAACTATCGGTGGCAGATTCTGGCAGCATAAAACTATGTGTGTAAAACTGCTACCTCACTGAAAACTTATGGTGCCAGAATCTACTGCCTATAGATTTCAGTGTGGTAGCAGTTCTTCACATGCAGTTTTATGCTGGCAGAATCTCCTACCTATAAATACATGTAAAAAAAACTGCTACCAGACTGAAAACTATAGGGAGCAATTTCTGGTAGCATAAAACTACATGTAAAAAAAACTGCTACCACCTTTAATAATACAGGAACGTTATTTTGATATAATAAATCCTTATACAAATGTCCATTTAAAACTATGGGATGGATATTTTGGCAACAAAGCAAAAACTGACCGATATACCTGAACATTTTTCCTATATAGCAAATTCTGGCAAAGCAGCAAAAAATGGCAGAACATGGGGCCAGCCAAACAGAAGGTTGTTGCAACTAGCCTGGGGGACTTGAGGCATGCACACGCTACGCTTGCGCGTTTACGACAGCCTCTGAACAGCTAATTGTGTCACCTAAGAAACTGAATGCACTCAGCCCAAGATAAAAATTTGAGAAGTATATCTGGTGACAATTATGCAAAAGAGTCTGCTCCAGCGGCTGCTTTAATGGAGAACGTGAGGCTAAGAGGCAGCGCAGCCATTGAAGGCTGACACCTCCGTGACGATTCGGGCTGTCTCCCCACTTATTTTAAGGTCATTTTCACGGGGAGCCTTTAATGGTGCTTATCGTCTGGACTTCGGCTGGATGAAAATGTCCGTGAGGGTAATGAGAAGAGAAGCCTTCGTGATGCAGCACATGCAAATTTTCAGTCAGGTGCTGCTAGTAATCAATATGGCCACACAAACAAGGTGTGTGTGTGTGTATGTGTAATATTATGTAATATTATATACATATATGTACGCACACACACACACAAACAATCAATGCTTAATACTGAAAACAAAAACAACATTCACCTTTCTAGGCTTTCGACTGTCTACAAGTTTTGTTTATTTGAACAATACCAGCCATGCTGAAGTAATCCAGCTAGCTTAAGTTCAAGGGTCCTCGTTGGTTTTTGTTGGCTTCATTTCACACTTTTTACCTTCCTTCAGTGTATTACTTGCAACACAGACAAAAATCTGTTTCTGATTTTATGGCAGCCTCCAAATTAAATCTGGCAGCTCTTCCTCTACTGCGTCCTATTTTCTAGACTGTCACATAGTGAGAGTTACTGACTGGCCCAAGCTATAAAGTTAGTTCACTGCCATTTTAAAAATGCCAACAATTTATAAGACAAATCATGTACTCATTTATTTGCTTGGATAAGTAACCCCCACCCACCCCACCCAACATCTGAGATACACCTTCTCCTAGTAACCTAGCTTCAGCAGTCTAATACTGGTACCAAATAAGTACTGGTACTCTCTGGCTCAATGCATCACATTTAAATGTGTAAACATATGTATACACGTAAATACAACATGTTTATATCTGGATTAGCCATAAACCCAAAATCAAAAAAACAGTACAGATCTGAAGAGAGCAGTCCAAGTTTAATTTTTGGTACTCCCTCCCACATCTAAAACACAAGGCTGTCTCTCCCTTATATTCAACTTCAAATCGAGGAGGAAATAAATTTCAATCTGACGGTATTCCGACTATTAGAGCACTGAGACTACGTCGGGCACTGATGCAAGTACAAACATACAGATTTTATCAAAACATTTATATCCTGCTAATGCATATGCTGATTATCCCGAATTCTGAAATACAAATGCCCTTCAATATTAAAGCGTTCGGGCTCAATATCAAGCAAGGTGGAGCTTGAGTCATTTTCATTGCAGTTAAACCGTAGGTATCGTCGACAGTCAACTCGCGCAGTCGATAGATCCATTAATCAGCGGGAAATGAGAAAATTAGTATTTTGGACGGCTAACGTGTCGATTATACGTTACGGTGTTCGGTAAAATAAATAATGTTTGATTTGGTGTCAAACTCGGGCAAAATATTTTACAAATAAGTCAACTGAAACAACTAAGAGAAACGGCGTTCAGATCTTGTATGATTGCTTTAAGTACCACAAACACTGGGTCAGAAATGTCCATTTAGCATTTAGGTTAAACTAAGGTTTTAGTATCACGGCACATTTGTGAATAGCGGACGTGGTCCGTTATCTTATGATGATGATGATGATGACGGAAATTACCGTCGGGGTGAAGCACGTTCGCCGAAGGAAGATCCCAAAGTAGGAAAACCACTCAGAATTTCATACAGCATCAGTTCTAAACGCAAACTCTAAATGTAGACCACCAGATCAGCTGGTAAATCACATGTATCACACTGCAGCTCTTTTTTCACCAAATAAAACGTGGTAAAGAGTTACAAAAGGTTACATTTACGCGCCAATTAATTGTCAATTAATTAAAACAGTAGAGAAAAACCGTGAATTAGTCGCGTTAAATGCAGAACGGACATAGCCAGTGGGTTAAATGACATAGAAAGGCGAATAAGCACGTGAATTAAACAACACAATGGTGTTCATTGTAACTGCACTGAGATTCTGAGACGTAACACACACACCAAAGACGGACCGGATCGGACCAAGGACCGACTCGGCCGCCCTCTCATCCAGGAGTGACAGGTCCTCAAAAGCGAACCTTGGGCGCCCTCTTCCGCAGTCAGCTCGGGAAGCGCATGTTAAAAACACCGAAGTTGGATCCCGAAACTGCGTCTTCTGGAAGGGCGCGCGGCGGCAGCGGCTCTTCCTGCACGGACTAGCTCTCCGTCGCGTGCAGCCGTACAGTCCTCGTCACGTTTTCACGCGCTAGCGGAGAGCCGCACAGAAAGTTGGCGGCAGCCGCCCCGTATCAGCTAGCTGAGAAGCGTCGGAGGACCAGCGGGTTACACCTGGCGAACGGCTGCCCGGAAGACCGGTCGGAGTTTTCTGGAGGCAATGAGGTTACGTACATACTCGTGTATCAAAATAAAACCAAACAGTGTCAGCACAACCACGGCACCTCACACAAACCACTTAGCGACGTCTGTTCCCCGAAAGCAGGCTAGCCTTCAAAATGAAACTTTGTAACCCCTCCACCCTCGTCACGGCGACGGCTATCCGGCAAAGGACCCCCCAAATGCTGGACTACTTACCTCGACCACTCCTCCGGGACTGAATCTCTCTCTCTCTCCCACTGCGTCCGCCTCCTTGACGGTTACTAAGCAATCGGTCGGCGAGGCGGCAGTGGCGCTAACGAGAGCGAGCTCGTGCGCGCGCTCCTTCCGGAATTGTGGGAAACTGGAGGACGTCACGATCTCGAAGCACCTTCCGCCTAGTACGGCGGACCCTGGCGCCATCCAGTGGCGAGTTAAATCGTTACTCGCGGTTTTCTTTTCAGAGTCAGGGGTCGGTGCTGATGGTGCGATGGTGTTCAGACACGCACGTCTGAGAGCTCAGTTAAAGAAGGCATCCGTGATGCGCATGTTAAAGATTATAGGGTATGCAAAGACCTCAGTGGATTTGGACTCTATGCCAGTGAACAGAAGGTCACCAGTTCAAATTATCCGCTTGACAGATTTCCCCGTAACCCCAATTGCTTCAGGGACTTGCCAAACTTGCTTTTCAACTGTATACACAAATAAATGTAAAGTTGGTTAGAGAAAGCATTTTTGGAAAGTGCAATTCAGTAACTTCCAACTAGGCCACTCAAAAAGGCACCCTTAAATACACTGCAAAGTTTGTAAAACAGTACAGATTTATAAATTCAAGTATGTTGCCTGTAATCACCAACAAACACACTGTTATTGTCAAATGGCTGCCCAAAAACCTATCTCCTGATGAAATGAGCTAAATGAAACATCAAATTAGCAGAGATGCCAGAAAACCCGTTAGAGGAATTTACCATCACTACATTAATGGGAGAGATAAAAAAAAAAATCATATATGCCAGTCCATCATCAATCAGTCAGCAAAGTCACCATCAGAGACAAAATCAGGCAGGAAAATTTCTGTATTTGGGCTGTAAAGTTAAGCCTGACTACATACACTGATTAACCATAATATTAAAACCACTACCAGTTGAATAAGTGAATAATGCTGATTATCTCATTGAAATGGCACCTGTCAAGTGTGCAATTATATAATAGGCAAGTGAACAGTCAGTTCTTGAAGTTGTCTTGGAAGCAGGAAAAATGAGCAAGCGTAAGGATCTGAGCAATTTTGATAAGTGCCAAATTATGATGGCTGGACAACTGGGTCAGAACATTTCTGAAATGGCAGGTCTTGTGGTCAGTTCCTACCAAAAGTGGTCTAAAGAAAGCCAACTGGTCAACCAGTGACAGGGTAATAGGCACCCAAGGCTCACTGATGCATGTTCTGAGCGAAGATTAGTCTGTCTGCCCTGAATCTACCTGGGATCCTGGCATTCATGTGGATGTTACCTTGACACGTACCCCCTACCTAAACATTGCTGCAGACCAAGTATACCACTTCTTGACAACAGTGTTCCACAATTGCTGTGGCCTCTTTCAGGATAATAGACCCTGTCACACTGCAAAAATAGTTCAGGAATGGTTTAAAGTAGAGTTTAAGTCGCCCTGGCCTGCAAAATCCCCAGATCTCAATCCCATCGAGCATGTGTAGGATGTGCTGGACAAACAAGTCCGATCCAAGGAGGCCCCACCTCACAAGTTACAGGACTTGAAGGATTTGCCGCTGTCTTGCTGCCAGATACCACAGGACACCTTCAGAGGTCTTGTGGAGTCCATACCTCTGCAAGTCAGAGCACTGCACAATATCAGGCAGGTGGTTTTAATGTTATGGCTACTCAGTATATACACTTCATGAATCTGTTACCAGTACACAGATCTGTACTGAGATCAAAGACAACCTTTAATAATACTTTGAGAACAAGTTTGGCAGCAATGTATTTTTGAGCTCAGCAAGTTGTGTTGTGTTCTTCATATAGGATGGTGTGATTCTGTTAGACTGGTGTAAATACAAAAATGGCAAATAGTCCCAACTGACAAAATTTGTATATCAACGGTACAGTAACGTGGAGAAAATGCAAAAACGTTCAGGCACCACTTCCTTTATTTAGACATCAATTCCACAAGTTTAACAAAAAAAAATCCACTAAGATTTCCATTTTGCAATCTTCAGTTTTAAATCGCAGAGTGTGAAACTCTGCAGAGGGTGCTGGAGTGTTTTCTCCATGGGGAAGTAGCCTCCTTAAGAGAAAGGCAGGTCGGGAATGCAAACAGCGAGAGAGAGAAAAAAAAAAAAAAAAAGACACCAATAAAAACAGAAGCTAAATTCTGTGGCTCTGTGGAGAGGGCTCAGAAAACAGGGTATTGGACACTGAGCCATGTCACCTGAAAGAGGAGAGGTGCCCAGCGAGGAGGTACCGTGCGTCCCCTGCCAAGGGGTTACAGGGAGGACCCCAGGGCTGCTTCAGGATTACATAACCTTCAACCCAACCTGCCATTTGCTTTAACAGAGAACATCTGCCACTCCAGACCATGATGCAAATGGGCAAGCCCTCTGTGGATGATGAGATAAGCGTGACTGTGAGCAGCCATCTGGTTCACCTTAGCCTTTAGAAAACAAAACGCATCCAGCTCCACAGGACACGAACAGTTAGCACAGAAAAAATTAAAACCACACCTTTGCATTTGTCTAAACCCCATTTGACAGACACTAACCACATTGCATTCATGATTTGGTGGGGGTGGGGGAGGCACACAAGCTGTTCAACAATTTTAAAATGTTCAGCTCAGGAGAAAATCCATTGCCTCCAGTTTATCCCAACAAAATCCATATGGGCACAATTACAAGAGCATGACAAAAAGCATTAACCTAAAAACAGTACCTTGCCTGAAATTTTAGACTACAAGGTCAGGATTTATTCCACGAGGCTCGCTTTTGCAAAAAAAAAATAAAATAAAATAATAATAAATGTCAGTCCACAGGCTTTTTGTAGTGCTGAAGGTTTCCCCAAGAAGGCAGCAGTGTGCACAGTGGCAAGGACATCTAGCCTGGACTTACAGCATGCTGTTTGCAGTGCAGGCCTTCATTACGCCACAGGACAGTCCGACGCACTGGGAAAACCATTGCAGAAACCTGGAGGTGGGAAACAAGGCTGGCCATCAAAACAAGGTTGAGAAGTCACTGCCTGCCAATCTGAAAAGCATCCAAGACCAGGTGTGACGAGCTACGGTGAGCAGTGATGGACCGGTCATCTGACAAGTGGAAAATAAGCAAAAGGCAAAACAAAGGGCGCTTTTCCCCCCGCACCAAGTACGGTACTTTTGGTACTTTCGCTTTTCCATTGACTACTGGTCAAGTACCGGTACCAGAAGTTCCAGTATCAAAAGTGCGAAACCAGCTGGGGTAACTTCTTTGGTACTTAAGCACTTTGGGGTGGAACTTGAAACGCTTTCTTTGTAGATTTGCATATCCAATAGGCTGCCGCTGAAACACAATACATACGACACCTCGAAAAGAACCGTTCTCATAAGAACATATACAACAAAAAGCTCCGGATGGCATGACAAAAACTTAAAATCATTTGTTGAATATACCAAGAGTATGCATAGACCATGCTGTCCTAGCGATATGATTTTGTTGTAAAAAATATTGGGGTGTTTATAAAAGAAGAGAGTTCATAAATTTCTCTTCAAGTGATTTAAACGGCAAGGAGGAAAATCATTACAATTGTCTCGGAGAACATATGCAGCAATCATGCAAAAGCAGCAAAGGAAAACTTTAAACAGTTTTAAACATAAGAATCTATAAAAGGAATAATTAAAATTGCAAAGCATGCAAAGTTTTTTTTCCTCCTATGACAGAAGAGAGGAAAAAATATTTTAGCAAAACCTTAACCCCCTGGTGCGCTATAATGTCGGTACAGAATTGAAAGTAAGAAAAAGCCTTATTTTAATATAGCTGACCAGCGATGTAAGAACTGGATGCGCAGAACATGCGATGTTGGTATTAATATTGCACATGATCCAGCACTATAATATACTACAGCCATTTATCACATTCAGTACAAAATACCCTACCTCACGTTGTGATGTCATTTGGCGCCGGTACCAGTGTTTATGCCAGTGGAAAACCAACACTTTGAAGTACTGTACTCAAAGTACTAAAAGCTCAGTACCTGGTGCTGCAGAAAAGCGCCCCAAGGCCATTCCCCTCAACTCAGAAACAACTCTGATGAAGGGTTAGGCCCTCTTCACACCATGCGATTTTCAAGGACCTTTCCAACGCTCTTCACCAAATCAGTGTTCTTGAGAAGGCCCCGATGTTCACAGTATTGTTCTTCCTACCTTGGATTTCATTAACAGCAGCCCATTGTAGAGTTAGACAAAGTCACCCAACAAGCTGTGAAGGACATATCTGCTTAAATACTTACTAAGCATGGAAACTAGCTCTATGGGAAGACATTGGCGACTTGGTTCATCTTCAGGTGATTATCGAGGATTTGAAAAAGCTCCTGGATGTTAGGTACACGTCCTGAATTCAGCTTCGACCAAACTGGGACATCTGTAGGAGATAAAGTGAAGAGATTTCCATAAGCAATTGCACATACGAGTCAAGTGGCTTTTACTGTCATTTCAACCATATACAGCAATACAGTACATAGTGAAACGAGACACGTTCCTCCAGGACCATGGTGCTACATAACACTATATCAACACAGGACTACATACTGTAAAGTGCAAGTGTGCAAAATGTGCAAACACTGCAACAGTGCAATGCGAGAGAGTGCAATAGAGGAAATAGAAGAGATGATAATGGGTAAGACAGGCTGAGTCTGAAGTGTAAAGTGCAACAGTGCGATGAGTTGTGCAAAAATTTCTTGAGGTAGTGAAGTATATAGAGGAGTGTGTGTGTGTCAGTCCAGTCTCTGTTCAGGAGTCTGACGGCTTGGGGGAAGAAACTGTTGCACAGTCTGGCAGTGAGGGTCTGAATGCTCCAGTACCTCTTACCAGAAGGCAGGAGCTGCCAGAAGGCATATCACCGTTTATACACAAAACTCAAATTCCCCCTTTATTGTGTCCTGCTGGTAAAGTAAAATATTTTATAAGTTTGTTGAAAACGTTTAAATTAATTGCAAAGACAATAAGCCCAATTTCAGTTTAACAGCTTAAGCAGGGTACAACCACCAAAAAAATAATTTAAGAGCCTTAATGAAAACCATTTAGCTTCTATTGATTTAGTGTCAATGCAGGACTTCTGACCAATAGAAGCCATTACAAGCAGCCATATTGCCCCTATTTTGCTGGAGAGGTAGGCAGTCAAGCAGAAAGCATATACACTGAACAAAAATATAAACGCAACACTCTTGTTTTTGCTCCCATTTTTCATGAGCTGAACTCAAACATCG
>JAODJW010000002.1:21807011-21823711 GCA_026777045.1 Hyperopisus bebe | reverse complement strand
AGCATAAATAAGCGATTACTGTAAAAGGTGTCCCTAAAGTCTCTTCTCTACAAGCCAGTCCAGGATAGGCAGTCCGTAGATGGATGGATGGAGGTTTATGCTTGATGTGTGTTATTGCTTGTTATACTGCAAAGGCTGATTCAGCTGACAGGTCTCTCTGATTCTGTGTCAGTTACAGTACAGGTAAGACTTCCTGTGTCAGGACGGAACACGTTTCCGTACTTCCGGACCTCCTCCAACCTGAGTGATGTCACAGTCTGAGCAGGGACGTGCAGAACAAGCAGGCTGTGCTAATGACACACTGACGCGGAACCGGATGTTAAAATTAATGCTGAAACTCTCCGAAAAGGCGACACATTCAAGCACCAGGCTCTATTTTCGGTCGTCAGTCAGTTTTGGCTACGGAAAAGCTGATTATGAAAACAACAGGTGAGATCAACACACAATGGAGGGGCTTTAAAGTAATAACAAAACGTATAACTTTTTCAGCACTAATTTAGCATGACTGAAAGAAGACGGGGCAGCACTGTTGCCTCACATCTCTGGGACCAGGGTTCGAGCCTCTGGTATGACACCATGCGTGTGGAATCTGCTTGTTCTCCCTGTGGCATTGTGGGGTTTCCTCCAAGTACTCCGGTTTCCCCCCACAGTCCAAAAACATGCTGAGGTTATCTGGAGTTACTAAATTGCCCTTAGGTGAGAATGGTGTGCAAGTGAATGGTCTGTGAGTGAATGGTGTGTGAGTGAATGGTCTGTGAGTGTGCCCTGCAATGGGTTGGCGCCCCATCCTGGGTTGTTCCCTTCAGTTTGCTGTGGAGCTTCACCTACTAATTCAGCAGTATCATGGCTAGAGCAGGGCCACCCAATTCTCCTCCTGGAGATGTACCACCCTGCAGAGTTTAGGCACAGCCCTAATTTAACACACCTGATACAGATAATCAGGCCCTTCAGTGATGTCTCAGTATTACAGCCAGCTTAGCTTCCAATACAACTGACTCTAATACTGAGCTGCACCCGAAGGGTCTGATTATCTGTATCAGGTGTGTTAAATTAGGGCTGTGCCTAAACTCTGCAGGGTGGTACATCTCCAGGAGGAGAATTGGGTGGCCCTGAGATACAGTGTAACACTGGTCACGACATAGCTGAAATGTGTAATAGCTAAACCATACTTACAGAAGTAATATCTCCCTAAAAGTCATATATTTGGCAGCCAGCAACATTGCACTGTTGACATCCCTAAATTGCTCCTCCCCCCCCACCGAAGGCTGGATCAGAATATTAGCTGTGATGGTGAGTTTTCACAGGTACATGATATTCCTGTACTACTGAAATATTGTTCTATACCCCTGCAGCACAGTTTCACTCCTGGGAGTCTGGGATGATATTTTGTTGTGACTGCAATAATTTTTCATTTAGTTTTTTAAATTAAAAGAAAAAAATCACAGGCAATACATTTGGCAGAGAGATGGCCATACTGAATTCAGTACAGTTGTCCTATCAATAATACAGTCAACTTCTCAGTCCTCGAAGACAGCAGGTAATCAGTGTCTTTTTTTCGTCTGAAGGCCATAAACAGAGGAAGAGGCAGTACTATCATACGTCGGTTGCTAGGGCAGGAGGAGATTAACAGCAGAAGTTAAACGGCCAAAAGGAGAGTGACAGATTGAGAGCAGGACAGAGGGGGGGTGAGGAGACAGGCGAGTTAGAAGTCATCACAAAGAGAAGGAGGACTAGTCACAGGCACGTTCTTTTGAAGATCTTTATGCTAATTTGTTTCTTCACGTCTTTCGTAGTATATGAGATTCTTCCGTTCTCGACCAAGAGAAGACGGACTTTGGGGTCCCTTCAGCACGGGCAGGCGTTTCTAGAGTTGGGTTCCTGGGAGAGCTTTAATCTGCCATCCTCTCTCTCCACATCCCTGTAGAGGAGGGACTTCTGGGCCTTAAGTCGACAAGCCAGACACATGAAGATGGAGTCCACGTTCTGACTCTCCTTGGGGTCCTTTGCGGATGTTTCGAAGAGCAGCATGTTCTGGGAATCGGCGAACTTGAGAGCCATGTTGGAGGGCACCTGGATCTGGTCGAGCAGGTCGCACTTGTTGCCCACCAGGACCCTGGGTACGGAGGGCGAGACGCGGTGCCCGTTGCACTCCTGTATCCAGGTCTTCAGGTTCTGGAAGGAGGACATCTTGGTCACGTCGTAAACAAAGACCACGGCGTGCACATTGCGGTAGTAGTGCTCCACCATGCTCTTGCGGAAGCGTTCCTGGCCGGCCGTGTCCCACACTTGCACCTGTCCACAAAAAAATCAGACCTGGCAGTTACACACAACAAGAGGGGACACAAGCACTATATATCCGGTAAGAGAGGCAGGACACCCATGGAAGCTGCTGTTCTGGATTAAGCAATTAAACAGGAATTACTTCATTAAGTACATGCTGTTTGTTCTAGGTGTCTACTGACCAAATGCAATGACATACTGTACGAATACCCGCCCACCCCCCAGTTAGAACATGGATGGATGGATCTTTAATGACAGTAGCTCAGTAGAGGATAACAGTAATACACAGGGCATTTTAAATGATGCTGCATCCTGAAATAATGTGGGTTTTAATACCATGGTGTGACAGCATGTCTATTTTTGTTACACCTTAATTAGATGCTAAAATGACTGGCATTCTGCTGTTCACAGAAGATCAAAGTGTTCCTTCATCCTTCAGGACTCTTTCTGCTCCCACGGTACCTTCAGTCCTTTGACAAACAGCACAATGTCCCACACTTGCCTGCTTTCTAAATTTATTAGCTAATTCCTTGTCCCAAATTTAAATTGCAAAATTAAGAAATGACTTCCTCCTATTATTTCAATGGGGATGGTTGAAAAACAAACAAAAATAAATAATGCACCACGATTAACAAGAACGACAGTCGCGGCCTAGACGCGATTCTTACATGCAACCAGATTTACATGCAGGCCAGCTATAATACTCTGTACTTTAGGGCTGTACATACGTTAATTTGATATAATCCCAGAGCATTTTTATATGTTTAGTAAGCAGTCGGCGGTCGCGTTACAACTCCGGAGAGCGAAGAAACGATCCGATTTCTAATTTACGGACTATGGCTTGCTTATTTAAGATGCCATAATATAGAATTAGTTTCTAAGATTGAATTAATATCCGGTCCCACCCATGCCAGACACTGGGAGCATCACAAATACCTACGCGGCATCCGCGTCCAGGAAGCGGACACAGGGTTTAGAAAAAACCCACGGCATTGTGTCAGGCTGCCACAAACAGAAGGAAAACAAAGCGACGACGCAGTTTTATTCCCCCTTTATTTGTTGCTTACCTTAATTTTTTCGCCCTCTATCTCCACGGCTTTTTCCCTGAAATCCACGCCGATCGTCGCCTCTGTTTTCCCCGGGAAGCTTCCTCCGGTGAAGCGAAAGGTTAGACACGTTTTCCCCACATTAGAGTCCCCGATGACTATAATTTTAAATATTCGGGTTTGCACACTCTGGTCAAGGGACGTGCCCAGTTCCAGCGAGGAGCCCAGGTTCGCGTCTTTGGACCGACCCGTTCCGCCCCCGTTTGCGTGCGACTCCTCTGCCATCGCGAGCGAAGGGGATGCGCGCGGCTGTGTGCCGGTCTGTCTGTGATACGGGGGGGTGGGGTGCTAGGTCAGGACGGGGCATGGATACACATCCAGTCTCCCCAGCACACAATCCACAAAAGGGAAATTTCACATGGGGAGACCGCTAATAATAATAACAACAACAATATTAATAACAATAACAATAATAATAATAATAATTATTATTATTATCATAGATGATAATAGTAGTAGTAGTAGTAATAATAATAATTGTTATTATCAATAATAATAATAATAATAATAATAATATAACGATCCTACTACTACTACTACTACTACTACTACTACTAATAATAATAATAATAAAAAATGGAAAACCTTTTTAGGATTGATCAGTTAATTCGTTATTTCCCCTGACAAAGATAATTTAAAAGAACACAATAATTTTACAAAGTACATCTGCTGTTCTCAGTCCAGTCAGCCTAAACCGAGGTGTCCCACGCCACCACTTTATCCATGCAGGCTACAATAATATAAAATGGCGCAGATGAAGGGGTCAGGACTGGTGCATTAGAAATGGAAAGCTAGGGGCTGTCCTTCAGATGACTTTCATTTAGATGCAGACAGGATAAGGTTTGATGTTTCACTTGACGATGTGAGCAGGCGGTTCTCGTATAGGCCTAATGAATATTCTAAAAAGTGTTTTTGGAAATGAATATCACACCCAAGAGGCAGCTGAGAGTTTTTTTTTTTTTTGCATCGAATCAGTATTTCTTATTTACATTCTCCCGGGAACAATTCTTACTTATTTTAACCATACAAAGCTCTCCGTTATACTGTGGCTATGAAAGGGGCGTTTGTTTTAAAGCGTGAAATCTCAAAGCATGTCACGGGCTGAGGATGGCGAAAAGTATATTCTGAATGCGGAGTTTATCGTCAATGTTAATTGTCACAGTATGCATGCGATTAAATCACTTGTGAATGTGAGGGGATACGGATAACAAATAGAATTAATACTTTATATTTTTGGAAAAATAGTTGACCTTAGACAAAAGAAACTGTAATGAGTTTTTTATACAAGGAATTGCATAACATAATTAAATATTTACAAACTGGTACTTTCATAAATAAGAGGATAAAAAAAAACTTTCAGGATAGTCTTTGCTGAACTTTTGATTAGCTGGTTTTCTCATAATGTTATTAATAATGAAACGCTGCTGACAGTGGATGAAATACTCTTGAGCTTTGCTTGTATAGTTTCTTGCATATGCACAGAAAGCAATTTGGGGTAGATACCTGCAGGGTTGGGTAATTCAGGTCCACAGAGTAAAAGTACAAACCGGGATTTTGTTTCAACAAAACAGTTGAGCATAAAGAGTCACAGTCACAGAGTACTCAACAGGTTGGTTGAAACAAAATCCCGGTCTGGACATTTACTCTCTACATCGGAATTACCCAACTCTGGATACCTGATGCAATGCACACTTAACTTAAAGATTCTGTTCCAGTGGATGAAATTCAGCTCATGGTTTCTGGCTGAAAGGTAAGTTAAGGCCCACTGCTCATATGACTTGAAGGTAAGTAGCTTTGAAGTCTGTTCCCAGAGCGTTCTTTGCATTGCATTTGTAAATCCCTGAGTTCATGAGCACTGGCTTTTGTATCACCAGGCTGCCTTCCACCGTCATATGGATGCTGCCCTGTGCTGCGAAACGGTTACTGGGAACAAGAGTTGTCCGACCAGGCAGAGTCCAGGAGATGTCAGGCTTGGGCGTGCCAACGGCGATGCAGTTGAGTATGACAGATGATCCCCTGTTCACTCGCATTATGGATGGGGGTGCACTTGTGATGCGGGGGGGATAGACCGTCACCGCCACAGGATAGGAAATGGTCGATGAGCCAAACATATTAGTGGCTTTGCAGGTGTAGGTGCCTCGGTCAAATGTGGTGATGTCTCTGAGAATGAATGTGCCATTTGATAAGACAGTCACTCTACCAATGACCTGAGGTTTGTCCAACATCAAGCCACTGGGTAGATGCCAAGATATGGTAGCCTGAGGCCAGGCATCGATAGCACAAGGGAGGTTTAGATTCTGGCCGAAGGAAATCTTTACTGGTCCAGACGTTCCCCGGACCTGGGGTTTCTTTCCTAGTTCCAGGGAGTAGCGCTTCTCTGCTTGTCCTGCTACATTTTTGACTAAACAACGATAGACTCCTTTGTCAGTTGTCGTTGACTGCAGTATTCGCAAAGTTCCGTTGCCTTGGTAGTGAAGGAAACGTTGAAGTCTAGTGCCTGGGATGAGTACTGTGCCATTGGGTAGCACCCACACATATTCTGGGACTGGCTTGCCTCGGGCAAGACATTTTAGGACAATGTCCTTTCCATCAGCCTTAAGGGGTAGAACCTCAATATTTGGGATTGCAAAGCTTGGCTTCTCAGCAAGAGATGCCACTTCAAGGTCAATCTGCAAGGATGCCTCGCCCATATCATTTTTTGCTAGGCATGTAAAGCGACCCTCATCTGTCTTTCTCAAGCCTCGTAGCTCCAGGCTCCCATTTCGATGTACTTGGAACCTACCACCCTGATAAGGAGCTGGCAATGAGATCCCATGAGATGTGGTCCAGATGATGGCTGGTTCTGGCATTCCCTCTGCTTTGCAATCTAGAAGTTGTGTCTGATAAGACACTGCCAAAACATTCATGCTAGTCTGTCCCCCTTTGCTGTTTATGTGAGGCTTCTTTGCCTCTACCTCAAGTCTCACATTTTTAATATCATCTCCTGCTGAGTTCCTGGCCAGGCAAGCATACTTTCCCCGATCATCTAAACCTACCTGCTGAATTACTAGGGTACCATCATCTAAGATTTGGTACTTAGGGGAAAGAGATCCAATGATGTCATTTCTTGGTGAAATCCATATAATAGTAGGAGGAGGGTCACCTCTAGCCTCACACTTCAGATAGGTTGGCTTGCCAAGCTGACCCCAGTGGGACCCCTGGTCCTTGGACAAGATCTTGGGAGAGTCTTGGACCACCTTGATGCTAACCTTCATTTCATCCTCCCCAAGCTCATTCTTAGCATAGCATGTGTAGTCACCCTCATCTCTCTTGCCCATCTGTTGCAGCAGGAGTGTACCATTCCCAAAAATTATGTAGCGACGAGATCGTGTCCCACTGTCATCTGACTGGAGGGCATTGCTTATCATGGTGCCATCTGGCAGAGTCCAGGACACCTCTGGATCTGGGAGGCCTGAGGCTACACAGTCAACTTGGAAATTGGCCCCGTACACAACTTTCTTTGCAGCTGTACCTAAGTGTTCTATCTTGGGTGGCTTCATGAGGACCTCGACCAGGAAGAGCTCCATCTCCTCTCCATTGGGTCTCTGGAATATACAGTAGTAGGTACCCGCATCCCTGTCTGTTAGCTGCTGGATCCTGAGTGTGCCGTTGGGGAAGGCAGTTACCGGTCTCTCAGGACTGAAAAGAGATTCACACAAGAGTGTCATTAAGAAAGGGCTTAATGGAAAATCAGAACAATCTTTATATTAAAGCGTCCTTTATAAAATCTAGAAGGAACATCCATTATTTGTGTTAAATAGAACAAAAAGCCATCTAAAATATATCCCAGTGTGCGATAGGTGATTATTCTTTAAAACTGAAAAATAGTTATATTCAAATCTAGGTACTGAAAATGGAGAAGAGAAAAATTACTTGAAAGTGCTGACAGTTTAGCTGGACTCAGTCCCTAAGAACCCACTGTTGATGCTGTGGTTATGTTCTGTCGCTTTATTATGTGTTTAATAACAGACTATTACAATTTTAGAAGCTTGTTGACTCTGTAGTTAGTACTGATTATGCTGCTTGACTAAATGAGGGTATGTAGAGAGGAGATCAAGCTGTTTCAGTTGATTTTTAATGAACCCTCATGTTCCAGTATGTCCAAGTGTATTTGTGTGCACTGAAGCCAGAGTGACAGGAGCGTTAACTGCATTTCTGTTCAGGACTGTTGTGTTCTGAAGCACCTTTGGATTGTTGTGACATTTTCTGTTTTCAGAAGTAATTGACTCAGTTTACAGATGACCATTTTTTTGTGATGTACATGTTCATTGTGTTCAAAGGTAAATTTTTGTAGATTGTAAGAACACACATACAAACATATTATTGTTGCATCATAAACACTAAGCACTGTCCTAATACCTGTAGCGATGATCTAGCTGTGTTTTGGAGGGCAGCCTCCAGAGGGCACCGCGCTGGCTGCTCATCGACTCAGGGCAGTGTAAGTACACTGTAGAACCGTACATGGCTGTTACTCGGTGCTGCTGGGACGGATTGTGCCGGGGACTGGAGGGCTCCTGTCTGATGTCCAGCTGTACCGCTCTCTTGGAGGAACCCACCGCATTGGTGGCATAGCACTCGTACTTCCCGGAGTCGGTGGGCAAGCTGCTTCTCACATACAGCGTGCCGTTGGGAAAGACGAAGAGACGGCCATCAAGGAATTGGGATGGCTTGATGTGCTCCCCACTTGGAATAGTCCACTTGAGGAGAGGTAGGGGTTCCCCCTTAGCTGTGCAGTGCATGTAGACATTCCAGCCTTCCTTCATCTTGATGTTTTCTGAGGCCTCCTCTTTGATAACTGGTGGCAAGGCAGCCACATGGACGCGATAGGTCACTGTGTCCGCCCCTGCCGCATTGCTTGCGATACACTTGTAGTCCCCTTTGCTGGAGAAGTTGGCTGCCGGGATCATCAGCGTGCCATTGGCTAAGAGTAAAGTGGCTGCAGCATCTGAAGGAGATTCTTCACGCACAAATGTTCGGTCTGGAAGGAGCCAAGAAATCTGAGCCTTGGGCCTTCCCCCTGCTACACAGTCCAGACTGACAGGCCTTCCCAGGTATACAGATACATCTTTGGAAGCCGGAGCTGTGATTTTAGGAGGCTGAGTCAGCACCGCCAGCGTGACAACCATTCGGTCCGATCCAAACTTGTTCTGCGACGTACAGAGATACTGCCCTCTGTCCTGCAGTTGGACGTTCTGGATCACAAACGTGCCGTTCCTCCGAACCTCAAACCTTTGCCCGTGCTTTGTGTCCTCTTGAATGGTGGCACCTGTTAATGAGGGAGAGGGGATGAGCGTGATCGTTTTATTTCAAATCTCATTAGTTTATCTTAAATCAATGAGGTCAGGGTGACAGAGATTAATGGGTTACGTAAAGCCCTTGTCTGGTGATTCCCTGTTGATGAGGCAAAAAGTGCCGTAGAGAAGAATTGGATGAAAAACTAGCTGTAAAAGATAATTAATATAAAATATAAATTTTTATAATTGACAAATAAATTATTTGTGAGGACAGCTAATCCGTGATAGTTTTGATGAATGAATTCATTTTAGTGGACAATTTCACAAAGATATGATGATGTTCTTACCAGTGGAGACTTTGGTCCAGGAGACCATCGGTTTTGGGTCCCCCGTGGACTCACAGGGCAGCACCACGTCCGACTCGGCCAGGGCTGAGACGCTAATGACGTTAGCTGATGTTATCCTCGGCTTCACCCCACTGCCCATCAGCTGAGGGAAGGGTAGCGCAGTGCTCAAAATTTTGGGACCCCCGTGGTGGTAGTGCCATCGGCTGCCATACAAAACACTGGCCGTATGGTGTGGCCTGTTTGTATGTGAAGGAAATGGTGTGGGAGCTGCCGTACTGTGGCTTCGTGGGGTAACAGGAGCCTCGAATGGTTTTGGGGTAGGGGAACTGACTCTAGGTTTCGGTGTGATGATCTTCCCTAGGCGACGGGCATCGAGCTGCGATTGCTTATGTCTGTTTCTGAACCTTGAGAGCCAGTAGTCTCTGGTTCTGCTGGCTGAGGGGCTTATAAGGGGCCGTGATGTCTGGGCTGGGCCCGATTCCGATGGGAAAGCAGTTGGTTTGACAGTCTGAGCAGTAATTCCTGGCCGGTTTGTCACCCCATCGTCCCTGCCGACTGGGTGAAGGGAATTCCAAGGTCTGTGCACAGAGGAAGGATACAGGCGTGAATTATAAACCGGCGGCCAGGAGGTGAATCGAGCCCAGTGAGCCCAGGAGAAGGTGGAAGTAGAGGGCGGCTGTGTGTTTGGAACATTAACCTTTTTGTGAACGTGCTGCTGCCTGAACCAGGGGTGATCGACAGGAGCTGCTGGAGGATGGTGGGTCTTAGATTTAGATATTGTGGAATCCTTATCCCATGGACTTTCTGTGTTATGGGAGTCTTTCCTCTTATTTACCATGGCTGGATTGCTTTTGTTGGACAAAGCCTTTTGCTCCATCAATGGCACTATGTGTGTTGTGGCTGGAGATGCAGAAACTCTGTCTTGCATTCGTGGGGGTTTGATGTTTCCTGGGGAGTTAAACCGGATAGATGTGGGCTCCGTGGTTGTTTTCCATGCAAATTCATTATTATCTTTTTCAGATGACACCATAGTATCTTGTGCTTCCTTCCTCTGGTTTGGTTCTGCAGTCATGTATGGCATATGTCCTGATACAGTTGTACCGATGGCAGTGTTACCTGTAACAGACTGATGAATCCTTTGTAAACTTCCTTCTGTTTGGGTTAGTAGCTCACCATGAGCAGATTCCTCTGTTATTGGAGGAAGCTGGTGATCTGAAGGTAAATTAACCTGTTCATTTGAACTATCAACAGCTATTGATGCCCTTGGCAATGTTGCATTATTTTCATCTTTTGTATATTTGTCTGACCTGTCAGTGTTTCTGGTTGTGTTTGAAGGGACTTGTTGACTGCTCTCTACTTTACCCTTTGAGGGGTTTAAATTTATTGGCTGAATCTTTCGCTGGGGCGGTCTCCTTCGTCGATATGGAAGTCTCCGTCGGTTTCCTGTAAAGGAATTGAAGGATGATTTTGCCCCACCCTCTGTTGGACGTTGGTCCAATGATTGTTCAGGCTGTGCTACGGGTTGCTGATTGGAAAGAGTCACATGACTACTACCATTGTAAGTAATGTCAACAGAATGGGAATTTAACAAAGTTGGTTTAGGAATATTTGAATCTCTGTCAAAATTAGTAGGTACTGTGGTAGTGAATTCATCTGATGTGCTCTCCTGACCTGGAGTGGTAATAACAGAAGCTATAGTAGTGGAAAGAGTTGGGGTTAATGTGGTTGAAGTAGTTGTTGTTGGAGTGGGAGTAGTGGCAGTACTCATTTTACTTGTAGCTGTCATTGTCTCTGCTGCAGATGCCACAGAAGTAGATTGTGTGCTAGTTGAGCCCTTAGCATGAGCCTTGGCTATTATCTGAGCCCAACGGTTAGGGTCAAGCTCCTTAACAGACTTGTTTAACTTCCTCTTTCCCTCCTTAAAGTTCACCCCCCTGTTAACTTGACTGAAACTCCGGCCGGAACCATGAGGCTTTCCAATCGTTCTGCGAGGCGCCGGTGTAGGAACCAGGTGTCCTGTTGTCCAGAAACCCGAACCTTCATCTTCAGAGTCCTCCGTAGGAAATTTCAAATTCTTGACTGGGGCACTTCCTGTCAGCTGCTCTGCACTCTGTGATTCTGTGTCTTTCTCTCCCATGATCGTGACACGGTGAGACAGCATGTCCGCCCCATAAAGATTAGATGCCAAACAGCTATATTCCCCAGCATCCTCTTGTGCTGCCGTTTTAATGACCAGTGTGCCATTTGTGGCTACATAAACTCTGCCATGTTGTGGTGAAGGGTGCAAGATCTGATTTCCAGGCAGGAACCAGCTGATTTTGCTGGGCTGAACAGAAGAAACAGAGCAGGGGAGAGTGAAGGTTTCTCCACTTTCCACAGACATCGCCTGACCATTCATCGAATCAGGACTAAGCAGAAGCTCCCGCACTGTCAGCCTGAAAGAGACAACATCCACATCACTGGCTGTCTGCACAAGGCAGTGGTACAAACCAGAGTCAGACATACTTGCACTTTTTATGACTAAAACTCCATCCTCTGAGGCCTCCAGTCTGTCATGGGAAGTGTGAAGAATGGACAGATCAGGGAGCATCCACTGCACAGTCTTTCTTCCAGAGCCGATGACTTTACATTCCAGATTGACGTCAGAACCTTCCAGAATAGCCTGCAGTCTCCCAGGGGTTCCCCGTTGTACCATTGCCCAGGTGTACATGTCAGCCCCTTTGTCTTCCTGGCCACTGATGTGCTTTGAGATGAAGGTGGAGAAGTTCAGGACCAGTTTTTTTGTTGTGGTCCTGCGTCTGTTAAGCTGCAGAGTGACCCTCGGCTGCAGCAGCCAAGCCGGCTCCGCCATTAGATGGCCCTTGAGCTCAGTGAAGTAGGGCGAGTCCTCGTTTGCCATCTGGGAATACTGAAATGTGGTCCTGGTAGTGTTTTCCTGCCTCAGACCCCTTTCCAAAATAGCCGGGCTCTCGTAGTAGTAGGCAACCAACTTCCAGAGCTTCTGGAGCTCATCCCGGTCGATCTCGCACTCCAGCTGGCTGGCCAGGGTCACATTGACTGCCACCCACCCTGGCATCTTCAGGTTCTCCCAAGCCATGGTGGAGGCCTCGCTTGGCCGTTTCACTGCACAGCTGACGTGTGCCCGGTTTTCATGGCTGTCAGACAGCACGAAGGTGAGCTGCCCCAGGGGTGGCTCCAGGTCCTTGGTGTAGGGGAGATCAGGCTCAGAGTCTTCCCAAACGGCGATGTCCCGCAGCTTCAGCGGGGACTGCACCATGGGCTTCTCGCAGGGCAGCTGACTAGCAGACAGCTGGAAGATGTGGCTGCCGTTGAGGTGCTGGGGGGTGCGACAAATGGCACAGCTCTCGCTCAGGCTGGAACTGCGTTCTTTTTTGCACTTAATCACCCCTGTGAGGAGAGAGACAGGTAGACAAGGACAAGTATTTCCTTATGATCCAAATTACTTATAATGGTATGATACTTGAACCTGAAAACATTTAAAGGGGCAGTACACCCAAAAAACAAAAATCATATGTTTTAGTTATGTTGTAGGGATATTTATCCATCGAGATTGTTGTTGTGAAAGTTGCCTAGTTTTGGAGATATCAGCTGTAAAACATAACGGGATTGAATGTATTCTTTCTATGGTGATTAAAGTGCCAAAAAAATACATCATAACCACAGAAAGAATGCCAATCACTCCCATTACCTTTGAGAACAAACTGGCATTTCTATGCCCGATATCTCCAAAATTAAGAAATTCTCGCCATAACAATGTAGATGGATAAATAGCCCTACAGCATATCTGAAACATATGTTGTTTTGATTTTGGGGTGTACTGCCCCTTTAAATGGACTGGTCCCTAATAATGTAAAGCTGATTCTTTTTCTTGTTTACGTAATAAAATTTGGTAATAAAAGGATAATAGACACATTCATTTACAAAGCAAATGCCATTATCCAAAGTGACATATATTTTTTATGTAATGGGGTCCACCAGTTCCTGGAGCAATTGGGGGTTAAGGGCCTTGCTCAGGGGCCCAGCAGTAAAATCACTCTGCCGACACTAGGATTTGAACCAGCGACCCTCCAATCACAGGCACAGTATCTCAACCCGGTGAACCTCACATAACCCTTTCTGTTGCTTTTAATAAAAGAGGCGAAGAGATGCTAATAGATACATCGTACCCTCGTTCCTGCTGTGCCACTCTAAGAGCCAATGCAGATGGCAGTCACACGCCCAGGGGTTGCCATGCAGGGAGAGGACCTCCAGCTTGTTCAGGTGCTGCAGGGTCTCGGGCAGCAGGAACTCCAGCTGATTGTCAGATAGATGCAGGTGGCGCAGGCCGGAGCCCCAGAAGGTGCCCAGGAAGGAAACGGTGATGAAGGTGTGGGGGTGTAGCTCCCGCAGTCGGTTGGCCTCCAGCTGCAGCAGCTTGAGGGAGGTGAGGCCGCTGAAGGAGAGTGGCTCGATGAACTCGATGGTGTTGTGGTCCAGGTGCAGCCGCACCAGGCCCGACAGCCCCCCGAACATGCCGGGCTCTATGCGCTTCAGCTTATTATAGCTCAGCTTCAGCATCTAGAGTGGGGTGGGTGGGGAGGGGGGAGCACAGCAAGCTTAGGCAGGACCGCACATTATTCACATCCAGATCATGTGTATTTCGATTGCTGTAAAACACTCCCCATCACTCCACAAGAAAAAAAAATGCGACATTGGTCTCAGTTTTAATATAAAACTCTCATAGGTGAGAAACTGCACTACATCAGTAACACAATACAAAGTGATAAAACAATCACTGAGCTGGACACCGTACATTTTAAATCAATTTTATTTTAATCATTTTAAATAAAATTAAGCAGTAGTATTTAATTTTTACATGGGGACTGGGTGGTTTTCACATGTTCTGTTTTGCTCTGCATCAGAGACTCAGCACCAGGCGTTAAAGGCCTTGCTGAAGGCCCATGAGGATTATTCTGCCATCTACAGTTTTTGAGCTCTTGACCTGGTGGCACAGATCCTTAACCCTAACCCACTTCAACACCATTACCTATAGTGAGGTTATGGTGTATAACAGCGTTTCCCAACCCGGTCTTCAGGGACCCCAGACAATCTGGGAGCTGGGAGGGAGCAAAGACAGGGACTATCTGGAGGGTCCCTGTTAACTGGGTTGGGAAGTACTGGTTTATAAGTTTACAGGTATCATTTACATTTGATTAACACATTGGCATTGCAATTAACATACTGATGGACAGCTAAGGCAGTTTATGTAGTAAGATTTACATGCACCATGACCAGAAGTTTTTCTGGCACTGTTCGTACCCGTCTGGTGACCATACCTGTAGCGAACGCAGATTGTAGAAGGCTCCAGAAGATACAGACACAATGTCATTTCCATGGAGCATGAGTATCTCAACGCGTGGAAGCTTGGTGAAGTCAGAAGCACCTACCAGCTGGATGCTGTTGTAGCTGTGGGCAGAGGGCTGTTACCTCACGTGCATGAGAATGGCAGTGTGTCTGCACCCTTTCAGGTTCTTCACCATGAATTATGGATAGCACATTGAATTTTTCCCTTTAAGAATATGAGCCATCCATTATATAGAACTCACTGAGTTGTGCCCTTTCAGGACCTGCACTGTAGATTATGGTAATGCAGTGACCTGTCCCCTTTCAAGACCTGAACTGTAAATTATGGTAATGCGCTGACCTGTGCTCTTTAAGAACCTTCACCTTAGATTATGGATAACTCAGTGACCTGTGCCCTTTCAGGACCCCCCCATTGTAAATTATGGATAACACACTGAACTGGGAACTTTCCGGACCTGCATTATAGATTATGACTAACACTATCATTGCACTGTATGCATTAATGTGGCAGAATAATCATGTGTCTTTCTTTCAAACTCCTTTGACACATATACAGTGTGGGGCAATCAGCTACAGTCTTTTTGCTTCATGTCAGATCTATAAACATTAATTATGTCACACGGCACTGGCTGCATTACTATACTGTAAACATTAGAACTTTCAATAAAAACAGCAACCCGTAAGAGTGTGGACCTGCTTGAACTGGGAGGGGCAAATGCAGTTAAGTGAAGGGTGTGGCTGGAAGCCAGAGGAGCTTGAAGGTTAAGTGAGCATTATTAAACACCCCACCCTGGATACAGGAGTGCAGTCTTTTCCCCTTCAGCGATACAGGCTGTACACTTCAACCTCTGGGCGTGATTGGGCAAAGCTTCATAGGCAGGGTGTGGCCCTACGGTCTGGCAGTGAAAAGAGTGAAGACTTCCTCACCGATGACTTTATTAGCTAACTTCGTCATGGATGATTGGCAAAATGGTTTCTCTTTTACAGGGAGAGGTCGGATATCCCTCCTTGGTGGCATGTTTGGCAGCCACTGATGTAACAAAGAGTAAAGTCTGTCTCAGAACCTGTTTCTGTTTCAAGACATAAAAACCATTCATTTCAGTATGTGAAATATTTTATCCACAGTTAACCCTAAACTGTACTTTCAAGTCAACCCTGATTGGACGGCGTTGTGAAGGAGGTGTGGCCTACCCCAAATTGATGCGTTCTGTGTCCTCAGGTAAGTTGGGCGGGACGGACAGGAGATGGCGGAAGGTACAGTGTACCTCCCGTGGTCCGGGGCAGTTGCAGGACCTTGGACAGGGGTGCAGGGCGAGGGAGGTGGCCAATAGCGAGGTGAGTAGTGCCACGGCTGCCCAGCCAATGGAAACGCATGTGGGAGCCATCATTTCTCACTCACATTTACGACATCATCGCACCTGGAATGACACACCCCACTGTATACATGATTGCCAATTATCAATATTAATTATTATGAATATGATTAGTATGATGATTTTTTTTTTTTCATTTACCCCTTGTAACAGGAGCTGTTTTTGATAGAATTTACTGTCTTATTATTCTGGACAAATATTAAAATTATTAAAATGATTAAAACTGTGTATATTCAGATAGATTTCACCTTGCTTTTCAAAGATCATAAACCAGTTTTGTTTGGTGCGTTCTGACATCAAACAAATGGTTTTATGATTTGAGAGGCTGGATCTCTACCAGAGCATTTCAAATGAAACATCCTGGATATGATATGAAATTTATCCACAGCTGTAAAAAGCCAACAAGTGGCAAAGTCAACTTAATCTCAACAAACCTCTAAATGAGGAATGGTAAGATTCACCAGTTTGCACCAGTGCACCAGCATAAAACTTACAAAGCGATCGCCTCAGTTAAAAAAGTATGAATCAGATACAATTTGGGATTTTGGGATATATCATTTCTGTCATATCTATCATCTTTCTGTTAGTAAAATCCAGTTTATTAATATATAATTATTTGTAGAGGCCCCGTGTTTTTATCCTTTTAGGAATGTGACCAACACTTGAGAGGTCGCGTGACTTTAGACTGCAGAAGCGCCATCACACTGCACATGTCTTTCTGCCTTGTTTAGCCACAATATCTAATTTTTAAAGAGATGCTGAGGCTGCTGGGCTGTCCCATTCTTCACTGACACTTGACGCTTCCTCTGAGAGAGAGTGCTTATCTCCTACCAAAACAGCAGTATGTGACATGGTAGGCTAACTTAAATGCTATATACTCACTGTTTCCATGAGTTGTCAATTATAAACGTTAGTGACGTTTATCGTATTTTCAAGAAGACAAGCAAAGCAACATGT
>JAODJW010000002.1:21771854-21786982 GCA_026777045.1 Hyperopisus bebe | reverse complement strand
TTCCAGAGAGTTATTGTGTTTGATCCCCAAATCCTCTAAATATACCACCAACCCGGAAATGCTCTCAGGACCTGGCAGGGGCTTTGGTTCCTGGACTCTCAGGTCCGCCTGGATGTCAGGGTGCGGCCAGGGGAACTATGATGGATGGAAGTTGGGGATGGGGATGAGGACCCTCCCCCGGCCGACTGCCCCCATATCATGAGCAGATGTGGGAGTGTGGCACCCCCCATCTCCCCCACCCATCTCCCCCAGCCCCCACCCCTGCGGCTTGCTGCTAGCTGATTTACAGCTCTCCAAAACACTACTCATTTTCCGACAGATCCATGCCGGCTCTTCGGCTTCCTGTCAGCCAGGTATCCAGGAATGTGTGAGGCCTTTAAAAGCAATCAGCCGCTAGCATGGGGCGCGGCTCTTCGCACTCGTGACCTGGCGCGGGCCCGAGCCCCGTGCGGAGGAGGAGCAGCCAAATGGGACTGCGAGTGAGATGCTGCCAGTAATGGCTACAGCAGACCTGCTGAGATCTGAGCAGATAGAGAGCAGATACGCAGAGATCGGGTCGTTTGGGAACCAATCTCACTCTCACAGTTGCTCATTTTGTCCACTAGGTGTCACTGCTTAGCTTCTCTTCTCTTTCTGAGGCTGCACTCACGCCATCAGCTGTGTTAGTCCATTTGTGGGAATGGAAACAACTTCTTAATGATTAAGTGTACTGGTACGAAAAAAACACTTCCTCTCCTGGTGAGCTGATATATATAATTACTGTTTCATTTCTCTAATAGGACGGATTTAGCTACCTCTCTGTCCAGAGATTGTTGGTGATGTAAACAGATCTAGAAAATACCCACATGGAGCATCTTTTAATGGAATAAACGACCACAAAAAATTGGCCACTTGGTACAAGGGCTAACGGCCAAAAAGAGAGAGATTCATTAACTGAGCATTAATCCTTCTTAATATTCTGTGAGGGATGGCTTTGTGATTACTAGCTGCTCTCCTTACCGGACACCCCCTCCTTGGGGGTTGGTGGTAAATTGCTGAGGGTTGGGGGTGGACGTTTGCTGCCCACATTCCGGCCATGCCTAAAGCTCGGTGAGCACCGGCCCGTACCTGGCAGGGTACGAGGCTGCCAGTGTGTGATTCCATTTCCGCAGCCTTATCTACAGGCAGAGCTTGCCAGGATCCAGACTAACTAACGCCAGCGCAGAGGCAGGCAGCCGGCTGGCCAGGATCCCACAGCCCCGAGATCTTCTGCTGTCTACTACAAGTTTCCCATGTTCTCCGGGTGATTTGGTAGATGCTGAGATGCCTAGGATAGAGATCAGGCCACTTTCTCCATGCTGTGAACTTCCTTATCCTGTCTGGTGTGTATCTGCCAGCCAAACAGTTAGAGAAGGAGACCTCATAATAAGAAACTTCCATAGTAGTGTGTCAAAACTGCCCCCCCCACTGCAGTGAGGCCTCAGTAGGACACTTGGATCACTTCAGAGAGGTTTCTGTAACAATGTGAATATTTTCTGGGGAGCAGTGATTGCCGGTGCTGAAACACCTGCTGAACGTTGCTCTACCACGGTTCAGTGGCTGGGGCAGTGGATCAGAGAGCGGTGACCTGGTGGGCGCTAGAGAGTTTACGTCAGCCTGCGGCACGGGGGGGCAGGCGGAGGGCACCATCCAGGGCTGCCTGAATCAGAGAGACTAATGTTGTTTACCCAGAGCTCACAGCCAATTTGCAGGCAAAACACAGTCCGGCGTGAATGAGGGCAATTTGCCCTGCAGCTCCAGGCTGGAGAAGCTCCATTTTCCTCCAAATACAAATACGATGCAAAATAATCCCCCCCCCCCCTTAAGGTGTTCCTAAAAATGGTCATTATAACACCATATAACTCCAGACCAGCCTATCTGCCCGCCGCCTCGTCTATCTACTGAGCCACCACGGCACCTATAGGTGATACAAGAGAGGTCATCTTGGTTTACAGTTTCACTTTATCTCCGATCGTGCACTGAGAGTGAGGTTTGTTGCCTTGACAACTTCTGGACCATGAGCGGCTCATTCGTGAAACTTCAGGGCTGAATTTCCATCCTTAGAAGAAGCACTGGCTTTGGATCAAATTTAAAACCCATTTCTGTGCATTAGGTGCTTGTTCCATGTGCCCGCTAGGTGTCACTGTTGCCCCAATTTACATTTTCGCCACAAACACATCTGTGCATGGCTCTGAGAGACTCACACAGTCACTCTGACACACAAACGCGACTGTTCAACTGCAGAGAGAGTGTGGCAAACAAAGCTAGCGTGACAGATACACTCTGCACACACACAGACACATACAGACACACGCGTGTGTACTTGCCCATGTAGAGAAACACGTTACTCCTTGAGTAATGAGCACAGCGTAGCTTGGAAATGGTGGCACAGGGACTGAATGCTGCTTGATGATCACGCTCATCAAGGATGAGATGTTATCATTAAAGCCAGACGGAGATAGGGCCACCCGCAGCCCTGCCAGATCATTACACGCTCCTCTGCCTCTCTGTTACCCCGTTATTAACTGTCATTAAGAGCACAGTACACTGCTGGGTGTGTGTGTGCGCATGTGTCTGTCTGCATGCATGTGTATGTATTTGTATTTCCATATGTGCGTGTATGTGTCTGCGTGTGCACTGGAGGTGGGGGTCAGACATATCAAGCGGTGCCTCAGGCCAGTGTGGGCTGCAGATGGAGAGAAATGTCTTTTTTTGGGGGGAGCCAGAGCTCGATGGAGAGATCCCACGTCTGAGACGTCGACAGCCCACCTCTCAGCAGTGACCTTCAGTGTCCCTCCCTCTGAGGATGAAAGGACACCCGATGACAAATGGCAGGGCGGGCCACACCTGCCCTGATCAGCAGGGGGCAGGCTGGTACCTCGAGACGGACGCGGCCTCCGGCAGGCAACTCCCCTCAGTCCCCCTCCACCCACCAGCGACCCACTCTGACCCTGCTGGAATTCCTGGGGTGTTGGCATTACAGAAACTGCGACCTCGAGTCCGCTCACCTAGCCGTTACCATGGAGCTGGCATGCATTTTGATCAACGAACGTGGATAATTAAAATCGCAGGCAGAAGAAAAAACTACAGACTCCCCCCACTGAAGAGAACACAAATGTGTCTGTGTGTGATGTGCTGGGCAGGGGGTGGGGGGGGGATTTTGGAAAAGGATGACCCCGGTTCTGACTTATGAGTCCGACCCAGGATACCAAAAGCTTGAAACTGGACACCTCTGAATAGAGCTTTGCCAGTGACCCCTCCCACAGTCGGCAGACATTCAGTGACACACCCCCCCCCATGGTCCCCACGCTGAAATAGAGCTTTTATTCGAAGCCGGTGGATTTTCATCATGATCTGATCGATTCGCCAGAGTCTTTCCCCCCACTTATTTTACCCAAGTTTTTTTTCTTTCCTGAGAATATTGTTTGCTTCAGAAACTAAGCACTCCAGGGGGAAATAAATAAATATAACTCAGAATCAATGGCAAACTGCATAAATACCAGTTACCTTGGTAACAGGAGCTGTGATATGTATGGGGGGGTGGTGGTATATGAGCGGGCTGCAGGAAAAAAAACAAATATAAAACAGATCTTAACAGATGAGTCAAAGTTCAGGCAGGAAGTGGGGAGCATCACAGAAGAGGTGACAGCCAGGACAGAAGGGTGCGTTTCGGTAGTCTAACCAGAACCCAAATGCTAAGGAACCTCACATTTAACAGCCGCAGCCAGATTACAGCTGCGCAGCGATGCGCTAATGCCACCTGGACACATTTACAGTCTGAGCACGCCAGTGTTACACATCCATAAGTGTTAAGTAAATAGCAGAACTTTCTTCAGGATTTCCTGCATCCCCCAAATTGGTGGACATGTCAAGCTTTGAGATGAGACTGATATTGATCAGTTCAGAGACTTACCTGCATGCAGGTGTGTGTTTGTGTGTGGTGTTGGGGCGGGGTGGGGGGATGGAGATCCAGCCAAGATGCTTATGGACTGGAGAGATGGCAGGAGGTGGGGTGCTAAGATCAGCAAGTTTACGATCTTTGCCAAAAGCCAGCATGAACCGTATGAGGAGGGGAATCTGCCGTGCAGCGATCTGAGGGGAAGCCCTGTGTTAGGTAATTTCAGTCACAAACAGCTGGAGACACACAAGTCTGGGTATGTTTACAGTGAATACAGCAAAACCTAGGATGTGGCCGGAGGGGACAGGAACACCATTAGATCAACATTTACAATGTTAGCATTTCACACCAGAAGCCGCCTGACACTGAGAGGGGATCAGTCCTGAGAGATACTAATTGAAAGGTCTTACAGTATCATTTACTTTTGGCATCAAACAAGGTGACAGGTGTGAAAATACACATGGTCCTGTCAACCCAGTTAGCAAAAGCTCACTCCTAATATTGTTATTAGTTTGTTAAATTATGTGATGACCTGGATGGGTGACTGAGAATGAGGGAACAGGACAGACTGCAGATTCGTGACTGAGAACGAGGGAACAGGACCACAGACAGGTGACAAAGAAGGAGGGAGCAGGACATACCACAGACAGGTGACCAAGAACGAGGGACGAGGATCACAGACGGGTGACCGAGAATGAGGGAGCAGGACTGACCACAGATGTGTGATTGAAAACAAGGGAGCCAGACAGACCGTAGATGGGTGAGCAAGAACGAAGGAGCAGGACAGACCACAAATGTGTGATTGAAAATGAGGGAGCCAGACAGACCACAGATGGGTGAGTGAGAACAAAAAAGCAGGACAGACCACAGATTGGTGACTGAGAATGAAGGAACAGAGACCACAGATGGGTGAGTGAGAACAAGGAAACAGGACAGACCACAGATTGGTGACTGAGAATGAAGTAACAGAGACCACAGATTGGTGAGTGAGAACAAGGAAACAGGACAGACTACAGATTGGTGACTGAGAATGAATGAACAGGGACCACAGATGGGTGACTGAAAACGATGGACCAGGACCACAGATGGGTGAATGATGGTGCAGGACAGTGAGAGTGAGTTAGGGAGTGTGAACATGGATGGCTGATGGAGAACAGGAGAGACCAAAGATTTTACTGAGTAATCAGCTAAAAGTGTCAGACATCTCAGAAATGTTCACCTGGTGTGGTTTTTTAGTTTCCTTATCAAGAGTCCCCTTAATTCTATTCCTTAGAGTTTAGCCTCCAGGGTTTGTTGAATGAAAAGACCACAAAGGAAAGCTTGTCTTTAGTGAATATCTGCAGACTGGGGCACCGGAGAGCATGTCCTCCCAGAATTCCACTTCCTGTCTCATTCTTCCGTAATCAGCATGTCCATCAACTCAACAAAATCTCCCCTTTCATTAACCACCCCCCCCCCCACGACCCTCCTCCAGCCCCATTCTGCCCCTGATAGGGGCTGTGGTTTGATTACTACAGCTGAACGGACTGGAATGTAGATAAAGACAGGGAAGCAGTATTTCCTGAATGTGGAACACTGTGCCAGGTCCCGCTGCCTAGCATTTTAGGCTGATACTTCTTCTTCCTGCACTAATCCTTGAAGCGGAACGGCTCACTGAACAATGAGCGCGGGCCACCTTCCGAAACGTTTAAAGGCTGTGCGACATGGCCCTGTTAGATTCGGCACAAATCCTGAGCGCTTTCATTTAGCCTGTATCAACATCATATTGCTCTTTTTAATTGTTTATTGCAACTGCTATTTGCTAATCCAGCGAAACGCAAGATTCTGGATTTACATACGGCAAACACAGCCGGGTGTTTGCTGAGACAGTTCATAGATTTACGCAAAGCAATTGCTTACCTTGTCTCAAAAATACAATTCTGTTTGGGGATTAGGGTCTGCAACTTTTGATTCCTTAACTGCAGCGCCACCTGCTGTGCAGATAAACAGATCAGCAGTGGGCTGAAGTAGCACCTGTGAAGTCTGTGGGCTCATCCCAGCATCACTGCTTGCCAGGCAACAGCTTGGCCGCCCGTGTCACTGTGGGATGTCTCCCACAAGCGAGTGACATCATCACGCCAGATGCTGTACTTTAGAGGTCTCTGGATTTACCTTTGTCAAGCAGCACTTGAATCGGTTTAATCAAAAAGAAACAAAGTCCTCCCTTATCCTCCCCTGCATGTGGAGGGCTTTGTCAATGCAGTGGTGTGTCACTCATAGCCCACAGGCCTTAATGCATACACACACATGCGTGCACGCACACACACACACACACACACACACACACAATATTGTGGACATAGCTAGCGATGAGTTGTCATTGGCTCTGTGTCCACTGGAACATGATCAAATGGTCTATTCCATCCCACACAGAAGGATCTCACCACTTTTCCCCCACGCATCTCACCCCACTGCCACCCCACCTTCCCCGAGCACTCGGGCCCACACACCCGAGCCTCAGAAACACATCACTATTTATGGAGTGACCTCAGACACGCAGATCGCAGAGTAGAGGAAAACTTTTCAGGGGGACTTCCTGTGTCAAAGAAACACCTAGAAGGAAAAGCTTGACATGATGTGTCGGGGAACAAGGTGACACTGTTGGCTTCATTACCGGCAGAGCGCAGATCGGTGCGCGTTTGCGGCTGGCCTCTGATGGTGATGTCACCACCCGGAGCTGGAGGTAAAAGCTGGGTTGGTTCTCTCAGTTGGGGATTCTGCTTTGTTGACTCAGAATAACTTACCTTCTTACCAGGAGCCTGTGATTGTTGTCAGGCTACGAGTTTGATCCCTGATCCAGTCAGACCTGCCTCTGTGATGACTTGACGAGGTTCAACTAGGCCTGCCGTGGGTTTTTACAGCAGATGGGAACAAGTCAATCTCAATATGAGCCAATAGGAACCCACTTCTGTTGTCAAGTGGTTTCGTCTAGTCCAAGAGCGGCAGGGGAAACAGCATCAGCAGCCTATGGCTTCTGTGCCCTGCCCGCCATCCCTCAAATCATAGTGGAACCAAATACCCTTGTATTTCAGAAATTTCTCGCGACATCATTAATGTAGGAATTGATACTGAGCTAAACCAGGGAAAATCCACCAGAACAGTGGCAGCCTGAATCATGACGTTACATTTAGCAGGCCTTTTTATCCAAAGCAATGTACATTATTTTGAGCAAGCAGGGTCACACAATCCCAGGAGCAACTGTGGGTTAAGAACCTCGTTCAAGGTCCTGAAGGCAAAATCCTGCTGCCGACCCTGGGATTTTAATGGATGACCTTCTGATCACAGGTACAATGTCCTAACCCTTCTGAGCCACACAGGACCCCCCAGTGGCTCCTGTTTATTTCCTCTAGGGCCAGAATCCATACTGACCACATGCATCATGCTTGACTTCAAAGTGACTTCTGCTATTTCCTTTTGTTGTTAATCTAGTGGTCAAATTAAACGTCATACACATCTACAGGCATCGGGACCAAAGACGGACAGCATCCACCTCGATTAAATGCGTGACGTCCAGCACTATGTGATTCGGACCCCCCCAGCCTTAGGAAAGGAGCACCGGTCTCTGTAACCAGAGGTGAGAGAGTGACTCTGTAGCAGAGATGAGAAGAACGTCTGGAGTTATTATGAATCCAAGTCACATTGACACTTGAGGGACGATGACGAGAGTGAGAGAGGCCTCATAGCATCACCAGTTCAAATTTCTATGCTAATCTGCTCTCCAATTTCTAAGGAAAGTCTAGGTTTCTCCTGAAGAGAGAGTCATAATTACCCCCCCCCCCCCCATGATCTGCAGCATGAAGAGCTCTGGAGACTGGAAAGAGAGCCTGACAAGGGCCAAGACAAAGTAGAGGTGGGATTATGATCTGAAATACCGTTCAGTGCCATGGCTTCAGCTCTTTGGAGTGTGCTGGGTCAAAGTTTAAGTCTTCCATCATGGCCAGAGGTTACCCTTCAACTGTCTTAGTGCGCTCCGACTTGGGGGGGTAGGGGGTGCATGTGGGATGAATCACACTCGCTCTGGGGTCGAGACAGAACTTACTGACTCAAACACGAGGCTTTCTGGGAGGGAGGCTTCCACGGTGGTTGTTCCTCTACAAGTTCCTCCAGCGTGTAGGATTGATGCCTCAATTTTTAAAACAACAATAGCATGGAAGTCTAGGCCCATTATAGAGTGTCTCTGTTTGAAGCTTTATTTCTCTGGAGGGAAGGGCCGTAATTACCGTCTCCTCATGACAAAGGAGAAACAAAGTGTCTGTCTACTCTGACTTTTCCATCCACGATAGTGCATCTTCTACCACTGTGGGTACCATTTCACATGATTTACCCACTGAGATTTAACATCTCATGCACTCTCCTCTCTTTCATTCACAAGCCCACGCTTGATAAGGCATTTGCTTATTTAATATTTAGTGTAATGACTGTAGTGACCTCAGAGACCACACACAAATATATGGTTTGACTGGTGGTAAACAAAGCCACTACAGACAAACAGTACCAAAGCAGAGGGAGACCACTGCCTGCAGCACAGTGTGACGGGAACTTTGTGAGCTTGTTGAGCGTGTAAATGTTCCGTTTTCCTTCCAGGTTACTGGGAATGTGACGGAAAAATCCCAAGGGTGCTGTGATTCTGGTAATTATGGGTATTACACTCCAGAAAATGTTGAGTTTTATCGAGGACCTAAGAGCTCTCTTCCTACTGAAGAATCTTCATGAGGCACTTCACCTCGAGCAGATCCACAGGTCTCCAGGCACAGACCAGATCTGCGTATCGGCCAGTTTGGGGATGCCCTGGACCGTCGTCAGCGCTGCTCCGCGACAGTGCGGCCCATGAAATTTCCATCTAACCATTGGACATGGAGTCTGTCTGAGATGCCTGCAGACATCCATCAGACAGCTGGACAGATGCCCACACCTTCAATTACTGAGGATTTCACTGTGGGGGTGGAAGCGGGGGCAGGCTAGCGGGGACAAATACGATGGCCTCTTCCAAGGTGAGGCTGAGTGATATTGGCATTTATTTGGGCGCATGCACCTGCTGGGCATGGAGAAATTGATGCTTCTGGCAATGTCTCTGAATCTGCCCATACATCATCTCTTTCTCCAGGGTGACGGTGACCATGACCTGATGGCTATTGCTCTTAGCATTCCAGGGATACTGCACCATGCTGTGTCCATGAGGCCTAAATGGACTTTGGCCAGAGGTGTGAAGCTCCTCCCCATGGTGCCCAGGTCCACTGCCAAGTTCGCACCATGTACAGAGGGCCAGCCAATGCCACTCAATAGTAACTGTAATCTTGAGATGTCTTAGTTTAATACAGACACTCCTCACTTAATGACCTACTTGTTTATCGGACTTACGGCCAGCCGGTATCGTACGCTGCACAAGAGCTTTGGTTGTGGAAATGTTCCTGCAGTCGCTCAGTATTCACTACACTAGCTTTCACAATCTCCAGACTACATATTTTGTCTATAAATTTGTATTATCGGAGATTCAACCTGTATAATTGGAGTATCAAAAGTGAGGCCGCAAGCGCGGACAAGATGCAGTGGAAAATTTTGCTGACCAATTTCATGAAATCATCAAGATATGCAAATTAAAATTAAGTTACCAAGTTGGAGTTTCCTTTAGACTTCAAAATAAATAAAAACAATGTACCTGTATTATGCAAATCTATGTGATGTATATTAGAGCTGATTTCCTCTGTTCTGTTGATTACATAATAGACTACACTACTGTATAAACATTTACAAATATACTAAAAATGTTATAAACAGTGCAAAGGTGAAATTAATACAATATATGAAGATGGCTGACACAAACCCACTACCAGTACAATATGCCTGAAATATCGGTAAGGGCTACTCTGCACTTATCAACCAATTCACTTAACGACCTAGTCGGTCATTAAATGAGGAATGTCTGCATACATGTTCTGTGAAAGTCAAAGTCGACTGTACTGTCATTGTGCGTGTGGACAACAAAATGTGGTACTGT
Source organism: Hyperopisus bebe (assembly GCA_026777045.1). Classification (NCBI taxonomy): domain Eukaryota; kingdom Metazoa; phylum Chordata; class Actinopteri; order Osteoglossiformes; family Mormyridae; genus Hyperopisus; species Hyperopisus bebe. The sequence continues at coordinate 21,777,032 of JAODJW010000002.1, read as the reverse complement.
AGTAGGCTCTCTTAGATCTAAAGTATCTATCTATCTATCTATCTATCTATCTATCTATCTATCTATCTATCTATCTATCTATCTATCGATTGAGTATGTTCACAGGAACCAATGGGGTTACAGGTGTCCTTAATTCACTTACTTGTCTCAGCATTTGGGAAGGTGGGGGGGCTTCAACACACGTTTTACAGACACCCTGAATCCTTGGTCTCCTAAGGCCCTGGAGCCATGGGGGTGACTATGCCAGCACAGGAGCCTCAGGACACAAGTACCTCAGAATTCGGTTAAACACCTACCGCTGCTCACCTCAGAATAATCCAGCCCCCCCCACCCCCCCACGTGTCCCCGTGACGCACCTGCCCCCCGTCGGCCTTCCACACACGTATTAATGCACCGCAGGTGGTGCCTCCACTCCGTAATCAATAGTTTGTTCATCCCTGAACAAGAGGCCACACACTGGAGGTATGCAGGTCCCCTCCTGGAGAAGCAAGGCCTTCATGCAAATGCCACAGCTGCCGTCCTGCTGCTGGAAATTAATCTGGGGGGGGGGGGACTTACAGATGACAGACAGTGTGCTGCCGCACGCTTTCATTACACATCACTCCAGAGGCGACCCCGATGAGGAAAACACTGCAAGTGACTCCCCAGGCTTCCTGGTCTATGGAGATCCAGCGGCCGGATGGTAAACAAAGGATTTCACTCCAGCTGTACAAGTCAATTTACCCTCTTCCTCAACCTGGTACCTCCTTGGGCTGCAATATATAAAAGAGATTGATGTTCGCCATTTTTTTTATCGACAGAAATAAGAAGTTTGTCTCCAGCAACGGGCCGCCTTTCCATCTCTGCATGCTGTCACTGGCGATCACTGCGGGGCCTGCTTAATGACTGCAGTTATTGGTTATTTGTAAAGTATACACTGCCGGTGCCACTTTGTGTTAAATCTGATGCCCCTTTGCGATGCGGTAAAGTCATCACCTCTATGAAGAGGTTCAGTGGAGTGAAGAGGTTGTCTGGTTCGATGCTAACAGAAGTGTTTGGCCTTAATGGCGTGTTTCGGGTAACCGGTGTTGGAATGTGCATTGATGTCGAAGGCAGGGAGAAGCATGTCAGAAGCAACAATGCCACTGATTATTAAGGCATTAGTCAGATTAAAAACACAGATACAGTACAAGTACCAGGTAATGGTAACTATACTACCTACAATGACCTGCACGCCAGACGAGTGACACATCTAATAATCACAGCCTTGTTCCCGAAGGTCACATGACTCAAGGCTACTCAGTGATGTTGTAAAGCATATAAAAGGCTGTTTGTGGTGTTTCAATCACAGTAAATAGAAGCGGGGCACATCAGCTGTGACTGAGCGAAGCTGCATGATGGCAAACGGAATTCCGGGGGAGGGGGCAGGATGGCACCCAGGGACGGGTTTGTTGTTTCTCAAAAATTCACTTTGCTTGTGTCCAATAGGGGGCTCCACACAAATGTGAGGTTCGAGTAGTTGTAAACACCACCGCTGATGGCTCCTCTTAAACAGAACCATCACTTGCCACAAATTTCATACAAATGGTTGGACAGTGAACTTGGCACCCCCTGTGGCTAATGTTTTTTAACAAAAAGCAAATGACATACAGTAGTTCATTAGAAATCCCCCCCTCCCAACACCTTTCACACCCATTCTTAGAACATTGAGTTTGCTGTGTGGACGGTTAAGGCATTTTTCCTGGGGGGGGGGTGCACTTTCGTGTCAGAGACCAGGGAGCGGATCGATCAGCTGCAGGAGTTGCTTGGGGCAGTGCTGTGTGAGGGGGTGTCTCCCGTTTCACTGCGTCTTCCTCAGCTTTCTTTTAGTCTGTTTCCCTTTTTTTAGGAGTGAGAATGTGGTGAGACACTGCAGGAAAGGGCGTGTTACATAAACTGACGCGGCGGAAGGGATTTAAAAACTGTCAGCGCAACATCTTTGCCAGAACACCAGCTCAATCAGCCGCAACGAAGGAGGGGGCTTGAAAATGAGTCATGTTTCTGATACAATAAACGGCAGCAGTCCTTTCTTCAGCAGTACCCCTGCATGACCACAGGGGGTAGTATCAGGCATCAATGGCAATTGAAAGGTTTGTTGTTTCCACAACAATATGGGAAGCCTTGACTTTTGGGCCTAACGCAGAGGTTCCTGCTGTGAGGGTTTAAAACACAGTCATGCAACTGGGGCTGGGGGTGGGGGGGGGTTCTTTGTGGGTCACCCTGTGACTGTAAAATGTGGAAATGTGGAGGGGGGGGCAAGGGTGTTGGGGAAAGGCAGGGGTTATTTTTATCTGCCTGCTGCTGTTGGTCTCAAAAGCCTCTGATTAAATGGGTGATCCCGAAAAATCCCAGGAAGCCATTTGGTAACAAAATCCATTAAACATCCATCCTCTGGGGGGCGACAGAGGTGGCTATGCTGGGGGGCATGTCATGGCTTTCACAGGAGCCGTGATATCTGGCAAACTGCACTAAAACCCTGAGCAAAGATATTGCAGGAAAGTGGAGCCCATAAATCGCCAGGTGAAGGTCGGTTACCAGCCTTTTGGTGGTGGGGGGAGGGGGAATCAAGGGGACACCTGGTCCTGGGGGTGAGGGGAAGAGCCCTGGTTGTGCGGAGGTGCTGGTTGGGGAGGGGGTATCTGGGCGGGGGGGCTGGTCACATGACTGAATGGTTTAATGAATGTTTGTCAATGTCGCCCTAAAGGAGCCGGGAAATGAAATTAAACAGAATAAAGGAGAGACAGGTTTATGAGGCAGGAAAATAAAAGTATTCGTCTTCATAAGTCTGCCTGAGAAAACAGCGAGCTAAGCTATCAGAAAACAGTGTGGCCAGCCAGCACCAAGCATACCCCCCCACCATGGCACCCCGGCACACGGACGTCACGTTGCCCTCCGCCCCTTTAAAGGGTTTCAGTACAGGGAATATTCTACCCATTCGAAAAGGCCTGGGGTCTGAAGATCTGCTGTGTGTTTAGGGCAAGTACAACCATGTGGGACAAATGCACTCACACCAGACTTGTGGAAGGAGCCCACGGTGGGTGGGACTTGCAACCCCTGATGGGTGGGGCTTACACTGCAGTGCCAATCAAACCCACAGTGGGAGGAGTTTACATCCCACAACAGGGCAAGACTTACAGTGCACTGCCAATCACTGTCTGTTTTCAGTCCAAAGGAAGCCTGTAAAGTGACTGATGTGATAAAACATCCATTAATCTATCAGGAAGTCAAAAGTGAGCCAGACCTCAGCTTGCAGGCCTGATCGCGGGTCCAATCTGGGTGCTTGGTTGGGTGGGGGGTGGAGACGTGACTGAGTGGTCAGGAAGGGCAGCAATTTCACAGAAATCGCTCTGAGGGTGAGTGGTTGTGATTCTGTCCAATTTATCCCCCTAGGTTGCTTAGAGTTCTTCGGGGGGAGGGGTGGTCCACCCTTCCCCATTTTCACTCCGTAAGATCTTCATCTGTCTGTGATGCTCTCTGACACCTCTGGGGTCCTGATCCTTGATCATCTGGTCCACTTAAGAGAAAAAGAAATCCAAATTGAATGAGCTCCCGTGGCCTCATATTTAGACTGGGGGGGGGTCTCAGTTCCACCCCCTCACAACCCCCCTGTCTCAATGTCATCTCGTAAGTAGCGTCAAAGCCTGTGTGGTGAGACCTAAAAGCAATTTCTTCAGACTATTCACCTGCAGGACAGTACCACCCTCCCCATGCACTGAAATCATGACACTGAAAAATAATCACAGCACTATAACCAAAATATGCATACTGCACATTCCTGTTCCTTCAATTCCACTACCAATTTGCACAAATGTATCTTTTAAAGTGAATTCTAACTGTGTTTTTTTCTGTCATTATGTCTTATGGCCCATTCTCATTATATCAATGTAGTTGTGCGCTATACCCAATGAGATGGGAATTTCACCCCAGTGCGTGACTGATACGTCACATAGTTGAAGATGACAGGAAAGAGACTGTGACTTTGGCTTAATATTCAGACCCAGAGCCCCCACCCCCCCAAACTGAGTGTCATGGGACCCCCCAAGTTACTGCACTAAGAGACACAAAGAGGATAGGTAGGACCATTATAGAAACAAGCAAAATACTAATAGCAGAGTAAAATACTAATGGGTAAAAACAGATAACTTTCCATTGAGGGTGTGCGCCAGCTCTGTGCCCTTTGCTACCTCAGATAGGCTCTAGCCCCCTGCCCTTCATTATCGATGACATTTCTCTTTTTAAATTCAATTCAGTTTATTTTGTATAGCGTGTTTTCACAACATTACATTGTCTTAAAGCACTCAGAGCACTGTCCCCACAAAGGTATAATTACGAACCTGTGTGTGTGTGTATATGTGTGTATGAGAGTGTGTGTGTGTGTGTGTGTGTGTGTGTGTGTGTGTGTGTGTGATGAGGAGGGCATGTGTGGAATGAAAGTCCGCGGTGTCCTGCGCTTCTTTCCCCGTCCAGACCGAGGATCTGCTCAGCGGCATAATTACTCACAGCCTTGCTTAAATAGCCAAACGCCCGGCATGAATTCAAATGCGCCTTTTTCCGCGCACACCCTACACAAACTGCATGGAGCGAAGGCTCGCATCTCGCAGGAGAAGCATTTAGCGTGAAAACGCAGCAGAGAAACACACCTCATCAGTTTGGCTCCATTCTGCTGCCATGGGTGACTGATGGCAGCAGAGTAGCTCAGGGCTCTGAGGAGCGCTGCAGAGTAAAAGCTATTAGGCTCAGATTGAATTGTGTGGTCAGGCTGGGGAGTACAGAGGGAAGAGGAGGCTGTTCGGAGTGGCCGGATCACGTTTAATGATTTAACGGCGGAGAGCAGTAAAGTACTGCTCCTTACAAACAGCGCCCTCTTCTGGACCACGCTCTGTCATTGACCTCGGATATCAGCCTCTGTCGTATTCTCGGTTTTTCATGGCTGACCGTTGATACATGCGACTCCACAGTCTGGCCGAATGGTTTCACAGCTTTATTGGCTGAGTATGTGCACACACACAGAGGGAATTTGTCTACAGTTGTCAGTGTCTCTCATACATACACAAGGTACTGCACACAGTTAAGGCAAGACAGTGGCCATGTATGGTGTGGTTGCTGCGACATACAGGGTTGCAGCTAGAGATGTTGGGCCCCATCAAAGCATATCATACT
>JAODJW010000002.1:21721786-21745724 GCA_026777045.1 Hyperopisus bebe | reverse complement strand
AAAAAACATCACGCTGTCAAGGACAAAGGCTGTTTTTGTACAGATACTTCTTTTTATACACGTGTCCTATTCACACCTCTCTGCTACACACGCTTTGCGAAATCGCTCTACGCTTTTCCATTTGCACCTTGCAATTTCCATACTTCTGACTTTAGTTTTTTTTAATGCCACAGCTTGAAGGGGGACGCTGCGGCGGCGTTCGAGAGAAAACCGCTGGGAAATAGCAGTCAGGTCACACAGGAAATATGGAAATCCAGCAGTGACCTGATGGATTGACTTAGAAGGGCTGCTCCTTGCCTTGTGCCCATAGGCTTAGGACCCCCATCACCCTGGACAAGTGGTTATAGACAATGGATGGATACAGTAATTCTCTGTATACCTATCTGGTGAAAAAATGCACAAAATTAGATAAAATTCCTTGTCTACTGTTTAATTAGCAGTCTACCTAGGAGTTTGAATTTGGGCCTTCAGTTTGTACTTAAAAGCTTATACTCTGGCACAGCTTGATGATTGGGCGCTGGGGATTCCGCCCAGTAAGGACATAGATCAAACCATCCGGACGTTTCTGGAAGAAGCTGGAGGAGTTTCCCAGGAGTCATGCTGGCGGCAGGACTGTGTTTGGGCTTTGAGCCGTTCATTGTTCTCAGCAGGGAAGTCTGTTCAGTCCAGCGTTTCACACACGGATTAAAAAAATAACGACATGAAAAGTAAAGCAGAGTATAGAGTTGGCACCTTACCTAACGACACACAAGTGTGATATAGTCGTGATGGTGGCAGAAAGCAGATGGCTACATTTTTAAAATCTTTTTTTCCCTTAATTTTTCCCCTGATCCAGGTTTTTATTACCCCCATGGACTTTCCCACGATGCACCTCGACAGGAGTGTGTCCTCAGCCACCTGCTTGGCGCCTGACTTCCCTCTAAGCACCACAGGCGTCATTTAGGGACACGACACGCCTGAGGAGGGCGCTGTTTGCCTGATTGCACCCTGGGTGCTGTGTATGTGTATGCGCGGTCGTCGTTACCCAGCTGTCGAACTCAGGCAGCGGGGCTTAGGCCCGTATCACTGTCGCCGAGGTGACTAACTCAGCATAGCGGCACTCCAGGTGCCTGGGGGGGACTTGGTGCATTTTGAGAGCTTTACTGTGTAGAAAACTGTGAACGTCATACGCTAGTTGGACAGAAACAAACAGACAGAAAAATCTCATTCCCTTAAAAAAAATCTGCTTGCTGTGGCTCGTCTCACACAGGGGTCTTGCAGGAATCCGGTGATGAAGCAGACAGTGTCGGTAAATACGAACCATACGTATAGTGACACGAAACACAAGCAATCCCAGCCCGTCTTTCCACACCCTGTGGTTCTGGGTGAATTTAGACGGCGACCTTCCCCTTTGTGGTTTAAATTCATGAACATGCGGGTCAAATTATCATGACTGGGGGTAATATTGAGAAGTTACTGTCATAAATGTGCAATAGTTTAGCAGCGGAATTGATTCCAAAGTGTCTTTACAGTCTGCGGTAATTACGTATTCATCTTTATTAAACACCTGAGTGTGAAGAGCTCACAGATGGTTATACTCTCACAGAGCAGGGAGGCGGTGAGCTGGACCCAAACTGCCCAATCCGTGCTTTTACCACTGGAACGTGAAAAGCAACCTACATGTTAACACCGCATTTCCAGCTTTGTGCCAAGTCGATACTTTTATTAATTTGAAATAATTAATCTTTTATCACCAAGGGAAATGTCTACTGAAGTGGTCTAGGGTTGTTTGCCATACAAAGGGAACTTTGGTGATAAATGGTTGTAAATTATAAATTCTACAGCACATTTTCTACAGCTTTATTTTTTCACAAGAGCTTCATATAATGGAATTTGTTTACCTGGTCTTAAGTTTTTTGTGTGTGTGTGTGTGTGTATTCAGTTTTGAATGCAAGACAAGACATATTTCATATACATAATCACTGAGGCTGGCAGAACAGATGTTACAGCAAGCAACACACCTTACAGTTGGGGTTTAAATTTGAGTGCTGTAACATATTTTCTCTGGGTAAACAACACTCAAACGCATCACATATGTGTATGCTCATGAATGACACTGATCTGAATTGTGTCAGCTCTCCAAATTGTTATTTGCAGGGGAAAATAAAACTTTCAAACGAATCCATGATTTGTCTATACAATCCTTGTGGAATGTTGATTCCCACAGGAGTAAAACAATGGAAGAAACTAATCCCTGTTTATAGACTGTTTTTCAAGCTACAATTAAATGAGATTCGTGACACAAGGGCCGCAGTCTGTTGACACTGTAGCAATGATGTAATTCTAGCTCAGATTTCCCTGGTTGTCTGTAGGATGCCATTGTGGACAGTAGAGGTCTCTTTCCAAAATAACCAAGGCCCGTTCCCATTGAGGAACTTGAAATTTCCAGCTTTTCAGAAGCTAACTATGAGTTGGTCTTCAGTTAAACAGGTCTGTTCTCATTACCGAAATCTTTTGGATAAATGTCGCAGGATTTCGGAATCTCCATTAATTCATCTCCAGTGCTTTTCGGATTTCCTCCTAGTTCAGGCAGCATCTCCAGGAGACCTTAAATTTATTTGCTGTATGAAAAGGCTGTAATTCTCTGAGGGGACGGAGGTTCATTTCACATTTTATGAGCTCCATAAGTTGGAAATAACTCTTTAGTTGTGATGGACGAGACCTCATAAACCTTGAAGGACACAGGCCAGGGTGGACAGTGAGTGGTCAGAGAGCCCTTTCAATCTTCATTGAAGTATGTTGCTTTGCAGACTGTCATCCATTGGTTAGCTGGCAGTGCACTGCCGAATCAGGCTGCCTTCCCATAGCATGTTGTCAATGCTAAAGCTTCAGCCTACTAAATAAAGGACCCTGTCTACATGCTGTCTGCCCTTAGTGTGTGGCTAATGGTAATACTTTGTCCTATTGGAGAAATGATCCTGTTAACACACTATCTGCCCTTAGCATGTGACTAATGTCAATGCTTTCGCCAACTGGATAAAAGACCCTGTTTACATGCTGTTTGGCTGCATAGTGTGGCTAATGCTAATGCTTTAAACTACTAGCTAAAGGACACTTGTTACATGCTGTTTGCCCTTAGCATGTGGCTAATGATAATGCTTTAGCCTACTGGCTAAAGGACCATATTTACACACTGTTTGCCCTTAGTGCATCGCTAATGTTACTCTTGAATGATGGGATCAGACCAACCCTCTGAGGTGATTGTCGTTTCTCACTGTTTCCACCAGTGCATGACAGAGTGCTACTACATGGTCCGCAGCCAGGAAGGCAGCAGATTTACTGCTAAGCAAGAGCGTGACGCCCCAAAGGGGAGGCAGACCACAGCACAGGGACTAACACCTGTAGGATGGATGTCAAAAAAGCGTGCGGGCAAATCGATGAGAAGCCACTGTGAATGATCCCTGGAACTCGGGACCGAGCTAAATCCACCTATTCAACCGAAATATTACATTTCTGAGCGGCATGAAAAGTCTCTCAAGACTGACTAATCAAACGCAGTGGCAGATTATGGTCTGTGGCGGAAAAATGAATAAATAAACGGGAAGCACTGTGTTCTGGGATTCACGCAGCTGCAGACAAACGGTTCGCTGAAAAGGCCCTACTGAATTTTTTTTGCAACAAGACCAGTGAAAGAAAAGAGATGAATAGAATAGGTTCAAACTGTGACACCCCCCCCCCCCCATCACTTTGTGCTACAAAAATAATGTGGGTACCGCCAGAGCTGGTTTTTGGCTATTTGACCATACACTCATTATTAATTATGGATTCATGCCACCAATTACTGTATGTTTCACTTTAATTTTGCTTTCACATGTAAGATGCCACATTGGACTGTCAGTGCGTCTCTGTTTCCGTGAAGCAACCTGTGAGTTTTTTGGTCATGCATAATGGAGAAACAGTGAACCCTCATTAGCATAAATAATTTACAGATGCAGGCTGCTCTGGTCTGGTGTTTCTGTTAAGAGTCTTCGTTCAATGTGTCAAACTCAAGCCTGACTGACTTAGGAGCTGCTGGACAGTGATCCCACAGTGATCAGTACAGTGATTCCAGCACTATAGCTGGAAACCCAAACCCTCACTGGAGAGAACGACTGTCGCTCTCCATGCCACAACGTCCAAGCTGACTCCCTTTAATACTCTCCAGGTCAACGGAGTCTGCATTCTCCTCCACACCATCGTTTTAGTTGCGTCTTTATAGGAGTCGCCTGTGTCATCAATTACTCTTCGGCGATTGATTAGACCGAACTTGCAATTAGTCTGGTTTGTTTTAAATAACGACCCTTCCTTTGCTGCTTAGCTGACCCTGCATTATATTAATTAGCTAATAGATCTCTCCATATATAAAGTACATCTATCATTTGACAAATGAAGTTACATTATCCTCCCAGCCCCCGCAAATGCCCTGTAACCCCCCTCCATCTCATTCAAAAAAGGCACATGCATTCTATTTGAATGGACATTTCATTTTTTATTTGAATAGTAGCTTTGGGTGTGTGTGTGGGGGGGTGTCAGTCCTTGTTGTGGAGCTGGAAACACAAGATATGATAGTTTTGTGGCAGCTGCCCTTTTTCGGTTCTAGATGGCGCTGTTCCACAGTGAAACCTGTCGTTCTCACTGCATCGCCAACAGAACAACACATTCATGTTCTTTCATTTCCTTTTGTCTCTTGTCTCCTAACCCAAGTAAGGTTCTCCAAGCATTACGGCCGCGATTTATGACATTTTTCCCATACTGCGCTGCTGTAGCCATATTCTAACTCTCCCCCTCTCTCGCTCTCACACACACACACACACACACACACACACACACACACACACACACACACACACACACCAGCAGTTTTTAGCTGACAGTTCAATACAAGTGCCCATGCTTTCGTAACCCTATTTCACTCCCGATTTCACGCAGCGCACCTCACAGAATGACTCACTATTCACTGCGGAGCCATTAGGAGGAGCTGTCAGGCTTTCCTGAAGTTATCAAACGTGTCTCTGAATTAAACCTGTGAATTAATTTGGCTCCCCTTTGAAGAAGAACAAGGCCATCATAATGTGGCCCATATGCTGAGATGATTTTGCAGGATTTACATCCAGATGCCATAGACGGGTTGGTAGTTTATTCTGCACCTACAGTGAGATAATTCCAGGCATCAGCCAGAAGGTCGAAAATCATGTAACAACTGCATCTTCAGCGATCTAATTTGTGCAGTTTCAAAGTTATCCGTGACTATGCAAAAACTGAAGAATTCACACGAATGCTTTGCTTTATTTTGTAAATTTTTCGCAACGTGCAGCTCATGCAGTCATCTAAATGGTGTGTGTGATCGTCCCTAATGCTCCATAAGTGTCTTCCAGCTTCATAAAATGGAGTGAAACGCACCGGCTGTTTGTCTCAGAGTTTAATTAACTGACAGCATCCCTCTCCATCTCCCTTAACCTTTCAAATTGCCGGGATATGATACACAAGACCCAGAAAGCAGAACAGCAATTGTGGGAAAGTCTTTTTAGCATGATATTAAAATTCCCATGTGACTTAGCTGCACTGTGCACATAGGAAACAACATCCACACTGACATGCGTCTTTCATTACACCTTTTGCCACCCACAATTGGAGCTTATCCAGCCAAGACTGGGACAGTGCCGAGTTGCTATGGAAATTTGTAGAACTGGACGACTGATCAAAAAATATGTTCCGGTGCCTCCAAGACAATCAGCACCTTCCCACAAGAGACATGATGCTTGTTTATAGATTTTGTTCTACTGTCGTGCAACAGAAGTTGCACAACAGTGACATTCTTCCCACACTGTGCATCCTTCCAGCTTTAAGCACAGAGCTGGGGTGCAGCAGGCAGGCATCACCAGATTATTTATCATGATGTTTGTAAATTTGCTTCTGCAAACAGCGACCGAGACAGACAAATGTGTGCCTAAGCCAGAGGGGAGAACGCCTTGTTACGGAGAGCATCCAACTATACTGATCCATGCACCTCTGCTTTTCCTCATGAGGGTCATGCTAAAAAGACATCCATTTACCATAAAACATTGTTTGCAAAGTATTAATTTTAATGTTTACTGTTGGTAGTTGATTTTTTGAAAGTGATGCAACAAACAGATATATTTCAAAAATACTCCTCCCAGACATCTTGGTCCCTTCACCACTCTTCTTCCCTTTTGACTTCCCAATTTCTTAACCTCTTTTCCTCCTCTTGACTTCCCAATCTCTCCACCACTCTTCCTCCCCCTTGACTTCCTGATCTCTTAACCTCTTTTCCTCCTTCTGACTTCCCAATCTCTTCAACACTCTTCTCCTCCCTTGTCTTCCCGATATCTTCACCACACCCATCCTTATTTTTTCCTCCCCCTGACTTCCTGGGGGATACTCCACATGGGGGGTACTCCACAAAGGAGAATTTCCCACTAAGCTGGATGACTTAAGCCAAATGTGGAAACTGTCCAATAGGAGCAGAGGTCAGTGACCTGCCTATTGGACAATCTTTACATTTTGCTTAAGTTATCTGGCTAATGGAGAAATCCTGTTTTGTGGAATACCCCCCTGGTCTATTCACCTTTCTTAATAATCTCATGTCGTTTTCACATCGAAACTGAATGTCTGTCCTGGATACCTCACCCAGCCAACCTGGTTTTCTCTTCATAAACCTCGTTGATTGTCTATCTGACATTTGTGGTGGCCATTGGCTTCTTATTGCTCAGTGCAAAGACACTCAGTGCTGTTCTCTCCTCCTTGGCTCGACCTCTGACCTCGGAAGCCAGTTGGTCATCTCTTTAATGTAGGCTTGTGCTTAATGCTTAATACACTGCTCCCAACTGAACTGAACTGTACTCATTTACTTCCTACTTTGATTGTACCTTTAACCTCCTCCCCCGTACAGCTAGGATGCATCATGCCTGCTAACACGCTAATGCATTACATGATTAATGAGGAAATTACTGATACGGTAGCTCTCCTGGGCACCTCTGTTCACACGCATTGTGTTTTGCCTTAATGCCTGTGGACACAAGCCTCTGATAAATGAATTCTTGTAAATGCAAAGCATAAACAGGTAACGGGAAATGCAAATGAGCATGCACGTTTTTTAGTAAACATGTCCACTGCACAGCTAAGCAATCGATTAACATAATAATTATGGATCATTTTTATGGCATGAGGAAATGCGTTTGATGTACATGGTATAACCAGAGGGGAATCAGCTTATGCAACTGAACACAAAGACAGGAACACGTCGGATCACGGCCAGAGAGTATCTGTGGGGTCCAGCTGCGGAGAAGAAGAGTGGAACTTTAGAGCTGAAGGACTAAGCGGAGCAACGAGAAGCAGCCCCGGGGCCTTCTCAGGCTCAGCCAGCCAGAGAGAGCTGGCCGTCAAATTGCCCGTAAACAAGTAAATAGATCGACCCACCTCCCCGCTGGAGCGAATAACCAAACGGTGCGCCTGACAGATGCAGCCCTGTCTGCTGTGCCCGCTGTCCGAGCTTTCAGCGCTCATTTTGTGCCGCTTCGGGCTGCGTCGTGGTATGGATCACAGATAGAAACACGAAAGCTGATTCCTCACGTTTCCGTGAGTGCGGCGGCACCCTCAGGGGCTTGAAGGGGGGGGGGGTGGGCTGGTCATTAGGCCAGGCCCTGTCAGCCGTAGCAGTTTGTCTCAAACAACTGGGGAAGAGTCTGTTTGAGGCCCAGTATGGCTTCCGAGTAAGAAGTGGGGTCTGCGTGTGTGAGTGTTATGCATTTATTCAGCTAAGTATTTCAGATTCAGCCTCTTAAAGGTATGACAGCCATACCATAGCATGCTGTGAGTCCATCACTGTAACTATGACTCATCCCTATAACCTAAGCCTGAAAATCTGTGTCCTGCACTCAATTAATAGTAAAGTAATTAAGTCTAAAAAGATTGTAAACTGTTAATTGGAATGATTAATCCAAGTAGGTGTGTTAGTTGGGAGCAGTAATTTCACTACCCAAGCCCAGGACTACGGTCATCCATTTTATTGAGGCCTTTGGATGAACAGGGGTTTATAAAGGTCACCCCACAGGTGTGCATATAGACAAACCCAGTGAGTGAAGTAGGGGCAGGTTATGGTGCAGAAGGACCCTTCCCATGATCCCCCAGTGCACTGGCCCTCCTGCCCCAATGCGTGACCCCAGTGGCAGCACAGGGAAAACTCATTAACTCCCCTGCTGGTTTCCCTGACAAACCAGTCACTTCCGCGGCTGATAAGCTCACAGTGTGCGGGATTATGTCGGCGAACGGAACCAGAAATACATTCATTAATTGAATAATCAGATCAATAACAACGGCATTGGAAAACAGGGGGCGCCATTATCTTGATGTTCTGCCAAATGGGATTTAAGGCATGGGAACTCTGATAAAGCATCGATTTTTGCTTTGCTCCGCTCTGTCTCAGTTCATTCCCTCTCCTTCTCCTTCTCCTTCCCTCTCTCCCCTCCCCCAGTCCTCCCCATTCAATCATAAATGCTCCGTATTTCTCCCAGGTAGTACGCTACCTAGTCATGTGCTTTCTGGGTATTGTTTGGCATCCACCCTACTGTAGAGACACATTTTTTGTCTACCCCACTGTACCAGGACTCATATCATTACCGGAATCCTCACAGGCTCCTTGGAGATGACTGCAGCTTCTCAAGTGGATCAAAACACAAAGTGGAGATCTTCAGGCCTCCAGCACCTGCCAGGTGATAGTCTTATACCACAATGGGGGGGAATGCCTCCAAGCAGCATGGCAAAAGTCATGAAGAAGTGTATTTACACAACCTATGGATTTCATGTGCAGCCTTCTAGAGCCTCCTTCAAAGTGCAAGTCTGACGCAATAGAAAATACAAGGTGGCTCTCAAGGCAATTAAGCATGCAGAAATGCACACGTGTGGGCACCTGCATGTTCATGGACATGTTTCTGACATTCATGACCAACCATGAGTGTCGCATTTCTGCGTATGCACACATGTGGCACTCGGGTCCATAAGCATGACAGAAAGCGCTAGTGATTAATGGAGCCTTATCCTTTTCTCGTGATTGCTGTTGTCTTCTATTTTCAGATTTAGTCTATAACTGGAGATTCATCTTGTGAGTGCAATTGTGAGCTTGCAAAGAACAGATGTTCCACTGAACTCCGCCTGGGTCAGGCTGTTCTGGAACAAGTGAATAGTGACAGTGAGTTCTTCGTGAAACAATACAGTCTGTCTGCAGAAAAAAAAAAATCATATTTTTGATGTAATTAGTACTGATTATTAGCAGATAAAGTTAAAGTTAAAATTAAGATTGTGAAATGATTGAGTAAACAGTGAGACTGAGAACACAAATATTTAAGTGCACTGTTATATACACAAATATTTCTGTTTATGCCTCATTTGTATTATGATTTATAACCTCATACTGTATATGCAAATTAATTTGCACATTCTTCTCTGTTCATCGCATATACATTTCTGAATTTTGAACTGATGATGTATCTGTAAATGTTCTCCAGTGAGACTCAATACCCTCACAGGACAAGCTCAGATGACCTTTGACCCATTACTACATGTGCATACTTACTGGAGAGTACACTACAAGTTTACTGTAGCTCTGCATGCATTTAAATCCTGACATATAATCTGATAATCAGGGCTGAAATGTGTCTTTCAGTGGTATTCAGAAAGGTGGTGACCAGCATCACATCTGCTCATCTGGCATCCTAGATTCCAAGAAACAGTTTTGCTGACCTTCAGTGCCCTCTTCAGTAACATTCTTATTGGCCATTATCTAGTCACATGATAACATGGCCACATCATTCAAGACGTTACTCGGCAACGGCAGTGGTGGTGGTGGGGGGGCTAAGATGTACGGATCGTTAAGCGTCATTCCCATGTCACTTCGATAAATTACTTACACTTTCTGCAGTAAAATTCTATATTCTGCAGAGGTGCAGCCATCTGCAGTGTAGCTGTGCACACTTACCCAATGTCATGCTTCATACATTAAATGTGTATGATTTTTCAGAACCTCGGAATGTACATTATTTACGTTCTACACAATCAAGTATCAGATAAACCTGTAAGTGATGTGAATATATAAAGCTCTGTCACTGTTGACTATCCAGGTGCCTCCTGGCTGAAAAATTCCCATGTTTCTCATCCAGTGGGTACCTCAGGCCTACATTTGCAGGGTGGGAAATGCAGACAAGGACCACTTCACTCTGTAAGCTATATATCCTTCATGTTTTGACGTGGGGTCATATTCATTGTACAACACAGTGAATTTAAAGCTTTTCATGCCCATCTCTCCAGCGCAGGATTGCAGGGTCTTTCTGGAAGGTTTACAGTCTACATTTTGCTCAGATCACTAGGGCGCCTATGATCAGGATGATTAAAAGAATATGAATGCTTGTTTCACAGATGTCTGTGACTCAAAAAGAAATGAATTTATAATGAACTTATTTAACTTTGGTGTTTCTTTTACAATGAAACATCATCACATTAGGAAATCAGTATAAATTCTTTCTTTGTCACAATGTAATCATACACCATGTGACTAATTTACATATTTCTCTATTTGTCCAATTTCTCCCTAAAAATGGCCTTTTATGCGTAGCACGGCAATGCAGGGCCGGGATGTCCTTGCATATACCTCACAATGCCCTCATCTCTAGGGCACGAGTTAGATGCTATTATGCCATTAGGGTTTTATTAGGTACCATCTGCTACGCCAAGTTGGGCACGAAGGAAGCAGCAGGCTGCACTGGCCAGCAAAGCAAAGTACTTTATTAATACCTAGCGGAGAAGTGAGGGGGGTGCAAGCAGAGGTGAGCAAACATGCATCCCGAACTGGGCTACTTCCTGCTGGAGGCTTTTCCCAGCTATCCAGGAAGATGAGGACATCAAGGTGCGATGGATGGTAGACTGCTGGCAGACAGGGGTTTTCTGATTCAAGATTAACTCTGCAGGGTCCAGATGTGGAGAGAAGGACACACTAAATGAATGTAAGCCCATATTGTGACATTTGTTTAAGTGAACATTTTTGTTGGCGAGTACATGCTACAGGTAGCCTATGTGTACAACATGTGTACAGACAGAATTTTACTAACAAATTAGTCGAAACAAACTAAATAAATTAGCCAAGCAAATGTAACTAAATAAACTAGCCAAACAGGCTACTTAAACTACACAGGCTTAGTATAAATGAAGCATAGTGCTTGGTCCAGGACAGAGATCTAGATTAGGTTCTGCTTTGTTCATGGAATGTAGGTTACTCTATAGACAGATCTCCACTAGAAATTTCCACCAAGGTTTTCAGGTTCTCCAAAGTGGGGTTCATTGTCGAGTCCATTCATCTTCTTGCTGGTTATTCTTTCTGTTTTTACGTTCAGCTTTTCCAAGAATGATGGTGTTTTCCAGTGAACTGGGTCTGTTCATGTATGCCCAAAAGGAGATGCCTAAATTCTCCTCACAATTGTGCTTGAAGTGAAAGTTCAGGCTTGGTTGGACCAAGAGACCACTCGTTTGTTTTTCTTGTGATCTTTGAAAGTCTTCTCTTAATGATCAAAGGCAAAAATGCCTGTCCAGCTTTCACACCCATAAAGAGTCACATAAAACGTTGTATTCTGACCAGTTAAGATCTGATATGTCAGTACTTTTGAAGATATTTCTGAAGTTATGGTTCTGTCATGTGCAAGTATATAGAATGTTTCTGTACAGCTGTCTATAACATTTTAGCCTTCAACAGCAGCACTAAATTAAGCAACTGATCCTTTGGTCATAACCTTGTTTTTCTTCAGATTTACTCATATCTTTCCAATCTGTTATGTAATTCTCCCTACATGTACTGTATCTTTAGATCTTTATTTTCCCTATAAATGTGTGATGTCATTAGCTTATTGTTTTGATGCTGGCAGTTCTTTCACCTACCTTAAGTCCACAGTTACGTTCCCCCAGTGCAGTGTGTGGCTCAGTGGCCTAATCCAGTGAGCTTGTAGTCACAGGGTTGCTGGTTCAAACCCAGCCTCAGCATGTCTGTGGCTCCTTGTGCAAGGCCCTTAACCCCCTGTTCCCTGGATGCTGCCGTGAGTGGCTGCCCTTCACATGCAGCTTACTTACATAGAGCAAGTTGAGGGAGGTGTAAAAATGACAATTTCCCCATGGTCATTAATAAAGTGATGACTGTTACTGATTATTATATTTTTTCAACAATTGCCTTGCAAACAAGTTGAATATTGTATATCCTTGTCTATCTCTCTTACCTCTTTAATCTGGTACCACTCCATTTCTGCAGTCTTCACCATGTCACCAATATTCAGGAGTTCACCCTGGGGATAACTAAGGGTTGGGGTAGAGCACAGGTGCAGAAGCACTTAAAAACAAGGACAAACAGCATAGACGTTGCAAAAGTAGACGCTTTGCTGAGATATTTGTGGACCAGTGCAAAGTGCAGAGGTATGAGTATTGCTGAAAACCAGGCACTGTGTCCCAAAGAAAAAAGTCTTAAGCAGGATGCATAAAAGACAGAGGTGAAATCTCTGGAATCATGATTAGTCCAGATGAATAGTGAATCGTCCAGGAGGATTCCCGTGTCCTCTTTGGCACCCTCTGGTGGACACTATGAGTGTGGCACTAAGCGGTGACACTGTGGCTTTGTAACCAATGTAGAGATTCTTGATGAGGGCAATAAAATACCCCACTATATCATTTTCCTAAGAACATTCCATAGTTTGACATTGTCTGCTTAGTCAAAAGCCTTGTTGTAATCAATAAAACTGATATTGACTGACTTCTGGTGTTATCATTGGATTTTTTTTGATTATCCATCATACGTTGACAATGTCTTCTATTGTTCCTTGGCCTTTCCTGAATCCAGCTTGTAGATTAGGCAATTTCATATCTATGCAGGGTTCTAATCTGTATTGAATGATCTTTAGCATAATCATACTGGGGTGTAATATTAGGAAAATGTACCATAGTGTTCACACTTTGTCATGTCTCCTTTCTTTGATATTGGAAAATAAAAGAATCTCTTTCAATCTCTAGTCCATTGAACTGTTTTTCATAATTGTTGGCATACTTTGATCCAAACATTTCTATTACATTTCCTATTACTATTGGGATCTATCCTTGTGGCTTTCCTGTTTGGCAGTGATCTCACAGCTAATATGACATCCTCTTCCATTCCAGAAGGTGTATAGCTTTATTAAATATATATTGCCTCTTGTTGTCTTATCTGTAGAGGTCCTCTCTGTATTCCCTCCATATCTCCTTGATCTTTGTTATTATTTTTTATTATTTGCCCATTGATGTCCTTCAGCACACCAGCTCAAGGCTGGAACATCTCACAAATATTCTGAAAAGCGACCCTTCTTTGTTGATTCATCCTTCAATGACTTTGCAGCTGTTGTTCTAAAATTGTTCATTTTCTTTGCTGGAATCCATGACTCGGTATGTGTAAAAGATTTTTGTCTTTCCTGATTTTGGCTTCCTTTCTTCTTTTTGCACTTTCATGTATTGTCTGTCTTCTGCCAAACTCTTTATTTTTGACCAAACTTCTTCCCAGATTCATCTTGGATGAGGTCTTTGAATTCCCTCCACAGCTCCTCCATTACTTTATTAAGTAGGTCCAGCATCTATAATCAGTTTCTGACTTTTTCCTGGGAGACAATGGGTATATTCTCCAGGTCATTTCAGATGGTAATGTTCCTTTTCAGCTTCACTTGGAGCTTACACATAAGCATGACCATGCATGGTTCCACCATCTGCTCCAGGCCAGGTCTTTGCTATATGAATGAGCTCTTCAGTTGTTTTGGCACTGACAATATTGTCTAATTTATTTGTTGACGCTTTGGTTGCTAGAAGAATGTATTGGCAATGAAGAAGTCATTGGAATCATAGAAGCTGATTATTTGCTCTCAAAATTTGTTTCTGTTTCCAAGTCCAAACTGACCAACTGTTTTTCCTACCTTCTCATTTCCAGTTTTGGCAGTCCATTCTCCAGTCACCAGAGATAAATCTTGTTTGTCTGTTTTAGTGTGAATCTTGTCAGTTTGCTGGGGTGTTATAGATTTATAACTGTCATGTATAAATTGGTGTCAACAAAAAAAGCCCATAGTATGGAAATTTTGGATGGGCCACAGAATTATCTAATGGTGCTTTTCCACAACAGCCAAGAACTGTGCCGTACTTTAGCCGTACTGACAGACTTCCTTTGTAAATGATCTCAGCCGTAGCCAAGCTGTACCCGCACTGACTAGCTTACTAGCAGGGCCAAAAGTGTCACCAAACTGAGCTGGGTGCATCATCACCATTGGACTGGTCAAAATGCAGGTAGATACTAATCTTCTGCATCAATATGCATGGATTACTTGTAGGAAAAAGGGCATATTCTATTTATTATTCATTATTAGTAGTATTGCACATCATGGTGAATTGATGCATTCCCGATGGCTCAGAACTTGAAAATTTTCAATACCTGCTTAAAAAAGTATTACAGAACAGTTCAATAGAACGGAAGAAAAGAATAATGTGAATATGCAAATTCATGCAAGAGAATGCTAATTCCACTAGCGTTTGATGCTAACATAAGAGGGTGATTCTCACAGACTTGCTAGCGGAAATAGCTCACTAGCTATTTATTTAGCTTTTGAAATATCTGGGTTGGGGGGGGGGGGGCGGGACTCAAAAGTACCTTTTTGAGAGGGACTCCAGAAACAACAAACCCACCCTCACCTAAGACGTCAACCACATCCAGCTTTGCTTCCTAAGACTCACCCTCTCTTTAACAAGTTGAGATTTTCTTTTCCGATATGGCAGTGTTAGAGCCAAATTATAGGAAAATATTTTTTGAATATTTTTGTTAACATTTCGAATTTGAATATTGTTTAATGCATACTTAATAATAGGTAATCTGTTATAATTGAAAATGTGGAAATTTAGGCAGCATTATTGATGCTGAATTTCTATTGGTCAGTAGGTGGATTTTATGCTGTACACGTGATAGAGGTTTTTTTTGGTAGCGAAATGGACATACGCACAGCGTGGAAGCATATAGCTTTTTGACCGTAAGTCCTCATCCGTTATCGCTCTTCTGTGATTGTTTTGAAAATATTTAAGGTTATTCACGGCTGGAAGTGAACCTGTCGATGTTAACCTTCCGAAAATAAAAGAGCTCAACGGTTACAAGGATTTGGAGTCAGTGAGTAAGCTGGTTAATGAAGTGGATGTTAGAATGGATGTGGATACGAGTCAAAAAATCATCTAGTCTGCTCATATGAAGAAGTGGTTAGATTTATTTAAGCAAAATGCAGAAAATTTGCCACTACAGGCAGCATTGGTGCTTGGACATCCGAAAAGCTTTCTTCCAACCGTGTCGTATATGATAGTCACACACCAAAGTCCTCTCAGAAATGCAAACCCGTCCCAGGATCCACTGCTAACACAGTATATCTCTGGTACTCGATATAGGTGGCATCTTTTGTTCAGGCACCTGCTGAGACCTGCTTGCCAGGGGGGGTCCCCTCACAGGGGATAAATACTCCATGCAGGCAACAAAGATCTTAACTTCTCTGATGCACACAACCTCCCTGCCCTGTAAAGTATCTTCTTTAAATAAGAAACATCAGATCCGTGTACTTTATAATATAGTAATATATACATAATATATAATTTGTGCATAATGTATACATAACAAATAGACTGTCTTAACCCTGTGTTGCTGACATGATCCTTATATGCTGGCCATCAAAGGCTGGTTACCTTTTAATTAACCATTAATTTGATATGTAATATTATGGCTAAAAATGTGCATGATACAATGTATAATTTGTTTTATTTCTCACCTTCCGTAGCTCGAAACTGTCACTTACATGTTCACTGTTGATTGAAAAATCAGCTTCTTCAGGTGCATTTCAATAAGGCTTGTACATTTGACCATTTCTCTTTACCTGATTGGCCGTAATCAGCGCATACTTCCGTGTCTGCAAACACGCTTCTCCCTTTCGTGTAGTACGCGTAAGTGGCTCCATGTGTTCAGACCTTTCCCTGAGAACCAGCCCTGGCTACGCTAATTTGTAAATTTAAAGCTTTGCTAACACTTACCCTTGATCGCTTTGCATTTTCACTAAGCTCTCGTGAATGCCTAATTTGCACTAATGGATTTGGATCCTCTGGGATCCAGGTGGTATATTGGAAGAATAATGTTTTCCCCGTCTGAACATTGTCTAGGAAGGGAGTTAATTACGTTACGTGTTTGTCTCACGCGGGTGCCGTTAGCTTAGCAGATAGATAATTTATTCAGCTCAAATCATGCAGTATAGGTGAATAGTTAACTCTGAGTAGGTCTTGCAGTTGCCCTGGAGAGGACCAGCATCCTGTCTAAGGCTGTTGATACCATCACTCATTATTTCTATGGGGCCCCTGAGGTTTGGAGGCCCCCTCTTGGCAACAAACAGTAACTACACTAAACATTGAATAAATGGGAGATGCTTCTGCTAGGCATCCAGCTAGCTATGATCTCCTGACTCTGATCACAAGCAATTAATTTACTTTTCAGAAACATCTGAGTCACATTTTGAGTGGGGCCCCAGAGATAGCCTCTTTTATTGGGTCTAATGGTGTTCATAATGGGTTCTGGGTCAGCACTCCTTATATTGCACAAGCGGTTACTTAAAATGGAGGGATAGGTGTATGGAGTTTACCAGAACACCACATAGAGTTTTAGCATCTCTCTACAGATTGGACCTTTCTGTCCCATGCCTTGCAGAACCAGCTTCTCAGTGCCATGTTAATGAACCGTGACGGTTCTCTTTAATGCCAACCCCTTGTCATGCTTCTGTTATGTGTACCAAAAAGGTCGGAAGAAGCTTGCTTGTGGCTCCAGTACTTCTGGGAAAAAGCAGTAGAACCAGGACTAAGAGGATGAGGAGGAGAGTAAAGTAAAGCATCTGAATGTAAGAGCGTTGAGAACAACCAGCGTAGAAGGTATCCAACGTGGCAAATGTACAAATAAGGATTTCAGTGTGGTCAGGAAATGACAGAGCAGAAACTCTCAAATTTGTCATAATAATAATAATAACAATAATAATAATAATAATAATAATAATAATAATAATAATAATAATAATAATAATAATAAAAATAAATCCTTCTGAAGATGTCCTTCACCACATGGTTCTCCTAAAATGGACACACCCATGGAGACCCTTCTAGTGGTGGTGTTTACCACCACTCAAACCACATTTGTGCAGGGCCCCTGAGGTTATGGACCCCCTGTTGTCCACAAACAGTCATTACACTGGGGGAGGACTGGGGGGGCCTAGAAAGCGCAAACCCCTGGGACCTCCTCTGACGTGAACACTGGGGTCGCTGAAGAGATAACTAGGTGGCGGGTCTGTTTTATTAAGGTGATGCCAATATGAACATCAGCCTGATGTAGACAACTTATTTAACATTTAAAAAGTTTAGGGTTTTGAAGCCAAGATCAAATAGCTAATAACCATTAGTCTGTCACTGGGCAATGCTAGATGTGTCTAGCATCCTGGATTACCACGGCAACTAAAATAAATAGGGCATATATATGCTTACCGTGTTCTTCAATGGTTCCAATACATGGGCGGGAACTGCATCTTTCCCCCCCCCCCCCGGATGGCTCCTGGTTATATATTGCAGAGAAGGTCGCAATGACAGACGTTACGTGGGTTCGTTGTTGCTTATGGAAAAGGAAGATTTCTTAAAATATCTAAACCCCTGTAGGTGTCACCCTATTCCATGCTTTTTGTGAAGTGCTTTTAAGAAAAATAACCTTCTGTGACAGTTTTCTTTCATTATACGATGCCCAAGTGAACAAACATGAAAATGATACACTGTGTGGCTTGTAGAGCTGAACCTCTACTGTTCATGTCAAGTGTCCACCTGAAGACTCGTGGGGCTGGTAGCATGCAGGACGTAATCCTGAACACCATCTTCCTCACGCCAGTCTCCTCAGCCTTCCTGCTGAAGCGGAACAGGGCGACACCACACGTAAAATGACCACAGACAGCAGAAACATCACCGCCATTTCCGGTGTCGTGGAAAAAGGAATGAAGCAGACATTACTCGATTACAAATGGCATAAGGTGTATAGTATGCCCTTCAAATTGCTCTCTAAAAGAATTCCAGTGCTCAAATCCCAGTGAAAATGGAATGCAAATGAATTCTGCTCATCCCAAATCGTCATGAGGCAGAACCGTGTTCAAGTGACAAGTTTCCAATAGCTTGTCAAGTTAATGCAGTACTGGTCACTTGTTACACTCCATGAACTCAGTTATCTAACAGGAACATCTGATCCAAGTTGCTCATTTTTCTGCTAATACTTAAAAACCTTAACCTGGCTTACATGTAACTGTTTTTACCAGTAGTTCAGATAATGGGTGCAAGACCATGATGCACTGCAACAGAACGTCTGTGAGTCTGGTCGGAAAATGCCGCTTTGTCCGTTTGTTTTTGTGCCAGTTGTCACTCTTTACATTCTCCTACTTACGGACAAAGAGGTTTTCTTGGCATAAATTCTAGCAGGATGTGTTCGCTGGAAGACCTGAGCTGAGAGCTCACAAGCTGACAAAAATCCTAGCATAATATAAACCTTCACTTTGTCTTGCCAAGGATGGATCTTCAGAGGCTGAATTTTGGTTCCTATATTCAACTGTTCTTACCTTCAGTTCTCTTAAAAAAGCCGACCAAATCGTAGTTCTGAGTAGAAAGGATAAGCCATTCTTGGAGCATGAGGACTACATGATACGCTCTGGCACAGAGTCCTCTCCAGATTTCTGTATTTCTCCATGTCTGGTTGCTATGGGGACGTGCCGGCTGTTGTGCTTTGATCCACCTCGGGCTGATTCTCCGCAGGATCTCGCACAGGTTTGTCGCTGTGTTCAAATGGGCCACTATCAGTCGCTGTACCCATGGTCCCTTCCGCTCCAAATTCAATCAGTGCTTAACAGGAGCATCCAGAACAAGGAAGTGCACCCCTCTCTCATCTCACCCTCCTCCCTTTATCATACAAAATCTGGTTATTGATGATTTCTATACAGGCCTGCAGGCAGAAAAAGAAAAACAAGCCCTACACTTATACAGCCAATTACATGGAGGCTGGGATGTCACGTTCTGTGTTGCAGTGATGTGTAATTCATGGGGTGGTGCATGGGGGGAACCCATTGTTTTGTGCTGGGGGCGTGATAGGGCCATGGCCGAAAAGCAACTTCAGAACTTCAAAAACAGGGAAAGAATAACCAGCAAGCCAGACGGACGTGCATACAAAGCCTTCTCCTGCAATAGGCGCCTTGGTACGATGGAACCATGATAACACAATGGAGACAGATAGTGAATCATTCACAACTAACTGTGTGCTTACTGGCAGTTACTCCAAGCTGGCAAACTGCAATATTTTACAAGATAATGACTTGTGACCGAGGGGTTGCCAGTTTCCAGATGGGAACTACTGATGTACTCGAAGGTGCTTTAGTAGAATAGCTTCACTAATATCTGTTTCGACAAATAAAAATAAACGGTTAAAGGCCTTTTCTAACAAGCAAACATGCATAATTAAACAGCATGAATAATGACAAAGAGAAGGACAGCTAAACCTTTTCTGAGGTTGCCAGAGTCGTCTGATTTTGTGCCGAACGCATCAAGCTTCTCCTTAGTACCTGTTCTTCCTCGGCTGCTTTCATCCTCTGGAGCAGATTCTCTCGGGCCGTTTCTGGGGCCCCATTCTTGGGCGTGAATCCGCATGGCCCCCTCCAAATGCCACGGCTCACCGGGGTCACCGGGGTCACCAGGGTCACCGACGCCACGGCCCACAGATCCTGTCGAAATATCCTTCCCCTGCTACATTTAGTGCCATAACTACGCAACATTAAGAAGAGGTACAGGATCTGAGATTTCCAGAAACACAATACAACATAGTTGCTGAGGTGGCCCAGATGGGCCGAGGAGAACAAACAAAACAAGCTTGTAACATCCTTCGGGTTTAATTATTAATTTACATAAGTGATCCTCTGGGTTTCTGTGTGAATAATCATCTGGGTTTTGTGTGAATACTTTGGGCCTCCTGACACACGAGAGAGCAATTTCCTTCATGTCCCAGACAGGCCATGATAGTAGGTTTCATTAAAAATTGACCACAGAACACCTCTTAAGTGACTTGCATATGTGAAAGCAGTTACACGCTTGCTGTTCAAAGAGGCCGTGCCTGGCCTTTGTGTCTCATGTCATGTTTTCTTTTCCAAACAAGAACAAAATGAAAATAAAATAAACAGGAGTGAATTCTGAACGACAAAGTTTTTTAGGGGTGTTTGGAAACCCCCCTTTTGCCTGTCATTGGCTGGCAGCCTCAAAGTGAAGCCTTCTCAGCTAGTTCCACCCCAGGCCTCCAGTGTCATGGGACTGGAGTGCCAGGAATCACACACGTACACGCTCTGCTCCTGTTGCCCATGGCCTGACTGTCACTCTGCCTGTCAGTCTTCCGATATGCTGTCATTCTCTTCAGATGTTCCTAGTCTCATTGAAAAATAGAACAAAATCAAGAAACGGAGACAGACAACTTTAGAATTTAGCTCTAACTGTTAGTGCTGTTAGCACAATACAGAACACATTCTCCCATTGGGAAACGCCACTCTAGAAGCCATCATTATGATGTCAGGAGGCTTCCTGATTGGGCCCCCCCATCTTCCTGCATGTGGAACATGCTCCTCCTGGCAATCCCAACTTTGTGTGTCCTTCCTTTGCCCACATTTGTCCCACCATTTGCTGGCAGCATCATTAGTTGACCTATTGCAGCATATTTGATATTGACCCCGCTTCGGCTGTTCCCCCCTTCGCACCCCAGCTCTGACGGATGAGCCTCACAATCCCACAATCCCCCTGGAACTGGCACTGAAGCATCTGTCTTAGAGTTGTTCAGCTGTACTCTAGTCTACTCATTGGCCTGTCGAGCTGTTCCTCATCGTAGCCAAAGACTTTCCTGTGGGGAAACTCTCATGAATCTGTGTGTGCGGTGCTCGTTTTGTGTTTTTAAAATGCTTCCCCGCCCGGCTCCCTCAGCAGACAGACACAGCGGCTCACCTGACATGCGGTCTCTCCCCTTTCCGGTTTGGAATCGGTTATGATGCGGCGCTCCTGCATACAATATGTTCGCTTCTCCCTGTTGGATGGGAGTGACTCGTTTTGGAACGCGCCGATTCCGAGGAGCTTTCAGACTGACGGAGCAGCAGATGGAACGCCGTGTTACTCCGTGTGGGAGTGTGCGACTGCCTCCCAAGGTCAGCCGGAGCTTGCTAAACACTCGCGCACACATTAGCTATTCCCATGGCGCCCTAATCACTTAATAGAGCAGGAGGTTTGGACGTTTCATTTGTTTGCAAATGTGCAGCATATGATATCAAAGAACAAGAACAATAAAAAACAGAGAAATGAACAACTCCAAAGCTTTCAAAGGAAGCTGCAAGTGTTTTAAAGGTTCCTTACTGAGTGATTTATTCCGCTCCCTTACCACTGGAGTACAGACAATAAAGCCAGCTCTGGAAAAATTCTCCAACGGACTGTTAAACTTGTTATCAATCAAAATTAAAGCACCACGGTGGAAAGCTGAGGCCATGGACTGTTCTGGAGAGTAGGAGAGAACTCGTCCATCTGTTACTGTCATTTTAAGTGAAACTCATTTTTGTCCCTGGGTAGCGTTGGGATGGGGAGGTGCCGTGACTGGAGCAGAGGGTATAACATTAGGGATTCTGAGGTGGCTGGGGGTGGGGGGGGGTGTTTAACATCCTGTTCTATGTCTAGGGATGTTAAAAAATGGCAGAATAATCCCAAGCCAAATGCTCTCAGATGGTATTTAAATCAGATGGATCAGATAGTTTGCATGCGTACTAGGTGCACTTGTTTGACTACCTCTGACTACCCTGTGAAACTCGCTCTGAATGGGATGGGGGGGGGGGGGGGTCATAACCCTGTGACACAGAGATGGGAGGAGCCTGCATGAGGGGGTGTGGGTCAGTGGGTTAAGACACTGTGTCTGTGATTCTGAAGGTCACGTGTTCAAATCCCACGGTGGGCAGAGAAGGCCCTTCACTTTCTTCAGGAATAGGCTGACCCTACTTTCTCAATTGTGTGCAAATTTGTATAAAAGCACAAGCTAAATGAATACAATGTAAGATTTAAATCAAACAGGAAAACAAAATAAGGATCTTGAGAAGGGGTGTGGAGAATGGCACCAGCATCTGGGTAGCTGAAGGTGAAAAGCAGGCTCAGGTTCTGTTTGATCAGGAATAAGACAGAAGTCGAATGAAAAGACATTAACACCTGACTTGACTCATAGGGGTTTTACTTACACAAAAATGTTCTGAGGGCACAAAAACAAAACAAAAAAAAAAAACGATTGGTTCAGAGAAATAACCAATCAGATTGTAGAGGAGGTCGGACCAATCAATCAGGTGTCTTAGTCCCTCCTGCTCTAGTTGCTTGGACCTACCTCCTCTAAAATCTGATTGGTTATCACTCTGAACCAATCATTTTTCTTTCTGCCCTCAGAACATTTTTGTGCATGTAAAACTCCCCCGAGCCCTGACTTCACCCTACCACCGGGTAATGATGTCCTGAAAATTAAGGCTTACATCATGGTATTTTGTGGAATGTGATGTTATTGCAGGCACATAAAAAGAATAATAAGCCACTCAAGCATTTCAAACTGTCCAGCTATTAAAATAGACAGTCATATTGAGAGCAGCACCAGATGTTTTCAATGCATGCTGGGAAGGGATGGCTGATTAAATGGGGGCACACGCCTGGCACGGCCCTGTTGGATATGCTTAGTGATAAAAAATGGCCAGCTAGACTGACTCAAGAGACAGCAACATCTTGCAACAAAAGCTTACTCTCCCCGTATGGGCAATGGCTGTCTGTCTGCTGGTGTGTCTCTCAGTACTGATGCTTTGATTTGCATCTGGTCCCTGATTCTTACTCGGGCTGAACTCTTAATCAGTACCCTCTGATTTCCTGTGGTATGCGTGACCAGCTGGCTGCATCCCTCCTATGATGTTTTGGGCCGTATCTGTCCGGCACAGCACAAAAGGCTGTTATGGAGCTGCGAAGCATGATTCCTATGGACTGATTTGCATTCAGGGAATAGACAGCGCGCATGCTGATTTCAGCCTGACTCACAAGCATGCAGGCCTGAAGTGCTGGAATTACAAAGAGGAAAGGAGGCCCTGAATGTGTTATTACACCACATCAAACTGCGGTTCCACATCCTCTGGTCTTTGGGTGGAATATCTCAGCTGCTATTGCAACATACACATAGCAAACACGTTCCAACAGAAGATGTGTTCAATAACTGCCAGAACATTAAATGATGGCTCTATGCAAATATGAAATTAACCATATCAAAACAGTAGTGCTACAGTGTCCAGACTCCATATGGCCTGGATGTCACATGCCATACTGTCCAGGTGGATATTCCTATTTTTGGAATTTGGTGTAACTGCTAGGGGATGATAAAGGAAATCAGTGACAGTCTCCCAGAATTAAGGAGCAGTAAATTCACACTCATGGGAGTTTTACTTACACAAAAATGTTCAGAGGGAAGAACAAAATATGATTGGTCCAGAAAGATAACAAATCAGACTGTAGTGGAGGTGGGTCTAAACGACGCGAGGAAGCGGGACCAACCAATCAGAAGTTTTTTCCCACCTTCTGTAGTTACTTGGACCCACCTCCTCTTCAATCTGATTGGTTATCTCTCTGAACCAATCATTTTTCGTTCTGCTCTCAGAACATTTTTGTGTAAGTAAAATACCCACCCTCTCCTGGAGCCGACACCTTATCGTGGTGGAGAGGTTTGCGTGTTCCAATGATCCCAGGAGCTAAGTTGCCTGGG
>JAODJW010000002.1:21647301-21660212 GCA_026777045.1 Hyperopisus bebe | reverse complement strand
AAGTTTTTCACTGTGGGGACATATCTTTATTTGTACTATTAGACTGTATTATTTGTGTCCCCTTCAAAAATTGCTCATGAGAAATTTTATATTTATTGTCCCCCCCTACTGTTAAATGAAATTTACGCCCATGGTTTCAGCCAAAGACAGGGATCCGTTCACGGTCATTGTTTGGGTAAGAAAAAGAAATCTATTCAGGCTTTGTGTTTTTGGGTCATATACCTGTACACAGTCACAAGCTGGCACCTCCGTACCTGCATGATCTCCTCCACATTGCTACCCCCTCCCGCATCCTCAGATCATCTTCTTCAGTTCACTTGGCTGTTCCCTCTGCCCGTCTTACCACCACAGGGTACAGAGCCTTCAGTCGCTCTGCTCCATGGCTCTGGAACTCACTCCCACCAGATAACAGAAACATCAACTCACTTTCACTTTTTAAATCTGCTCTCAAAATCAATCTTTTCAAATTAGCATTTTCTGTCTAATTTCCTATTTTTTAATTATTGTTATTATTATTACAATTATTTTTATGAAACTTGTTTTATTCTATATTCTCTTTATTTTATGGCTTTATGCTTTATTGTACAGTGTCCTTGGGTGCTAGAAAGGCGCCTTTTAAATGAATGTAATATACAGAGATCCATCCATACTCTGTGTTTGGGTCAGAGACAGGGATCTGTTCATACTCTGTATTTGGGTCAGAGGCAGGGATCTGGCTATTCTCTGTTTGGCTCTTGTTCTATAATTTTTCTGATTGCCTGTGCGAAGACAATATGACTGTTTATATTTAATAAGTGCATTTCAGGTAACTCTCCAGGGATCCTGGGCTTCTCTCATTAACCAGCCTTCCTCATATGAGCAGACAACATGCCCACTTTAATGTCCATCAGTGTCAGTCTCTCTATTGGCAGAAAATTCCTGTCCTCAGGATCAGGCTGTTTACGTGGAGGGATCTGAGAAAACCCATGAGTGCCACACAGCAGTCTGTGTAGTAGCCATGTTTTTCATATACATGCTGTTAACTTGTTTTTTGTTATGTAATTATGCAAATTAACAAACTGATTATATCACAGCAGCTTGAAAATCAACTGCTCTTGATCACTCTTTTCAAAATTCATCGCAACATCTTACTTTTAAAACAATGAAAAAAAGCATGACTGTATTAGAAGATGCGACTAGGGGAATTGTTAAACATTATTTTATTATTAAGATATATTAATTTGTTATATTTTTGTAATTTATCAATTTCGGAAATAATGAGCTTAAAGAAAAATGTGTTTTAGTCTGACATTAAAGGTAGTAGCTGTTAGTGCTAAACCCGTGATTATTTATGCATTTTTTTGTATAATGTATGTTTATCAGTTTTATAGCATGTGTGGGTAACGCTCATCCTGGTGTCACCGCTGAAAGGCGGAGCCTTTGATCAAAGTCCATCTGGCAATATTCATTAAGTGAGAGTAGAATGAAACTGGAACAGAGAGCCGTAAAGAATTCTGACATGAAAGAGACAGCCGTCAGTTTAGCGTCCCCCTAAAAGGTTTCTGATCCTGGAGATCCACGGGGCTGACAGTGGCGGCCAGCAATGCCATGCCAGACTTCGGTGACGCCTCGATAAAAAGACTATTTGAAAGAGAGAGATATTTGAAGATCAGAGTGGCACATTGTGCTGTGAGGGAATGGAGGGTGTAGGACTGACTGGCCACCGGTAGCTGGGTCAGCTTTAGTGCATCCAAGTTGTTTGTTTGTGGCAGCAGAGAAGGACTGCATGATATGCTCTCCTTAATGCTTATCCTCGTTTATTATTATTTTAATTATTATTATATTGTATGTCTATTTAAATTGATTTTCCTGCTAAACTTTTCCTCTCCTCGGGATTACAGCTCTTTTTAACGCAGCAGTCTAATTGTACCGCAGTAGTCAGTGAGCAGCTCTGTGAGGACAAAGACACCCAGGCAAACCGCATCACTGCTGTTAATGCTGATAAATTATAATGCCAATTGTAATTACAATTGCTGTTAGTGGGAGAGGGAGAAATGTGGGGGGCAGGACAACAGCATTGCCACTGCAATGGCCTTGCTCAGGCATCACACACCTGTGAACAGGTTTATGAAAGGCAGACACTGAGACACATGCTTAAAAAAGGCACACACACACATTTATAAAAGGCACAAACACACACTCAGATTCCGATTTGCTTGTGCACACATATAGACATCTGCTCACGTAAGCAGGCGTGTACAGATATAGCATCCATGGTAACGCTATACTTAAGGCCATGTTTTTAGTCATTTATAAACACATAAAGCATTATAAACATGGCTATAGATATTTATAAAAAGGCATAACACATTATAGCCATGTTTAATATCAATTATAAATTCTTTATGAAGTTCTCATCTATAATGCACTATAGATAACTTAATAATGCACCACAAAACATCCTTAATGCTTATATTGCATTATAATGATATCTATAGTGCATTATGGATGAGAGCTTCATAAAGCATTCATAATACACAATACAGGTGGTTATAATATGTTATGCCTTTTGATAAATATTTATAGCTGTGTTGAGCTTTATGAATGGATATTTTTTTTTTGTTATGAATGTGCTTATAAATTCCTAAAAACATGGCCTTATGTAAAGTGTTACCGCACCCACAAGCACATATATAAAGTTCCAAAGCAAAAAAAAAAAGTCACCATTTGAATTTTTATCAGCAAATACTTAAGAGCCAATTACTGGATCATTATTACAGCTCAGCAACGTTATGCAGCAATAAAGTAAAGCCAGCTGAGTACCGGAATCTACTGGCCAGGTTACACCTCCATCCATCATCAATGGGTTTTTTCTCTTCCTTGTTGGCATGGGCATATTCCAGGACAAGAATGCCAGGATTCATTGGGTTCGAATTGTCAAAGAGTGGTTCAGGGAGCATGAGGAATCATTTTCACGCGTGACTTGGTCACCACAGAGTTGTGACCTTAACCTCACTGAAGGTCTTTGGGATGTCCTGATGGAGGCTTTATGGAGTAGTTCAACTGACTTGTCAATACAGGATCTCAGTGAGAAATTAAAGCAAATCTGGAAGAAAATAAATGGTGCATAAGCTTGTGGAAACAACGCCATGACAAATGTGAGCCACAATCAAAGCTAAAGGGGGTCCAACAAAAAATTCAAATGGTTTTTTTGGCCGGGCAGTGTATAAACACTGACCTATGCAAACATGTGTGTACAGGGAAAAGCACCCACCTGCACAATCGCATACATGAGCACGCACATATATAAACATGGGCATTTAAACATGTGTACAGAGAAAACCACACATCCACACCATCCCACAGAAGCACATGTATATAAACACCCGCACATGCAGGCGTTTACAGAGAACAGTTCACCAACTCACACATTCATATGCTTAAATGCAAATGCAGAGACTCTCACCAGCAGGTCGTGCTGCGTTCCATCTCCATACAGAGAAACTGAGCAAACACAAGCCCCAGAGAAGAACCATCATCAAGGGACGGCTTGGAAGACATCTTCTCATGCTTGGAAAACATCTCCTCATGCTTGGAAGGCTTCTCCACAAACCTGGAAGACATCTCCTCCTACTTGGAAGTCACCCGCTCATATCTCCTTAGGGGAAAAGCCTAAGTTGACCATACATGTTATTATTCCTAATTAGATTTTTCAGAGATGTGAAAAGGCAATCCTACCGTGATTATCTGGACTCTTTAATTTCAGAGAAAAAAGCCAGTGAGAGAGCTGTAATAAAGGACATTCATGTCCCCAAGCGTTGGTAGATGGCTCTCCTGATGGCTCATACTTATTGAGTAGGTCAACTTTCCTAACTGCAGGATTTCATTTAGCTGTTTGTAGGTGTGACTTTTTGACTCTGTGAATTAATATCCTTCCCTGCGTTTGACACTGAGTCATCGACTCTCCACATGAGGAATGTAACACAAAAAGAAGTCTCCATAAGCCGGCGAGGCAGAGAAACATAAATAGCAGGAACGTAAAATTCAGCCATAGTGCAGCATTAGTTTATTACCTAAAACCTCTGCGATTTTGCCGCTCTTAAATACTTGACGAGCAATTTGTGACGCTTCTGAAGAGCGCTTTATAAAAATAAATCGAAGTGAGACAAATTGAGCGTCTTCCAGTGATTCCACATTTTGTAAACACAGATAAATGTGTAACAGATAACAGCGGGGAGTCAGTCCTCCCATTGTATCTGGCCAAGATCTGAAATATGATTCTGAAACAGCTGTTTCAGCAAGAAGCATCACACAGTTCCTTTGTTTAATCATCCGCCGTCTCACTTTCCCAGTGTAAACACGGGCTGCTCGACAGACAAGTTCACCCAACCTGATTCTGAAATCTCAGCACCCGCAATGTACAGTATTTACTGAAAGCTATAGGGCTAAGCATCCAATGATAGGTCTGCCTGGGACTTCAACTTTCCTCAGTCAGGGGTCCTTAGAAGCCATTTGGGTGCCCAGAGAATGTGCCCAACACAGGATAAAGGCTCTGGCAATGGGGCTTTCAGACACACCGAGAAATTTTGCAGTGATTACTGATTCTGCTAGCGACTTGCTAGGAGAGGGTAGAAGGTTCTGATACGCAGCCAAAGCAAGCAAGCAAAGCCCAAGCTGAAGTAGGGCAGCCCAATGTGTCTGAGTGGGATTATGCCAAGGGGAAGGAGGCTAAAAGGGCCAGACAGACCTGAGGTGGGGTTGGGGGGGGGGGGGGGGGCTTCTCCCATCATGAGAGAAGGTATCACCAAATCAATTAACCACTGCCAGATCTGAAGCGTCTTTGGGGCAGCAAGTCACAGTAGTGGCACACATAAGCAATGCGGGAGCAGAAATATGGCAAGTGGGAGCAGTATGAGCTGGAGGTTAGAGGCCCTGTGCAGTTTAACCCAGCTCTAGGTGCATGTATTACGTCCAAAGGCCATACTTTTGCATGGCTGGGCACTGCCTTGTTTTTCCTTCGTCGCATTCATTCTGCGGTTCTACATGTGTGCATCTATGCTCATATGGGCCATTCTGCCTTGTTGACGGGCCAGTGGTGGTGTTTACTATCACTCAAAATCTGGGTGGGGCCCCCGAGGTTTGACCCACTGGTCTGGGAGAAGCTCACCATATCCTGGTGCCCGCTGTAATATTCAGAATCGATGGTACCATTCTGCGACCTTGAGCTGAACTGTGTCGGATAATGCAGACCATGACCAGTTTCAGCTGTGGGAAAACAGTCTTTAATGTGTCTTTGAATCATATTGAGAAAAAGGCATAAAATCTCAAATGGTGAGCGAATGACCATGCGGCGTTTTAAGGCACATAAGCGGGCATTATGTGAGCCAGCTCCCTGCCAGTCACCTGAATATAAACACAGACACACTGTGGTAACCCTGCAGGTGACTCTGACGACTTTGCAGCAATACAGCAATTCCTGCAATTTTCTTATTCTCCTGCTCTAGTTAAAAGACTCATTGCACTCCCTCATGTTCATAATGAGCTGGTCAGGCTCCTGGTCAGACTAACCAGCATCCCATTGTCTGCAGCCAGGAGAAGTTCTGCACTTTTTGTGAAAAAAGAGGAAACTATCTGCTAAACCCTAGAAGCTGGAATGCCCCCCCCCCCCCCCCCCCCCAGATGGCCCATAGATTTTGAAGGGATGGACATTGTCAGCATGCTCCCCACTCTCAGAGAGGTGCACAGTTCTTGTGCTGGATACTTTCAAAGTATGTTCTGTCTCATTAGATTTAAATGGCTGATTGCCAGATAATTACCAGCACATTACTCTTTCACTAGATGTTTTTTTTTTTAAACCAAGGAATCATTTGTGTTTCCTATAATGCCCTCTAAACAGTCACTGCACCCTTCATTTGTGTTTCCTATAATACCCTCTACCCAGGGGATGCTGTGTGGCCCAGCAGCTTAAGGTGGGCATCCCAAGGTGGGCAGAATGGTTTTATTTTGGGGTCCCTGATCAAGGCCTTTAACCCCCAGTTTCTCCAGGGACTGGCTGACCCTGCTTTCTCAAAAAAAGTATGTTGCTTTGGATAAAAACATCTGCTAATGTAATATAATGCATTCCCACTACATCTGACCGACAGTGTCTCTCCTCTTACTTTCCTCACTTTCCATAGACACACATTTCTCCGGTTCACTTCCTTCCTGATTTAGGTCGAGTTAAAACGGGGAGTAAGACTCTGTCCACTTGCCGATGGGCTCTTTGATCTTGGGAAATCAGCAGCGACAGGGTTCAGCGATGTGCCTGATTAGTTGAGCGTTGCCGTGACAATGCTTGGAGGAGCAGACGTAGGTGCATTTCCGATGTCACGGATAAAGGCTGACCTCTTCTTTCCCCAAGGTTCTGATAAGACCTAGTTCAATTTGGAGGTTCAGTCCACGGCTGCAGAGAGCAGCAGGGCCCGGCATGACCTGTCACAGAAGAAGATACACATCGATGCATCGGTTTCTGAGGAGCTGGGGCTTGGGTCACGGGCGCCGGGTGCTGGCTTGCTTATGGGAAGCCTGCCCAGACTTCCTCGTACACCAGGGAGGAGAAGATGAGTTTTGATGACAAGCTGAGCGAAGGGCCAGGAACAGCATGGAAATAGGTCCTTGAGTGAAATAGCCTGCCTGGGGAACTTTCTGGAAGTCTTTTCTTATGGATTCCTCTTTGTTGTAATGTAACTTTTTACAAAGTACAATTCGAAGAGATTTTATACCTTGCATGTGGTCCTGGTTGTTTGAGGCATGCAAGATCTCAGTATTTACAGTAGTTAAAGCAATGCTACAAATGTTCTGTTGACTGTGAACCAAAGCATATAATTTAATTTCTGAATATGATATTTTACATATAGTTTATATATTTATTGTATTTGTATTCCAAGAAAAGAGAGATTAACTTTACAAATTGGCAAATTAGAGCTCTTTTTGCGAAAAAGGGCAGTACCGTGAGTGGCGTTTGCACCGCGTACCGTGCGTGGCATTTGCACCGCTTGCCATGTGTGGCGTTTGCACTGCTTGCCGTGCGTGCCGTTTGCACCGTGTACCGTGCGTGGCGCTTGCACCGCTTGCCATGTGTGGCGTTTACACTGCTTGCCGTGCGTGCCGTTTGCACCACTTACCGTGAGTGGCGTTTGCACCGCGTACCGTGAGTGGCGTTTGCACCGCTTGCCGTGTGTGCCGTTTGCACCGCTTGCCATGTGTGGCGTTTGCACTGCTTACTGTTTGTGGCGTTACCATGTTCTGCCCGTGTCACATGGGCTTCTAAGTCAGAAGGTCAGGGTAGTAAAGTCTCTAAGGCTATATTTATAATACAAACCTCATAGTTCAGTTCCGATTTTTTGCTCAGGTCGGATTTGTCCTGACGGTTCACCTTCATAATTACAAGTGTCCGATATTTAATAGTAATGTGAACACTTCTATCTTCAAACATAATGCATGTGCACATTGATATGTTTTTACCCCACAGTTGTAGCTGTCCTACATCGTTATTTTGCTGCATTGCTGGTGCTGGCTGGTAACGACAGCGCTCATTGCATGCATATAGACAAAACACCACATGAATTTCAATCTGACTGTTTCCATTCATGGTGCATGGCCAGGAATCAGGTAGGCATCTGATGTAGGACCATATATGAAAGCGACTCAAACCTGATTTTAAAAAAATCTGATTTGTGTGTCCACATAGCCGTGAAAACATTGAATCTGAGTCACATTAAGGCAAAAAATCTGATTTGACTCACTTCAAGCTGGTAATGTGAACATATATACATATTGCAACCTATATTTCCCAACATATATGAGTGCGGGACTGGCTTCCCATCCAGGTTGTTCCTCTGCCTGTGCTACCCGGGAAAGACGCCCTACAGCCCCATACAGGATGAGCAGTTGGAACGTGGATAGATGGGTAATCCATAAAAAGAATAACTAGGGTTTTTGACTGTGATATATAGCCATCTGAAGAGACGGAGCAGTGGAAATGTTACAATGAACTCATTAACTGATGTCCACAACAGACTTCACAGTCTTCACAGCAGGTTGTGAAACAACTTTCTTGATCACAATCTCTTGCAAGCCCGTCTACCTGACAAACCATGCGTCATATCTAGCAGAACGGAGGACACAGTATCAGGTGTGATAAACAAAAGGGGTTTTAATAAACTCAGAAGCACAACACTGAAAACAACCAGGGTCTCAAGAAAAATAAACTGGGGCAGCACAAGGCACAGGCACAGGCACAGGCACAGGCACAGGCACAGGCACAGGCACAGGCACAGGCACAGGCACAGGCACAGGCAACACTGGATAAAAACACTAATGACAAATCAATGGAACACTGGAGTGGGAGGGACTTATATACAAAACTAACGAGGGAGCAAACTGGAGGCAGCTGGGAGTGATTAATATGAGGGTCAGGGACGAGAGGTAAGACAAACGAGCTCCAGGCGTGGCTCTAACTATGCCAGGGAGGAGATAAGAGGATTAGGCAAACATGGTGGGAAGGACATGATACCATGACTGTAAAGGCTTAAAACAAAACAATTAGATTTACATTTTCAAGACTGTAAGGGTCATAGTTGTGTAAGAAAAACGTATGGCCCCACCACTAAATTCCAAAGATACAAAATAAAACTAAACTTGGTTTAGGTCTCCTATTTCGGAGGTCAGTATAATGCAAAACAAATTTGATTTGTAAGACAAACTTCAATTGATAAGTACTCTTATTGTCTAGATTGAAATCTCTCTCCAATTACTCCAAACAGATGGTTTGCATTTTACTGGGCGATTCAATCAAGCAAAACAGACTTTCAATGACAAACCAGCGGAATACGTGCCGTGGACGTAAAGCCTTTGTGGACAATTAGAAGGGACTACCTGACTTTGCTCCTGCCTTCCAGCCTTATTTGTTTTATTAAAAATTACCAGCTGTTGCTACATACTCAGCTCTTCAGAATTTGTTTGTCACCATCTTACTGCTGAGTTTCAGAGCCCAGAAAAATTTACAAGACATTTTAATGAATTAGTTCCTGATTTAGGGACATTCTGTCCAGGATATACCCTAGCCTGGGATAGATTCCAGGCCCCACTGTGACCCATGCTAGCACAAACGCTTAAGAAATAGATAGATGATTCCCAGACGTGCAGATCATGGCTATATGGGGTCGGTCCATCCAGGACTATATCTGTACGTCTGCGCGACGTGCAAATCATTTTCAGTATCTGGACGTCTGACTACAACCTCTCTTCGACGTTAATATGTAGTTTAATATCTGAACGTCTAGGTTTTGGACATTGTCAATTCAATTTAATGCTCATGAATTCAACCCCCTTTGAATTAATGGAATTTAAAAAAAACATACCATATGCTTCCTCGCATCATTTTCTAAAATTGTAACTGTAATCATGATCATATCTATACAGCTACAATTCCACTTGTATATGGCGTAAACTGTCTCATCACTTGCTTTGTATTTCCATATCCACGTCCCTCACGGAAACTTTTGTGCACGCGCAGAACGCGGGATTTCAAAATCTGGCAACAGCTTGATGCCCGGTCGAACAAATATCCAGCTTGCTAAACCAGGTTAATGTGAAATTATGTTCATGAATTTCCTTCATGTTAGCTTTTTTGGTATTTTTTTATAACCAACCTCAACCTCAACGTTAGCTTGTTAACTGTGACTGATTCCACCGTAAGTTAATGATAGCTATAGTGACCACGACGGAACTATTAGATGGCAATGCTAAGCCACAGCAGATGTTGTAGATTGTAATTAAACTTTTAAAATGTGCTTTTTCTTTTCATGACACTTTATGTCCTGTTCTATACACTGTAGCACCGGCGGGGCTCATGTCCCAGCATGCCCCGCGTGCAGTTTTAAATAGCCATTGTTGTGTTAATTGTTGTTGTTATTGTTAATTATTGTTGCACATGTGTTTACCTGTGTCTTGTGTGTACTCGGTCTGATCCTCGTGTGTAATTAGCTTACATAAATTTCCCACCATGTATGCATCATACAGTTCGGCGTCTGACAACCTTGTGTTTTTTACGTATAACTATATTTGGTGCTCGTTGGGTGCCTAATGTAATCCTTGTACGGATTATTAATTGAGTGAATGTTTCCCTGGTAGAGTCTCCGTGTCTCTCTGCTCCCGCGAAACGTTATTTAAGTTAAAGTTTTAATTGAAAGAATGGTGAAACTGTTCATTTAGAAATGAATTTAGCCAAGAGGCAAGATATACACGATGTCTAAAATTAGTCTGCTTTTGATATTATAAGACGTTGAAAAGACGTCCACGATGACCGCATTTGAACTCATT
Organism: Hyperopisus bebe; assembly: GCA_026777045.1. Lineage (NCBI taxonomy): Eukaryota > Metazoa > Chordata > Actinopteri > Osteoglossiformes > Mormyridae > Hyperopisus > Hyperopisus bebe. Next base: position 21,649,871 of record JAODJW010000002.1, on the reverse strand, counting down.
TGAGACCTTGTATAGCGGTTCAGCGTACATCGGTAACCGACGTGCAGAAGACGTCGTAAAAAGACGTCATAAAAACTTCCATTCTGGCTCCTCAGGGGACGTCTTTTCTACGTATGACAAACACGTCGAAAAGACGTCGTTTAGACGGATCTTTGCACAGTGGGTTTAGGGGTGGTACATTCCTCCTAAAGCCCAGAGTCACATGGTTTAGGTGTCTCAAATTTGCCTGTTTGGTGTGTGCCAGTCCTGTGATGAGCTCGTGTCCTGTCCTGAGGCTCCCAATTCCTGAAACAGGCTCCAGACTTGCTGCAACCCTCCTAGGGATAAGTGCTCATGGAAAATGGAGGGGTGACTTTGGATAAATTCAGATTTTGGAAGCACCCAGGGCACCAAATGAAGGAGATGATTGCACAGATGATGAAGGGGATGATCATACTGATGATGAAGGAGATGATCACACAGACGATGAAGGAGATGATCTCACAGATGATGAAGGAGATGATCACACAGATGATGAAGGGGATGATCATACTGATGATGAAGGAGATGATCACACAGATGATCCCTTCAGTGCAGTTTTGTCAGTTTCAGGGAAACCTAGCAAGGCCTGTGGGGCAAAGAGGATGAGTGTAATGACTTGTTGTCATTGCTGTTTTTTTTAAACACCTGGAGAGGTTATTAGACCAGATGTAATACATCATGGAAAGAAGGAATTAATTTGGACACTAGGAGCTACAGGCTTGACTGGTCATGTGATCATAATTAGCCTGTCTCTGGCTATGTGGATGGGTGTTCGAGCTACCATGGTCACTCTGCTGGATAGGTGACCTCTAACTGTTTTTTCTTTTATTCTGGAGAGCAATGCAGTGACCTGGACACCAGGTGGGGCATCAGTGGGCAGTTTAATTAATAAAACTCTACTCTGAGCTTATCATGGGCAAACCAGTGAGAAAATTGAACAAATTGATCACGAGCTTTATTTCTGAATTCCAGTTGCCGTTATGACTTGTCCTTAAGCTCCAATTCTGAGGCAAGGAAGCATATTAATCTTTTGTACTTTGTGCATCAGGATAACTTTAAATAAAGGTCATCTTTGAGTCCAACTCATGAAAGAAGGTGACTCAAACAAACACAGGAAAGCATGAAACCAGAACAAACAGAAATGTACGTGTAGAGAAACATACGGTCAATGAGTTCACTGGCCATGAAAGTATGCCTGTTTTAGGCTGACAAATGGGCTGAGTTGAAGGTCCCCTATTATGACAGCAGGATCCAGTGCTTTTGTTCATGTTACGTCACTGCTCTGAGTGCCGATGATTCAAGAAAATCTGTGCTTTCAGTGAAGACAAATAGAATTGAAAAAAACAAAAATACATCATTGCCTCTCATTGCTGAGATGCTGCCATGGAATAGATTCCTTTCTTTATAATAAATAAAAACGGGAGCAGGGAAATAAGTAAATAAATGCAGTGAAAACTTTGATGGCTTGTTGTTAATTTCTGACTGAAGGTAACAGGCATATCTGTGTCTCCGGGGTGTTTTGCACGTGTCCGCCATCGAGTGCAGCAGGCTAATTCCGGAATGAGTCAGCGCCTGAGGGAAACGTGGTTAACAGTCTCGCCCTCTTCTGCTCTGACCCGCGGTGCGGCGTCGCCATAACAACCAAGGTGAACTGAAGCCCGAAAAAGGGGTAAACTCGATGGCGCTCCGGTGCCCACGCAGATGCCCACGCCGATGCCCACGCTAGTGCCTGTCATTAGGCGTCCCGCTTCACCCTGCTGAAGCCCCTTTCGGAACATGGTGAGGTGGCCCCATATTTTCCTGTAAAATTGGAAATGGACTCTGAGCTGGAACAGCATCACAAATCTGGGTAATGTGTCAGGAAGAAAAGACCACACCAACCTGCCCTTCATCCAGACCCACACTTCCCTAACCTCACCATGCTCCTATTATGCCTTTGACACAAACTATATTAATTCTCCAGAAAACTTGTTCATCTTATTTTGTTTAAATAGCCAGCAGTCAAACAATGAGCCTGTCTATTTGGATTTAATATATTTCACTGAGCGGGTGGCACGGTGGTGCAGTGCTTAGCACTATTGCCTCACACCTCTGGGACCAGAGTCTCCGCCAAGGCTCCACGAGTGTGGAGTCTGCATGTTCTCCCCATGACGTTGTGGGGTTTCCTCCAGGTACTCCTGTCTCCCCCCACAGTCCAAAATCAGGCTGAAGCTGAATGGGGTTACCAAATTGCCCGTAGGTGTGCACGTGTGAGTGAGTGGTGTGTGAGTGTGCCCTGTGAGGAGTTGGCGCCTCACCCTGGGTTCTTCCCTGCTTTGTGCCCTCCAGGATAGTTCTCAGACACCCCATTACCCTGAAGAGGATAAGAGGTTGCAGAAAACGGATGGATGGATATTTCACTGATGCAATTCAGATGATCCTCTGGGAAACAGTGACCTGCTAAGATCACCTCCTATGCTTAGTACCATAACTGCTATGCTTTCGTGCTGTATAAACCTGATAATTGCCACAGCTTATACAGCTCTCTCATTACCCCCCTCCAACCCCCA
>JAODJW010000002.1:21631263-21647162 GCA_026777045.1 Hyperopisus bebe | reverse complement strand
GGAGGAATGACTGATATCTCTCAGTAATCACACCCCCAAGAGCTGCTTCCCCTTACACTGTGCTGTTAGCACTGTCAACAGAGAGACCATCTGGATTTACAGTGGGAAGCTATTCATGTGTGACTAACAGTGATTTTACTCTTCCGTTATATTTGAATTATCTTCTATTAGTTCACTTGTACTGAAAGAGACTGGGGAGTGCCTGTTTTTCCTGCTATATTCTAGTTCATCTGCCTTTTATCTGAAAAATATCCTTGTGTCTGCAATAAGGATGGGAGCATTACTCCTAAATGTTTTTTTTTTTCCAAACACATCCACAATCAAACAGCAGCCTTTAGAAAGGGAATATTTTCACATGAGAAGAGATACGGACGTGTGGAAGTCAGCCAGTGTACAGTATCAGAGACTCGTGATTTAGACTTGACAAGACTGACTTTCATTGATGATGCCCATCCCTTTCCCAGGCTTGGCGCAGTGAGGTCACCACTGAACCCCTGAACAAGGCCCTTGACCCACAACTGCTGTTCCTGCTTTCTCAATTGTATGCAGTATTACATGTTGGCATCTTCTCCACAAATAAAATGTATATGTACAGGCAATATAGATGAATCACTACAATCTTTGAAATCTCCCTCTTCAGACACCCCTCTCCCATAATAAACCCCAAAGTAGGAATTCATGGAATTATTTTTAAGAAGGAAAACAACTGTTTCCGTGCACATGCATTTAAAATCCAGTGCTTAATGGAGGCGGGTTGCACCTGAACAGGGAAATGAAGAACAAACACTTGATTAAGTTTTACTTAAAACACATGCAGCTGTTTTCTGATTATGCTTCGTTTACAAAAATACCAGCTTCGTTCATTCACATTTTAATCAACGTTTTGCTTTCCACGTCGAAGATTTGCATTTTCAGTGCTACCACGTTTATTCTTCACTTTCATAGGGAATGCATTTTTAAAGAAAGCATGAATACTAAATATACATAATTGAAATATTTGTAATGTAATTAAATATTTATGAAAGCAACTTTGCTGGCAATTAATATGTAATCTTCATGTATTCTATGCAAATATTTGTCACCTGTAAATATTCACATGGATGCGGGCTTTTCACTTCCTTAAAAAAAAGAAGAAAAAAAAAATCAAAAACTCAAGATTTATTAAAAACAAAATATTCAGTAAGCCAAGCTAAAGCCAAGCTCAAAGCAGCTCAAGGCAAGTCAGCAGCACCCAAAACTCCTTATAAAACTCCTTTTCTTTTTAGTTTTTTTTATTTGTGAGAGGATATTTTTCTATGGAACTGCATATTGCATTTATTTGAAAACACTAACGCTAACAAAGGGAGACGACCACACAGGTCCTTACCTTTCACTGCCCGTTGTATATATCATTGGCATTTTTTTGCATCCATTTATTTTTAATTTTATCTGGGTCTAATAAGCTTCCTCTGTTAGCATGACTGCAACCTGGATGCCGGGGTAGAGTCTGGATCTCAGGGGGAGGAGCACTGCCAACTTATCACAGGTCCTATAGGCAACCTAGGATGCAATTAGAGTTACAAAATCAAAAATATAAATGATAAAGTTAAACATAGCTTTTTATATCTGGCATCGGCCAACGTGAGGCTGCGGATTTACTAATGATAAGCCTGCAAATGCAGCTAACAGGCGAGCTGGGTGGAGGGGGGGTCAGTAGTCATTCACTTCACCCCGCCCTCATTTCTGGCCATTTTCTGGGCCCCTGTCTTGTTGTCACTTCTGGGACACAAAGCAGCCAGTCATGGGTTTTTGATTTTCATTCATTCATTTTTTTTGAGCGGTCTCTATTTTCACCCCTTTATATTTAATGTGTGCCTTCAGTCTGACAGGAAAGGGGGAGACCTTCCCATAATAACCCCATCTTTCAATATCTTGGAGTCTCTTTTTACTGTTTTTTTTTTTTTTTCAAAAGTGCCCTCAATCTTCCAAATTTTCAAAGAAAGGAGACGATTCCTGAGGTCCATCGTGGCAGGGACGGCGTGCCCATCGCACGTCAAGCCGGTCACTGAGCCAGCTATTAGCGTCATGCTAAATTGTGGCCAACTGCTGCCAGAGGCCATCTTGTCTGATGTCAACGCATTAACAAAACATTTAACATTATGTTTCCAGTCATGCAAATGAACAGCGAGGACACAGAGTAAATTGCTTTAATGGCGCCTTTATAATTACCATAGAAAACTAGCCAAAAGCATTCACTTATGCAACGGATTTGTCAAAGCGCAAGTAAAAATTGTGCTTTAGGAGGTTTGAATCCATCCTCGTATTGCAATCAGAAAAAGGTAAAGCTACATAAAAAAAAAAAAAGCATATATATTTTAATAACGAAACATTAAATTACAGATTTTCCTATATATATATATATATATATAGGAAAATCTGTAATTTAATGTTTCGTTATTAATGCTTTGAACACAATTTTGAGGACCAGAGCAGCCCTGGTCCTCCACTGCTGAAATGTGTATAGAGTAATTCTGAAGCTTCCCGGTGGGACGTAGTCCTGGTGTGTGCCTGTGTGTGCGTGTGTCCAGGTATACCTTACCTTGTGGGGACCAAATGTCCCCACAACGTGATGAATACCCGTTATTTTTTTATGGGGACCATATGGGAAAATTCTATTTTATAAAAATCTGCGACTGCACTGAAAAAACTAAAAACACAAACACTTGTATTTTATTTGGTTACTTATGGTTATGGGTAGGGTTGGGTAGGGGTTAAGGTTGTCATAGTTAGCATTAGCATTTTTCTCATAGAAATGAATGAGCGGTCCCCAAAAAGATATGATTACATGTCTGTGTGTGTGTATGTGTGTGTGTGTGTGTGTGTGTGTGTGTGTGCGTGTGCAGGTGTGGGTGGATTATGTTTACATTACACTGTGAGGACCAAATGTCCTCCACAAGGTATTAAAAACCTATTATTTTGACATTGTGGGGACCATTTTTCAGGTATTACATTTTCTCCGATTTACATATTATAGTCAGCTGAGTTGTGACTGCATTTGCGCTGCTCGTCAGCACAGCAGTAGTGAAGAGGAGAGTGAAGGGCAGACGACTGCAGAGCTGAAGGAAAGGAGGGGTGAGGGTGACGACTATCGCTACTGAACTGAACAATGTTGTAATATTAGTCACCTTTGCGCCGTTACTCGTCTGATTTAAAACTGAGATGCCCCCCGAAACTGGTTTTCTTTATTTTTTGTTTATGCTTTTGTTTTATGTGTTAAATGCATATATGCTCATATCACATTAAAAAATCATATCTGAAACCCCCTTCTCTACCCATTGTGGCTCATTGTAAATCTTGGTTTTAAAAAGGTTGCCCCTGCTCGAGTCCATCCAACGCTTGGCATTGCGGTTGGTGATGTGAGGTTTGCATGCAGCTGCTCGGCCATGGAAGCCCATTCCATGAAGCTCCCGGCACACAGTTTATGTGCTGGGGTTAATGTCAGAGGACATTTGGAACTCTGCAGTTACTGAATGAACAGAGTGCTAGAGACTTTTAGACACTATATGCATCAGTATTTGTTGATCTCACTGTATATTTACAGTTGACCATGGAATATCTAGTAGGGAAGAAATTTCACTGACTGACTTATTGCAAAGGTGTAATCCTATGACTGTACCAGGCTTGAATTCACTGAGCTCCGATTCTGTCACAAATGTTTGTAAACCTGCCTGCATGACTGGGTGCTTGATTTTATGCACCTGTGGCAAAGGGTATGAATGAAACACCTAAATTCAATGATTAAGAGGTATGTCCCAATATTGCCCATACTGTACACACACACACGCACACACACACACACACACACTCACACACAAATTCCTACTTTAGTGGCCAACAACAATTAAAAAAAATAGGGTTGGTTCATTAGTGGTTGGACTAATACAACAATTAATTATTAATAATAATACAACATATTTATAATATATATATTTTTTGTTTTCAAAATGTTGGATTTCTCAAGTGTGCACTTATTTGTATGGCTTATAAATTCAGAATTATGCATTAAACATTAATTATCTAGTGCTAAATATTTATTAAATAGTTATTTATTTAAACTATGTGGTATGTATTAAGTGTGAATTTTTTATAGCCTTTGCTATATAACTGTCATGTCTAAGTGGTCCCTCAGGTTTATAAATAAAGGGAGAGTTTCATGATTTCTTACTAAATGTAAAATATGATGTGAGTATTTATTGGTTCCGTTGCTCTCTGCCTAGAGAGCACATGACTTATAAGAATAATTTATCTAATTAATATTTTCGGAATAATAATTCTAATGCAAGTATATATGATGAATATATATCTTTTGCAGAGGGTTATTAAAATGTTTTGCACAATCTCTAAATTAAACTCATTAGAATGATCCTCTGACAGGATAGACTTTGCACACCCCTTCCTCCAGAGGTATTTGTGGGGCTTAATGGAGATATCCAATCAGCTCAGCTGGGTATTAAACAAAGCATGGTCATCGGCCAATGGTGCGTGTGGATCTGGTGGGCCATTCAACTGCTGCTTTGAACCCACAACCTCCAGCCAGTCAGTTACTCTGTGTGGAAATAAAATAAATCAGAAGTTTTAATGTTGACCCTTTGAGCAAAAGGAACCAGCCTGAGCTGCTTTTGGACAAAATGCACCGGTGAGGTGAGGGAAGCAGCAGCAAAGGAGTTAAATGCCAGTTGCTTAGTAATAAAATAACAAACGCAGGATGAGTCACACGAAACTGCTTCAGATCCTCCATTAAAAGGGGAGAAATAAAAATGAAGAGATGAGAAAAAAATGTCAGAAAGCACACAGCTAAATAACATTTTTGGATCATTAGTCACTGACTTTGAAGTCAGTTGAAGGCATCATTTTACTGACGTGATAGTACAAGGCTCACATAAAAGCTTTTATGTCTCATATGTTTTTATTTTCCACGTACAATATTACAAAATTACAAAGGTGGTAACCTTACCTAACTTAAAGGAGCCCTAATATATGGATTTTCAAAAATACTGAAATAAAGCTAGAAATAACTGTAGCTGACCAAATTCACTTTGGCTGTAGGACTTGAGAAACACACCGTCGATGACTCATCGTCATCTGTTTTTTCATTGGCTGCTACCCTGAAACAGTTAAATGGAGGATCCTGGTGTAGCGTGTTTTTAAACCCGAACACAAGATTTTACAAACATATTAGTAATATTTCCATCTTATTTTAGGATGGTTAAATATCTGCTTCACCTTCTGTTCATAAATGTTGATTCTTAATCTGTATTCTATGTAGCATATACTGTGGTCAAAGGTAGATTAAATTCACACAATTAAGTTACGGCTGGTTAATTTAACATTTCTGAAATTGTGTTAGCATTTAATTTGACAAACCTGCGATTTATTTAACACACAAAAAGTCAGATATGTTGCTTTATGCTGCATACCACTTATCCATAAAAGCAGAGGGATAAGGGTTTTTTTAATAATTAAACGTGACAGAATGACACAACAACACTGTGGAAAGAGCAATATGCTTCTTTTTTAATCCACAGAAATGTGCTTGCAGTCGAAGCCGCTTGTAGTGAAACATAAATTAAATTCCTATGAAAACGACAGCTTTTCTTTTTTTTCTTTTTCCCAATTAATGAATGTCAGCTTTGTATGTAAATTGTATGGAAGCTTTATTTTTTGGAGTATTCTGGACAAGGCACGCGAAAATGAAAGATTTCACTGATTGAGGAGGTTAACCGATGGACCGGAACCAGCTGAATTAAGTGTCAAATTGGCAGCGGCTGATTGCGACGCACGCAGGGTTTCCGGAACATTCCCTGCGCGAGGCACAGAAAGGCTTTTATGGGATTTCACACTTTAATCTGTCCTACTGGAGAATTACAGCACGAGATCAGGAGGAGAGAGAGAGTATGACACCATACCCGCAGAACCATCCTCTTATCCCAGTATTTGTATTACAGCCTGGGTACCAAAACCACTTCTGGAACGTTCCTCTTTCCCACTCCTACAGAACTGTCTAGATAGGACACTTATACATCATTCACCGTAGCTGCATTACCTGTTTTAACATTACAGATAAATGAGGGCCATAACCTGCTTCTGGAGTCAAGTTAGCACTAAAGCCTACAGAAGAGTTGAGCACTGTGTCACTGGGGGGAGCGTTATTCCTATTTCCCCTAAAAGCAGTAGCTTCCCAGTCTTCACTGCAGTTCACTGATGCCAGCCAGGCACTCAAACCATGCATTTGTACAGGGCCCCGGCTCTTTGGGGGCCTTTTGTAGGCCAGAAACAGCCACTACTCTAAATCTTAGATAAAAACGTTCCTAATTTAGGAAATGTTGAAGCAGAATGTTTGGCTAACCAGTTAGCTAGCTACTATCTTCTGATTATACAAATTAACTATTTATTTAGCTTTCGATATGTTCGAGGGGGATGGGATGAAACAGCTTTTTTAGTGGGGCCCCAGATGCCTGTACAAAACCTAACAAGTGAACAGTGTCTCTCTGTGATCGTCTTCTGATGGTTCTTCCAGGAGGCTAGGAACTCCCTTTCCACGGAGGAACATGGTTACCTTTCAACTGCACCTGGAGACGGGTTCTTCTTGGATCCTGTGCCAATAATGCCTTTGCTAAGGGGACTGAGGGCCAACAAAGTGGGGAATCTGATAAACCTCATGTTTCTTGATGGACCGGGAACCCCCATTTCCACTCTTGGGCCTGGTTTCTGAATGCTCACCAAAACCTGTAGCTGCCTTCACTGAGATAAAGCTTTCAGCATCCATTAGCACCGTACAACGCAACACCATGTTTTAATTTAACAGCCTGGCTAATACACGTTCTGAGCTAATGGCATTTAGCAGACAGATGTCTAATGCAGAGGGCATATATTAATGTTCCAATTCTAATAAAAAGTCATACCGAGAACAACATAATTTCTGATGGAGAATAATTGGAATGATATAGATTATTGTGACAGGTGATGGGAAGATTCTCTTCTTCCTGAAATGTTTTGAAATCCTTGCAAAATAAAAGACTGTTATAGGATTTTCCGTCTGTCAGTGAAAATGACTGTGCTGCTTTTCACCTTTGTGTAGTTTTAATTTGATCATGCGATAGTGACAGCTGACATGTTCCAGAGGACACATTCGGGGAGGTTCTGTTTCCCAGGCCATTTCACTGTGTGAGAAATGAGCTTGAAATTCAAGGTGACGTTGCCCCAAACGACTGTGTGACTGTCCCAAAAACTGCCTGGAAATTTTGACACAAGAGGCAGGGACTCAAACAGACCTATTCTGCTTCCTGTGCACAGAATGTGAATCTCATGGCTTATCAGCAGTATGCTGTTAATTTGGTCAGTCTCCTGGCTCACTGTGTCACAAATAAGAAAGCCATTTTCCTGCTAAAATGTGGTCTTTGGCTGGGTAAGATATTTATATTAGTTTATTTAAACAATATATTCAATTGCATCTCAATGATTAATAAAATATATCTATCTGTTTTTTAGTTCAGGTTTGGTTTGGCTGCTACCTGTCAGCTGTCCAATCAGTGAGCAAGAAGGTGTACCCATGTGACACAGTGTTTACCTCCACAAGTCATGCATTTGCATGGGGCCCTGAGGTCACTGCACTAAATATTAAATCAACACATTGCTTATTTAGTAGATGCTGAAGCAGCATGTTCTGCTAACCAGCTAGCTAGCGACCATCTTCTGACTCTCTGACTTGCTAGCTACAGTTTTTGGGACTATTGAAAGGGCAGAGGGCCCAGAAGTGAATTTTTAATTGGGGACACAAAAACACCACACCCACGCCTGTACCCATATACCTATGACATCATTTCCTGTAGCTAATTCCTGGCACTAAAAGATGAAGGCGTTCATCAGCAACATATTCGGTTAAGCTGTCAAAGGGGCAGACCTTGAGAAACAACTACCATTGGTGTCAAAGGGCTAATTAAGACATCCGTCGGTATGGTTACGGTTGCCTGGCGCCAAGCCAGCCCCGAATGACTGTCAGATTAGCCATTCCAGAGGTCGATATTTGTGTGACTCTAATACTATGATGATTTAAGTGCTGATTTATTTCCTTTTCGCATGGGTATGACTTATATCCCTTTAAGTAGCCATGGTGGACATTCGACACGCTAATCCTTCATATAGGGTGGCTGTACGCTGGGGAAGCCAAGGTAAATTAAAAATGAACTCGGTGTGGTCAGGGAGGTCTGGGGTGCAATCCCAGCTGGACCTGCCACAGTGTGCCTCTGAATCTGAAGTACTTAACAACCCGCCCGATTCCTGTCCTCCAGAGGGCGACCAGCAGCATGAAGAATAATGTGCATCTGACATTAATAACAGAGGCAAAAAGGCAGGTGGGTCACATGCCCATCCCCAGCCATGTGCCGCGTGGCTCTGATCCGCTCCTGACCCCCTCTTCACATAAAAAAGTAGCAGAAAACGTCAGCTGGACCTGCTCAATTATCCCCAGCTAAGGAAGCTGGGCCGGGGGATATTTCTTTACCCCTGTCAGCTGTATGGCTTTGTTTCATAAACACTAAAGAGCCCATCTTTACAAAGTAAAATCGGCTGGCTAAGTCAGCACCCTCTCAGAAGATGGCATCCGGGGGGGGGGCACTTGTGTCCCCTAACAGGCTGGCTGGCTGCACTCATGAATGTTTAATCCTCTTTGCACCACCAAATACACTCAAGCAGCGGTGTACCTTTGTAAGAGCAATATAGCAAGCTGGCACTATTTACTGTGATTTTTTAGGATTTCTTTTCCCTATACAAAAACTTTGTTTCACACTGTTGGTCTTGATAGCTGTTCAGTATCGATATTTCCCCGTTCGCTGAGTGTCTCTCTCCGCTCGCCACCTGAGTACTGCAGGTGATTGCTGGATTTTAAATAATTCAGGTTGCTAAATTAGATTTCCCTGACATTAATGAATGTATTAATGAGATCCCTGGCACCCTCCCTTATGCAAATCATATAAGCTGTGAAGGAGCGGGAAGTTAAATAGGTCACAGTGCACCTGAAGGGGACACAATGAGGGAAACAGTCGAGCCAAAACCACACAGTGCGAATGAGATGGAAAACTCCAGGTCTACGCTGTGCAGATACAGTCTAGAGTCCATCTTAAAGTCACATGCACAGCTTTAGCAGCGGCCCAGGCTGATGCTCAGTACATATTTGACACTGTACCTTTAATTTCACCCACTCAAGTATATGAAGTCTAACGACATCATGGTAATGTGACATCATGGCCCTTCTGGATCCCACGAATCGCATGCCATCTTCCACGGATCCTTTTTACTCAACCATTCGGATGAAATAGTAGTGAAGCCCATTAAATTTTGATTTATTTTTCTCAAAATGATTTTCAAATGTTGAATCAAAGCTAGTCTGAGCAGATGCCTCCAGTGATGGATTAAATTATACCGATGAAGAGATTAGGATGAGATCGAACAAACAAACAGAGTCTGAGTTTTAAACATGAGATGAATTCATTTTCATGCAGCATCAGGCTTTGTGACCATATTGAACTGTCTGCAGTAACCCCCCGCCCCCCCACGCCACCGGCTCTATCTGCAGCCATGTCGGAGAAATTCCAATAACTAGAAACGGGAATCCCCATGGTTTCTGTGAAAACCCTGCCTAATTGAAGACACCCTGCCGGAGGTTGTAGGATATTGGCAAGCTTCCATTTTTAGGGGGGAAACAGTGGAAAGCCTCTCAGTCAGGGGGAGAGCCTTCACACCTTTGTTCTGGGACGTCTTTCCTGGAATCGTCACATCAGTGCTGGCCACAGGAACCAGCTGGCTTCATGATCCCGCTGGTCACACGAATCCACTGCCCACATGAACCCACTGCCCATATGAACCCACTGCCCACATGAACTCACTGCCCACATGAGCCCACTGCCCATATGAACCCACTGCCCACACGGACCCACTGCCCATATGAACCCACTGCCCACATGAACTCACTGCACACCCAAGCCCACTAGTCACACAAACCCACTAGCTACACGAGCCCACTGCCCACATGAACTCACTGGACTTACAAATCCACTGCCCACATGAACCCACTGGCCACACGACCCCACTGGCCTTACAAACCCACTAGCCTTACAAACCCACTGGTCACACAAACCCACTGGCCTCAAAGTGGCACAGGATCCACCATTTTAAATATCCCCTAGATGGCTTTCACCCCCCCCCCCCCCCCCATCCCACACAAACACACACACACACACACCCACCTGGCAAGCAGAACGCATGCTGCTTAATACGGTTAACATGTGTCAGCACACGAAACCACCTGGGGTGCACCCTGGATGGGATGGCTGTAGGGAATTGTTGAACTCTGAGGTAAACTTCACGCTGCCGTGACATCATCTGCCTTTTATGCCCTGCTGGTTCATTTAGGCATCGGAGATGGTGTTTTCCATCGCCATGGCAGCAGGACGGCACGCCCACGGAAAACCCTGCGACGACGATCTACCTCGGCACACTAAGCCCCATCAGACTCGCTGGATACCTGTGGAAACACGCAGCTGGTTTCAAAGTCTTACTCAGAGATCAGTGCTGCTCCACAGAACCTCCCCCGGACCGCACTACATACGTCATAATCTCAGCTGCAAGCAGGCGGAAAACTTGCAGGAAACTTATAAGACATGGAGCAGTGCTCCGCTCCCTGCACGGCTGTGTCGTGTCCTAGCCCAGGCACCGTACCACCCTGCCCCGCAGACAGGACGTCAGTATTGGCAGTTAGTTCTGGCTGTCACTTCATTTTTGTCAATCAGTGACGGCTCATACCATCCACGAGTGTGTACCAGGAAATGTGTGTCTGACATGAAAGGCTGTATGTGCCAGGAAGTGTGTGCACCTGGACGTGAGTGTGTACTAGGAAGTGAATGTGTATCAGGATGTGAGTATGCCGGGAAGTGTGTGTGTCGGATGTGATTGTGCCAGAAAGTGTTGAAGTATGTGTGAAGGCTTTTTTTTTTGAGATATGAACATGATTTTCTGCCGCAGTCTGTCTGAAATCATATTTTCATCGTATTTTTCCACCTAGTGCTATTTTATTTTGTAGGTGTTTGTGTGTATACTTTTCCTTCTTTCCCCCTCCTTTCCTCCTTTGCTTATATCCATCCTTTCTTCCTTCATTCCTCCCTCTTCCCATCATCCCTCTTTTCATATATCCATCCTTCCATCCGTCCTTCCCTCTTTCCTTCCTCCTGAAGGACACGCCAACAAACAAAACATGACTGATTAATTGACATTTTTCTTCTTGTACAACTGGATTGACAAAAAAAGAAGAACAATAATAAAAATAGTAGTAGTAATGTCAGGTCTCACTCTGGCAGAACCTTCCTGCTTTCCCCAAATAAATAAATAAGTAAATAAATAAAAATTACCTCTTTCGGCTTGTTGAGGGACTAAATCAATTTTCTGATTACATGGTTGGAGGTATGATGCAGGCACTAAGCTTATTAACTGCTGGGCTTGGCTGCAGCACTTGGAGAGATGCCAGGGAACCCAGTCTCTGGTTATTGAAAGTGTCATATTTTATTCCGGAATAAATCACGCTCCCCTCCATCAACGGTGCACCATGGATTGTGTGTCTTTCTGAACCTATTGTTGCCATTTCTTTTAAGCTTTGGGGGGTGGCAGAGGGGCGGGGGGATAAAGTCCTCAGTTTGGTATTTTCAGCCTGAGCCGCAGATTTACCGATTTGTGTGTGTCGTGCTGTCAGGCCTGCGATCAGCGTGGGGGGTGGGGTGGGGTGGCGGGGGTCGCGTGGCTGGCCGCGTTCACAGCTTAATGTAGCTTCCCTGGGATTAGGCACATGCAGAGGGGGGCCTCACCCTCTAATCAGGATTTTCAAATGAATGTCAGCTTGGACTCCTTTATAACTATTAAACACTGAAGGAATCTCTTACCCGAAAGTCTTTAAGGATTTGCCTGGTGCTCAGCTGAACCTTTAAATTTAATACTATCTTTAAAACTTTCCTGCAAAGATTCTTTTTTAGATCTTCTCATTGCCGGCAGAAATGACAAAGCATTTCTAAAATCCTTGTTTTTTTCGCCTGCAACCTAGAAACGGATAGCTGAGTCTTTGTGGGGTTTGCCTATAGATTTAGCCCCTCTACAGCAGGAGACGCTGATCCCTAATCATGACATCTTACACCAATCTTGCAGAATCCCTGCAGAATGCAACCAACTTATTAAAATCAAAGAACCTCATGAAAGCATCCTATACTGTGGAGTTTTGGAACAGGGACGTGCTAACACGGCTGCTACTTTATGCCGTAGTTATTACATTTATAACCCTCCTTTTGTTGATATTTTGGCACCACAGAAACAAGTTGGGAAACTCAGCCTTGCAGACCACCTCTGTACCACTATAGCAATGGTGACAGAAATAGTCAGGACGCTTCCCTCTGGTGTCTCTTGCTCCTGCCCATCTAGCTGAACCCCAGCAGACACTTGAGGTGCCTGCATGACCTTAACAGTGAGGGCCATCTTGTCCACTTTGCAGAATGCTGGCTAATGTTTCCTCTATGACAGTCTGTTTGTCTCGGAATTACAGTCATGCCCAATACAGGAAAGGAGTCAGACAGCATGGTCACCAAGGTGCCCAGGTCCTACGCAAGAGCTCCACATGGGCCCCAGCCTCCTGAAAGTTGCGGCTCTCTTATATTATTATGTTATTCCAGACATCAACAAGGATGATCTCCTGTCTGGCCTACAAATGAGCGGAAGCGGTGTAGCACTATTACAAGTCATCGTGTCGAGCCTTTTGTCTTGGGAACCCACAGCCTGCCTAAGGTTTGAACATTTTAAAAACTTCCATCAGCGCACTCACTCTCAGTAAGGCGGCCATGTCAAGGAGCAGCACGACAACAGTTTGCTGAAATACAGGAAGATTATGAGACGTGCTGTGCTGATCGCCCATTTTCACACCGCTAACACACCCTCACTGCTTGCATCACTCCACCAGAACCTTGGAACCAGCAGAGTAAAGCTAAGCACCAGACCTGCAGGGGAATAAACGCAGAGCCATTACAGCCCAGTCAAGAGTGTCCGACGTGTGGTGAATGCTTATCTGCGTAAGCATTAGGCATGTCCATTTAGCCATGTGCTGTCATCATTCAGATGGCCAATAGGGGGCAATGCAGTTACCCGGAAGTATAACCATCACAAATTTATGGCCTCTGGCCTTGCTGAATGGAAGATAAACGAAGAACGTCTCACGTGCTTTATGAGGCACTTCCCAGCACCTGAAGGGTATCGATGGTTTTAAGGTGGCCGATAAAAATCTGAGCTATGTAATAAGCGAGACTTGCTGTTTACTGTGCTTCGGGGGCTTGGGGGTATATCCACCAGCCGAATGGTGGTGCATTTCCCGCCGTTTATCATGCGCCGCTGGCTCAAGTTCATCCTCCAGGTACAGAAGAGTCGAGCGCGTCAGTCATCGTTTGAACTCTAAACGCAGCTCTGATTACCGAATTTGTAATAATTTGCCTTCTGGAGAGTAGATGCTAATGACCGGCGGATCTGACAGACAGCGGGATGTGGACGGATTACCAAAGAGGCACAGTTATTGCAAGCGTGCCTGTTGATCCAGCTGGGATACAGATCACTCATCGCATGGAAATAATGGGAGCATCTGAACTGGAATATCAGAGTATGTTTTGTTTCTTTGTGTGTGTACAGAATGTCTACATCTACCTTACAACAAAGTTGACTTAAAAAAATCAAATAAAAAAAAATCTTAATTATTAAAAAAACGAAAATTTATGAAAACCCACACTATAAAATAGGACCTACATCTAGCACTGTTATGCTCTGTAACTGGCAGACAGACATGGCTGTTAAAAGATTAACAAACTGCCTGGGATCATGGATTACACTGTAGTGCATGAGGCGTCCACAGAGATCTGTAGATCCCCACTGGCGTAGCGTAAAGGCGTAACACTCAGCTCTGTGGAAACCTAAGCTTCTCTCACAGGTGTCCAAATCACGTCACGGGGTGCTACTGAATGATTTCCCAAAAGCCGTTATGCCACAAAAGGCCACCACTATCCTATTCACGTCGAGACGTACATCATTGTTCACAGACGATTCACGTTTTTTTGCCGTGTTCTGTTCCCCTCTTTCTGCCTGCTGAAATGGTTCATTTTCAGACTGTCAATGACTTTTGTTTAAAGTGAGACTCGTTGTACCCTGAACCGTTCCATGCTATTTGAGTGTTACGGCAGGGAAACAATGTGAGACATAATTATTTTGACAAGCCATCAGATCTGAGACCTCTAAGAAGAGAAACAATGGATCTTACAGGAATTCAAAGTGCTCCATCTATTCAGGCACCCGGCTGTACAGCTGTCTTCTGGGACAGCTTGAAAGACTCTTTCTCCATTCAAATAGGTCTCAGCCAATTGTTGGAGTTCTTTTATCTGTTTTTGTATTTGTTTTTTTCCAGGCCAACATCAATCCATCAACAAGCTGCCCTGTGTTAAATGCATCTACAAAATGGTCATACTGCTATCACTTGTCGTGAAATCACTTATTAATATCAATTAACGGTGTTCTCCACTGATAATGATCTTAATCATTGTAGGGTTCACTTAACAGTAGAAATGTGAATTCTTCCAGTTATTATGTATCAGCTGATATCATACATGGAGGATGTCAAATGATATCACTATGACATGGATGATGTCATCAGTAATAATCATCAGTTCATGTTTATATTAAATGTGAATCTTCGGGAGAAGAGTCTTATAACAACCTATGACAAATAATTCCCTCCTCCACTGGGCGACAGCCTGTGTCCTGTGCACCCCGCCTGAGTGAAAACAAAACTGCATGCCGGATTTCTGCTGTAAAAATGGAGGGGCCACGTCACATTTAGACGGCTTAATCAGAGGTCGTGGAGATGCCCAGGCTGACAGGGTGACATTAAGGATCGGACTGTGTGAGAAATTGAAATATAGAGTTGGCATCCATAATGAGCACCACTACCATTCTTAGCACTGAACACGCTACACGCTGGACACGCTAAGCACATGCTAAACACACACACACAAAGTGCACTCCTAAGCATTTGACCCTTGAAGTCTCCCCTTCGCTGCACTCTCCCCATCCCTGCAAAGGCGTATTTTAAGAGAATGCAGGTACCAATTAGAGCTGTGCAATGTGGCTATTTAATTAGCGAGGGCAATGAGCTGAATAACGATGTTACCTTTTCGACCATCTGGCCCCCACTCACGGGAGTAATGCCTGCCCTGGGTCTGTCATGCCATGCCAGGCACTGGCAGGGGGGGGGGGGGGACTCACAGGTGCTGTTATGTGGCGGATGGAGGGGGTGAGGGGTGGGGAAGGGCTGCGGGGGCTGCTTCAGCAATGTCACCTTTTTGTTCCTACCCGCCCTCGCTGATTTTGGGTTCTGTATCGTAATTACAAATACATAATGAAAGTCGGAATTAGGAATTGCCATGTGACTAGTGCCATTGCATTTGGTGAGATTACATTTTTTGGAATTAGCTGCTGGTCTCTTATGGGTGTCTAAACACTTACCTTTAGCTTGCCTTGCTTTTTCGGGTATTTAATGCACTTTATGGCTGATTACACTAAGCCGATTAAGGGTAACATGACAGTACAGCTGTTCTTGGACCTGGAATTTGGTTCCGGCACTTTCCACCAGCCTTACACTGTGCCACACTGGCCTTGTGTAGTTACAATGTTGTTTTTTTTTGGCAGGGAGATCTTGGCACAGGGCACTGCTGAAGACTTACAGGTTAAAAATAAAGATTTGACGTGGTGTCTTTTAGACATCCTGACTCCTGTCCGGGGGGGGGGGGGGGGGTTTTTTT
>JAODJW010000002.1:21606514-21628905 GCA_026777045.1 Hyperopisus bebe | reverse complement strand
GCGCCCCACCCCCCACCCCCACTAACACCAATAGCCGAGCCCCTCCCAGCTGACTGACCACCTGTCACATGTCTTTACTCCTCTTACTACAAAAAGAAAGCTGTTTAATCAGCTGCCACAACATCCAGCAGCCCTAGCCTGAACTCTTCCCAGGGCTGCCCGTCCATCTGTGTCTATCTCAATCACACTTTCCTGGTTCGACGGATCGTATGTCAAGGCCGAGAGTCACGGCCATGATTCACCATCTCAGGAGTAGGCTTGTTGTTTCTGGGCCCCCACTCAAACAGTCAGTTTGTGGCCCCCTCCCCCAAAGATGACTCAACAGCCAGACAGAGTCAGAAGATTGTTGGTAACTAACAAGTTAGTTAAACATGCTGCTTCAGCATCTCCTAAATAGCAAACATATTTACTCAATATTTATCGTAGTGACTGTATGTGGTCAACAGGGGGACAACAAACATCTGGGCCCCCACACAAATAAATGGTTAAAGTGCTAGTAAACACTACTGCTGTCTATGTAATGTCTGCCACAGAAAATGCTCCTTGCTGAGTTAAGGCTCATAGTTTGCATCTCCAGACGCCGCCCCCCCACCTTGCACTCCCCCTTGATGACTCTCCATTATGAGAGCAGTCATTTTATTGTCTTCATTCATCACGTTACAGATTGATCAAACCTGCATAGAATTATGCAGATGCGATGTCGCAGAAGCAGCATTTGGGCTGCTCTTACTCGGAGACGCATGCTGCCTTACAGAAAGGCGCCAGCTGGACAGCCGTCCGTCACGGTGAACCGCAGCCTGACAGGATCCCAGCCCACGCCATGCAGATAATGCCGGTGGTACTATAACACGCCGTTCCCACACTCCTCACAGTCGATTCAGTGTTTATGTTCGCCGTGACTTCTCATCAAATTATCCACCTTATAGCAGAAAGTTGCTTTATCGATTTGTTTGTGTTTGGTGGGATGATCTTATCTAGCCTGACATGGGACTCTCACAAAATGCAGCATCGCATTACTCACGCCGGAAAGTCGGAGTTGCAGTTGCACCTGTAGTGATGCAAACTCGAGGCAGTGAGCCCTGAGGGATGGGAGCATCAAAGGAGGAACCGGCAGTTTCTGATCGATGGAGATACCTTTGCTCCCAATGCTACTTACACTTACAGTACATATCTCAGATTAAGAAAAAAAACACGCTAGAATGATCCACTGGATCTAAAACATAGAGATCTGCAGAGCCTGGGAGATGTCCTTCCCCACCCCAAGCATCTCCAGATATCATAAAATGACATTATTAGACGATGATGATGATGATGATTTGATTGCCACTGTTCTCCTGACCTCCAGCAATCATACATCAGGCCAGGGATTCATTTGCTTCCTGTGACTCATGTTTGTCTCCTTTTTGAAAGCCTTTATTATGCTGTATACTGTTTTTAGAAGTAATTCTAACTAGAAGCAGACTTTACTGAGTTAATAGACCTCGACTGTTGAAATGCAGCTCAACCCATAAAAATGTCTGACAGCAACCTGTCCAAGGGGTGAGGATTCAGCCAGGGAGGCTGTTCAGTTAGCAGGACATGAAGAAGTGAGACATGGGTGGGAGGGAGTAAAGGGAGAGCCCCTGCCTGCATGGGGTGGGGGCGGAGTGATGGGGGGTACAGGGAAGGTGATGGTGTGAAAATGTTGAACACATTGTGCAAAATTTCCCAAGTGGGGTCATAAGGTCTGGTGTGGGCATCTCCTGTGGGGGCTTGATATGTGCTTTATACCATACCTGCAAAGGTTACACAAAGCGTGCTGGTGTGAATAAAACATGCCTTCATTCCCGGAAATTAATAGTGTTACGCCACCTTTGGCCTGTCAGCTGGAAAAGCTGCCGGTGTCTCACCTCACACATCCATGGAAGCGTCAGAATTCATCACACCATCAAGGGCCACTGTGTCCTTGAGCTGATTCTCCATCCCAGTTCACAGTGAGGTCCCAGCTGGCCTTTGTTTTGTTCTCGACTGAGAGAAAGATTTGCAGATTTATTTTTTTTTACAACAATGCAAATGGGGGGGGGGGGATGTGGTGGTGATCATATGACTCTTCCTAGAGTAGCACAACAAAAAAACCCAATAATGTAAATGGTGTCACTGGGATCAAATTTGTAATATAAAATCTGCTGGGAATAGCTGTCCATCACTAGAATCCTGTTGATCTTGTGTCACTGACAACCTCGGGACTGTTGTTTAACTATATAGGACAATTCATTCAGGTCTGATTTGAGATATTTGCCTCTCATAACCATTTTTATACAATTTGAAGCATTAATGTCGTTAGGTTCGATCATTCAGGCCTATAGCCCCGTGTATTTTACTCCCTGATGCCTGTCTTCCTTCAAAAAAAAAAAAAAAAGAAAAAAGTCAAGCCCCAGCCAAACTTGATTTAGAACCTGTTTTTTTTTTTCAATTGCTAGCAACACCCCTGATTTGAAGACTGGCTGATTTGCTTTAGATTTCAGTTTTTATCTCTTTGTGAAACTTAATTCTGGAAACATTGAAATTAATCAGGGGCAGTTCCCATAAACAGAAAAGGGGTTATTTTTTAATTGTCAGCGTTTACAGTTGTTTACTGTAGTAGAGTCCTGCCAATTTCACCACCTCCCCCCACTTTGGCTTTCGATTTAAACACATGTTCTGCTGGGCAGAATGACTGTGTGCCCTCTGTATCTCACAGAGAGAGATGGCAGAGTGTGACCTTGCCCTGCCAGGCCTTGTCAGCCCCAGGGCGAGCTGGAATTAACTAAAACAATGGCAGCACTCTGTCTCCGGCGCAGGTACCTGTCACAGCTAGCTGTCTCTGTTTGCCCTTCAAACACACACAAGACAAACTTTTCTCCTATGCAAGAGAAGTACTACCGTGTTTGGCCATATAAAACAGCAGAATATATGGGGTGGGGGGGTAGGGGGTTGTTCAGATGAAGACACCGTATGTGAAAGGGGCAGGATGACATGAAGTTTTCTATCCTTTTTTCTGTTTTTTTTTTTTCCTTCTCTTCAACACCTCCAGAGACTCCAGCCTGCCATTCACATTACATTTTCATTCCTCGGCATTCTAGAAAAATCAACAGAACCACTCAAATGTACAGATCGAGGAGTATTTGTTTGTTTGTTATTCATTCAATTGTTTGTTTGGTAACACTTTTTTTTTGTTTGGTAGCATGTTTTTTAGTAATTTATCAACATGTAAACATATTCATAACACATTATAATAATGCATCCATAAAGCATTACAAACATGGCTATAAATATTTCTAGAAAGGCATAACACATTATAGCCATGTGTATTTTGCATTATGACTGCTTTATGAAGCTCTCATCTATGATGCACTATAGATTGTTACGACACAGGCAGGTAAAATAAGGTAATGATCCACTTGCAGCTCCAAGACAAAAGGGATTTATTAGCAAAACACACTGGGAATGGTACAAATTCGAAGGACCTTGAGGGGTCAAAACAAAAACATGAAAAAACATTGATTAAGAAACCATGACTTAACACAACTAGGGATCAAAGGCAGGCTCTTAAATTCAATGATAACAAGGACTAAGAAAAGGCAGGTGAGAATCATCAAGAGCAACCAATGAACAAGGGCACAGGGCAATAAGACACAGGTGAAGAAACCAACACTAATGAACCAAGGAACTTACAAAACCTGAAACTATGGAAACACAGGGAAATTACACTAGGAGAAAAATCAAGAAACAAGTAAAACAGAACAACTAAGGCAGGCACAGAGGACAAGACTAATTTGTAGAGAACACACCAGTCAGGGGAGATACTGGCTAGACTGATCTTTATTTTGAGACCGGGGCAAACAAGCACAGTGAGTGGGGCAGCCAGAGTCGTCTTCGGGAGAGCAGGGTCTGAAAGTCTAGGCACCAGGGAGATCCGACTGCTGCTTCCTCGAAACTGTGCAGTCACCACTGGGTCATGGTGCTGGCCGGTCCAGGTGATCTCGGTGGAATTGGGCGATCAGGCTGGGATCCAACACGTCTGAGGTGGGGACCCAAGCTTGCTCTTCAGGGCCAAACCCCTCCCAGTCTACCAGATATTGCAGTCGACCTCGGCGTCACCTGGAGTCCAGGAGGGCTCTGACGGCAAATGCTTCCCCATCCTCAAGGGGGAATGGGAGGTCCGGAGAGGTCAGCTGGAGGGATGTCCTAAGCTGTAATGTACGGGCTTCAGGAGGAATACATGAAAGGAGGGGCAGATACAATAGAGGGCAGATAAAGGGACCACTCCGTGGGTTGGGAGGCACACAACACACACATCATCTTCCCCACTTCCTGATTAGTCCTCTCCACGAGACTGTTCATCTGGGGTTGGTAAGCTGAGAACAGACTAAGGGACACGTTAAGATGGGATCACTTAGGAGGGCCATGAACTGGGGCCCCCTATCCGATAATATGTCTTCCAGAACTAAGTCATGTGCACTCCATAGATCTAATTTAGTGAAGATCTGAGCGGTCCGCACATGCTCCAATTCAGATGGAATTAGGGGAAGTGGCTCTCGGCATTTCTTTGTTATAGCATTCAGCACCCAGTAGTCTATACATAGGCAAAGCCCTCCATCCTTCTTTACAAAATAGAACCCAGATACCATGGGGGAAGTAGAGAGTCGGATAATACCATGTTGTAGGCATCACACACATACATGTTCTCCCGACATACATGGCCTCTTCCTCAGGGTGCAACAGGGGGAAAAGACGTCCTTTGGGGAGAGCAACTCCTTCCACGAGTTCCATAGCGCAGTCCAAGGGGCATGTGGAGGCAACTGGAAGGAACTGGCTTTGCAGAACACTTCTAACTCCTGATACTGTGGCAAGATGATTGACATGTCTTCGGGTTGCGGACTCTTCACTAATGACAACCTGGATGGTTTCCTGCAGCTTCCACTCCAGGTGCATAAGGCAGGCGTGCCCTGCAGCCCCACAGTAGAGATGTAGCTGGAGTCTCCGGGAGCTCCGCCGGGGTGAGAGGCACTCGGCTAACTTACATGGGCAATGGGGAGGGGCATTGCCCCTCTGGGCTGGGGAGCAAGCGGTGTGGCATCCAAACGATGTTATCCAAAACTATGGTCCTCGAATAAACGAGTGGCTCCACGGCAGACCTGGACTTCAGTATTCAATGCTCGGTGGTACTGTATAACATCTGCAAACAATCCGAGGGCCAGCCCAATCCAACAGCCAGAGTGCTGAATACCAAGGCAGAGTTGTCGGGAGAACAGGGTCCGAAAGTCCAGGCACCGGGGAGATCTGTCAAATAATGCAGACAAGAAACACTGGGAGGTCATGAGCGGGACAACGGAGGAGAGGGAGGACAGGAAGGGGCCTTGGCTGAAGAATCTGGAAGGTTTGGCAGGTCAAGCATGGCAGAGCGGAGCTAGATAGAAGACAGGGGTTAGTATGCTCAGTACATCTCTTTGGAATAGTGACAATACCACACACTGAACCAGGGTTTTGACAAGGCTTAAGTTACTGCTACTGATTAATGCTAATTGGAGGTGTCCACATTGACCTGAGTGCCGGAGGGCATGACATAATTAAACACAGGGAAAAACAATATCAAACTAGGGATAAACCAAAACAGGGAAGCAAAGGACTAAGTACTATGAAAAACAAAAAAACAATAAACAAAATAAGTGAGACTGACTTTAAACCCACAACTGCAAGTTTAACAGCGTCTGTACCATACGTTCAACCCACTGAGCTATGCAGCACCCCAGGGAACTTGAAAAACACACTAGGAACTATTACAATGACAGAGGGAACAGGATGGCCACGCCTGCTGGCCAAACGTGGATCAAATGCATAGGACAGGGATGGACGAGCACCAACCTTGACAATAGATACCTTCATAATGTGTTATAATGGTCGGTATAAGCATTAAGGATAATTTGTACTGCATTATAAAGGTATCTAAAGAGCTTCATAAGGCAGTCATAATGCATTATAAACATAGCTATAATGTGTTATGCCTTTTTATAAATAAGTTTAGCCATGCTTATAACGCTTAATGAATGCATTATAATGCATTATGACTGTGTTTATAAATTACTAAAAACATGGCCTTAAGTAAAGTGTTACCATTTGTCCTTTCTTAAGTTTAGGGGCCCCTGTTGGCCATAGAGAGTTCAGTGGGAGCAGTAAGTACATATATATTTACGTTTTATTTTTCTCCACTGTGTTGCACTGTTTACTTACTCACCACTTGTATCTCTTTACTAAAATACCCCAGCATTGATACTGATTAAACCCTTATCTGCACTGTATGCTGAAAGTTGTATTTAGGCTTCTCTCTACGCCACAACTGTTACTATAAAGTGAATTTATTCATGTATTTATTGTGAATTTATTAGCGTGTTTATTGTCTGAAGCGCATCAGCAGTTTTCTGCAAACACCATCTCATTGTTATACAACAACACTAAAGAACTCTTAATCTCTTCATCTTAATCTCTTACTTTTAATGTGCAGTCTGTGTGAGTGTCTGCGTACCTGTCTGGGAGGTTAAAGACCTATGGGCTAAGATTCGCTCCTTTTTATTTTGTGTTCCTACTCAAAAGATGAGGAGGCACAGGATGCCTCCTGGCCAGTTGTGGCCCTGCAACCTCCGACCTCCTCTGTTTATGGGTTCCAATCTAGCCCTGTTTGTGAGGTTTATATGTCTCTTTTAAAGCCAGTAGCAGCGTTGCATTATTATTCAAAGATGCCTGCTGGCACAATATTATATCAACCAGCTACTTATTGGTCAGTGAATTAGCCAATCAGGCTGTTCCATCCTCTCACAATGGCCTCATTGTGCCTCATCAACGCACGCAGAGGATTCTTATGTCTCACAGCTCACCAGCATGTGTTTGCTTCTCGTCATATATGATCTGTCAGTTTCCAGCCTAATCGATGGGGTCCACCACAGCTTTGAGGGGCCCAGGGGGCTCATCGCCCCCCAGACTGCAGACGGCTTTATTGAATTAACACTTTATTAAAACCATTTTCTGGCTCTAATTCTCTGAGGCTGGGGTTTATTAACCCCAGGCAGCGGGATTGTCAAAGCTCCTTATACGTAATGGAGCTGACAGATCCATTATTGTCATCTGGCTTTGTATTTGTCATGGGCTACAGCTGAACGTCTCTCCCACACATCTGCTCCTCGGGCATTAACTGAAATTTTGGGCTTACCCATTAACGGGCAATCTGAAACGACAAATTGGCCCATTTTGACTAAGTGCACTGTCTGATGTGCTAATTAAATAGCCCATGGCAGCATTATTGTATGAGTAATCAATAGCCAGCAAGCACACGAAAAAAACTATCTGTCCTGATGTTCCTCCTTATTTGCTAGATACTTAGATACGCTGAAGTAACTTGAAAAGTTCTGCATCGTGCTGCCGCGCCAGCATTCTATATCTGCAGTGTGATTTAAAGCCACTGTTCTGTTTGCCTAAGAGAGATGCATTGTGTGACTCATTCCCTACCTAATTTAATACTATGATTGCCTGGGACTAGCAAAGCCACAACAGAGAACAGCCTAGAAAAAAAAGCATTAGCTTTTTTACAATTAGAGTTATGGCATTAGTTAGATGCTCTAGACTCCGCATTGATATAGTTGTTTCTGCAAATGATATTGTTTCTAATTAATACCAGGGTTGATGTATCTGTTAATTATAGATTTGAGATATACACACTTTATCGGAAATGAGCTTGAACTGAAGAACCTACCACATCTTAGAAAAAAAGCTCTGTGTGTGTGTGTTGTAACCGTGTGCAGGCTGAGCAAGCAGGGAGTGGGGAAATCAGGATTGGGCACACAGAAATCCAAAACATGAGGTTTATTGTAGACGGACCACAACTACACAGTAAAACAACGTCAATGACCGGACTGGTGAAAGAGACTTGAACGCGGACTTAAATACACAAGACAAGTCGAAATAACAGGAAACAGGTGATCACAATCAGGAATTCACATGAGGTAAATGAGGGGGCGTGGCACACAGGAGGATCGTACGACCAAATGTCTCCACAACATGATAAAAACCTGTTATTTTGATGTTGTGGGAATTCAGTTTTATAAAAATCTGTGACTGCAATCAAAAAACTAAAAATGCCAAAAGTCTTGTACAGTGGTACAGTACCTCAGTTCTCCAACTCATTATAACTCGAATTTCTTAAAAGTCGAACCAACCAGTTCGAAAAAAAAAATTACTTAGAACTCGATCTGAGTCTCAGAAGTCAAACCGTGAACGCCGACCTAAGATAACTTGTACACGCGGGGAAATGAGTCACGCCGCACATCTCAGCAGAAACAAAGGGTAACGCTTCAGTCTCAGCCTCGCATTTGCTGTGATTGCATGTTTACACTAGCTGAATAAATATAGACAGTAAAAATACATTTAGACAATGATAGACAGTAACAGTAATTATAATAAAATACCTTCAAAAATAAATATTTATTATTAATTATTTTAATATTAATAATAAACCATGAATACATTTAATTATAACAACATTGTCGTACCCAGCAGGGACGGAAAGGAAACAAAGGTGCAGATGTCAGGATATCGGGGAATATGGGTTTGGTTACAGGTAAGGCAGGCAAAATGCAGATGGACAATACAATGACCGGACTGGGGAAACAAACTGAAACACAGACTAAATACAGAGGACTAATGACAAGAACCAGAAACAGCTGATCACGCAAAGATTCCACATGGGGTTAATGAGGGGGCGTGGCACATGGAAGAAGCGGACGATAGGGGCAGGACACATTGTTTGGATACATTTATATTCTTACTTTACAGAACTAAACTACTGTTTTGACAAATGTGCTTAGATGTGTTTAGTACAGTATACGTTTTTTTTGTTTTATCCAGTTCATTTTGTGTTTAAATGCTAAAAAAAAACATATTTCGGTGTAATTTTTTTGGGGCTGGGAACCAATTAATTGGTTTTTCATTATTTCTTATGGGGGAAAATTCGAACTTTTTAGGATTCGCTCCAGAGTTCTGAACGGATTAAGTTCGAGTTCTGAGGTACCACTGTATTTTGTTTGGTATGGTTAAGGTAAGGGCTGGGTCATGGTTGAGGTAAGCTGGTAAGGGTGGTTGCTCCAAAGATTAAGTATCTATATCTTTTTGGGGACTCTCCATTCATTTCCATAGGCAATAACCCTAATCTCTGTGGGAAACAGTAAAAAGTACATAATATCAGAAATTTAAAGTACAATTCATCAGCTAATCAGGATCGCTGAAGCAAAAATGGTAAGAGGGTTTTGGAGGAAGAAGCTGCACATCTTCTTACAATCGAGTTTCAGATTCCAGTATGAAGGACTAATAGAGTTAATTGACTGTAACTTATACCCCAGTAAAAAGTTTAGTGTCACCTGAGTAAATTATTGAGCTGCTGTCCAAAAATACTAATTTGGTGGCTAATTGAAACTGGAATAATTAAATGTAACAGAATAGCCTGGACCCCAGATGGCTGGCCTTTCTTCCAGAAGACAGGAAGTCAGGGGCTGAAGCTGGACGGTTGTGCTGTTCAGCAGTGAAGGAACCCTGGTCAATAACCCACAGCTCTGTGGCCAGCAGTGCAGAAAATGAACAATTCAGATTTCTACAGCTTCATCTAGTTTGTTAGAATGATTCAAAATGGTTAACAGCTGCAGGAAGTCATCCCTCAGCCAATCAAGATGCTGGACAAAAATGTGACATATTGCAGTTCCCAGTGCACAACAACAAAAGGCATCCTCTGCATTTAACCCATATGTGATGTTGTGACATAGCAGAGGGCAGCTAATTCAGCACCCAGGGGGGCAGTGCTTGGGGGCAATACCTTACTCAAGGTACCTCAGTGGTGCCTTGCTGGTCAGGGATTCAAACTTGCAATCTTTCAATTACAAGTGCACTTCCCTAACCATCAAACCACCGCCCACAAAAAAAGCTATTAATCTGAAGGTGGCACCCCCGTAAATGGGGGTCTGGATGGGGCAGACAGAAGTGGGCACCCTGAGAGGGAGGCAAAGTCAGGTTTTGTTGGATTTCCTTTTTACCCCCAAAAGTTCAACCAAACTCTAATATGTGATCCAACAGCAGCACCGATGCTGCTTCTATTTTCTTATTTGCATTTGCTATGTTCCAGTCCACAAAAAAGTCCCCCTTAATAAATTCTTCCTCTGTGTGTCATGTGGCTCTGTTTCCTACTTACAGGAAAACAGAATAGCCTGGACCCCAAATGGTTGTTCATTTTGCATTGTCACATGTCCCCAGTTCTTTGGCCACAGCACCAACTGCTGTCCCGCCCCTTTAAGTTTCTCAGTGTCACCTCAATGACAATGGTTTATGGTTTTACTGATTACACTCAAGACACCAGATCTGCCACACTTGTGGGCAGAGGGGTGATGAGTGAAGGAAGAGTTTAACACAAATGATAAATTAGCCTGATTAACCGCTAGCATGATGGCTGAACCAAAATCTGGCTGCCATGTGAGAGGCTATTGGGCATAGACCATACATCATAATGCACTCTTGTCCATGGTCTTTAATGCCCGCCCCCCACCCACCCTCAATTTACATTTTCTACTTTTTTCACCATATTTCTTTCATCATTGATGTCTAACGTATACCTTATTGGGGTGAAATTGAGATGGAATCCAAAGAGAGGTGCCGACATTTGTCCCACATATAAATTTTGACTGCTCCATTCAGTCTGAGAGTGGCTGTTATTTTTAAAAATCTTTTTAGACGTGTAAAATTTTCTTTGCTTTTTAGCAAGTACCTGCATGGTCAAACCCCCATTCTCCGCCTCCTCCACGTGTACCCTGGCTTTGACTGAATGAGTTCTGAAGGCCTCTTATAGGTCCTCCTTCTGGGCTTGAGCCACGGATGGGCGGTTTCATAGCTGTGTCAGGAAAAATGAAATGGAAATCCCCGTGTTGATACAGTAATAGCTGCTCCCCAGATTCTGCTCATGGCAGCTTGGCCTGGGAGGATTTCAGAGCACCTGAAGACTGCCACACCTGAGCCTCTGGCCCAATTATT
The DNA here is from genome assembly GCA_026777045.1 of Hyperopisus bebe. Lineage (NCBI taxonomy): Eukaryota > Metazoa > Chordata > Actinopteri > Osteoglossiformes > Mormyridae > Hyperopisus > Hyperopisus bebe. Next base: position 21,617,829 of record JAODJW010000002.1, on the reverse strand, counting down.
TCTTTGCTTGAACCTATTTGTTTTTTCCTGTTTATTCTGGGGGCAGTTAGACAGACTCTGTGGGGGACAGACAGCATTAGGAGATGATTCTATTGCCAATAGCGTAATTCAGAAAAACATGAAAACATGCATTCATCAGTTGTGTTTTTTTGTCATTCTGAATCTGGTAATCAGGAGTTATTTTGTAAATGCCTTTGTGATCATCATTAAAAAGATTCTGCGGGCCGGACCTGATGTAATGGTAACTTTCTGTCAGCTATTATCCCCAATCTGAAGCAACTGAAAGGCCTTTTCAGCATCCGCTTGCATGAATCAACTCCCCCGTAGCTTGGTGAACAAATACAACCTTCATGCCAATAACTGACATGGAGCTCTCCCTCCGGCGAGGGGGGCGGGGGGTGTCACAGGTTATTGCAAAGGCCCCAACGCACCAAGGACACTGTCACTAACTCACCGCCTCAATCAACAAAAACTCCAAGATCAAAAGTTGCAGCTAGAATTTTGTCAACTGAAACATTTTTTTTTCCCGATATGCATGCAGACTCTGCTTTGAAGTGTCTACTGCAGGCCTGCATTATCGAGCAGCCTTTAGGCGCTTGGGATTGGCGCATGTTTGGATGAATGCCTGATGAGAGAACGTCCACAGAAATATCAGTGACAGTCGTATTTTGCGGCTGTTGCTAGAGTTTTGAAAGGCAGACGTATAAAAACAGCCGGGTCTGATTTGCCCATTTTTGAAATATCTCAGAAGATGGCTTTAAAGGAGTCTTTGGCGAATTCCATTTTGGAAGAGAAGCAAGAGGGCTGTGCCAGAAATAAAAAATAAAAAAAATGATGTCCTCAATGACGAATCTCCGTAGTCAGAATGGATCCTCTTGTTCTGTGTAAGCAGTATTACAGTCGCCTGGCTAACTGTCCAGCTGTGGGGACAGATTGGAAAGATGTTGGTGAACATCTGCCTTTTTGGTTCTGCTTCCCGGGATTGGAGAATCTCGCTATGGCAGAGAGGGCAACTATACCCATCAGAATCAGGTGTATTGGCTGAGGTATGTTCATACAAATGCGGAGTTTGTTTCCTGTGAGACCGTTTCTCATGCAAACAGCAGATACAACAGCTAGGGCAAGATAATAGCCAGGAACTGTCCGGATGATATATGTAACATGTATATGTGGGTGATAAGTGTACAAAGAGTGCAAGAGTGCATGTCAGTACAAAGAATGTAGGAATAAATGCTTGATGTACAGTACAAGACAGTAAATATAGTGAGTTAGTTATTTACAGCGGTGAGGTGTTGTGTGGTAATGGGGGTTAATAGTGGAGACTGATCTGAAGTCAGTTGTTCATAAGGGTGGTAGGTTGTGGGCACAAACAGCTCTTGTGCCTGTCTGTTTTGGCGCAAAGTGATCTGTAGCCCCTACTGGAGAGGAGAAGTTTAAAGAGGTTGTGTCCCAGGTGTGAGTGGTCTGTGATGATTTTCCTTGCCTGTTTTCTGACTCAAGATGAGGGCAGGTCTGAGGTAAATTAATGAGGTGACCCCCACAGAGATAGCAGCAGGGTGCACTGTGAACGGCACTAACATGTTTATGCAGGTCCATTGAAGCGCTCGGGGGGGAGGGGTCAAGGCAACCTGGGTGGACTGCAGACATTTGATAGAAGGCTGGTGAATGAGCTGGAATTGTGCCCAAAGGGTTATGGGTTTGAGTCTGACATACATCAGCAAGCTACCTATTGGAAAAGGCATCTCATAAACATCCCGGTGTCCGTGTTCATTATGAGGTGCAAAAATCAGACACGTGCCTTCAGATAAAAGCCCAGGAGCAAAAGCAGTGCCAAAAGTCACTGGAATTAGCATGTGCCATGCTGAAGTTGCATTTTACTGCAACGTGCCGCATTCAAACACTAGCAGCAATGCTAAGTCAGCGGCCCAATACTTTGGCAGCAGCTTCGGCCCATAAAACACCTTTTGAGCATCCAATAATTCTGGGTGGGGGAGGAGCATTAAAAACAACTGTCCCCAGGAGTTGAAGAGACAGCAGAAGCAATAGGTGGAAAGTCAGACCATGTGAGTAGTGTTTTTAAATAGAGTGGGGTCACCACAGACAAAGAGGCAAGCTGATTGGATAAGATGGCCGCACATCTACAAATGCACCTGTTTAATTAGCCTGCTGGCCCCACACAGGACGGCACTTGGCAAGACCACAAGCATGGCTTCTTTTTAAACCCCTAACTGATGTCACCAGCTTTAGAGTCTCCCAGAAAAGGTAGAAGGGTTTTCTTGGACTTTGTTCAACAAGCTTAAATTAAGATGAGTCAACATCTCGGGGGACAAAATCCATATATCTGGCCGTTTATGTACCAGGTGGCAAATATTACACCCAGATTCAGGCCAGTACAGGACATTGAAACACTTGTTAGCTTAGCACTGTAACACACAACAGGAAAATAAACACTATGTTGCACCAGGAGAGAATGTTAACAGTGTATAAATGTTTCTGCACGTGTAACTAACTCGTATATATTTAAATGTAATAAGTGCACACGTAGATGTGGATGGTAATTTACTTTACCTCTGTAGATTGTTCAAAATATCAAATAAACACTCAAGGTGTAGTAGGGTTATATGATGCATGAACTGTGAACAGTCCTGTGTAGAAATTTGATCCTACCAAGGCTTTTGAATATAATATAGTGTGCAAGTCTTATTGCAGAGAGTTATTGATTTGCATATAATGACGCTCTTCTGGAATGCTGAATCAACACAACTAGGGGACACATAAAGCACCCGATTGATCTGGATTTTTCATTTCCTTCTAGTACCGCTGGTATGTGCTGTGGAATAATGGACATGGGGCTGCTTGGGGCATTATGAAGATTTCCAGTTCCGGTTGGTCCACGGTTATTGGGTGTAGAATCTAACAGTCAGCATAAATGATGGCTGTATGTGTGCGTGAAAAGAAGCATGCAGCTTTCTGTCACGCTCCCGGTGACAATTGTGACGATTGTGAAATTTCCTAACATTGCATTACTTTGTGATTATCAAGGTCCATCGACCGGGTTCCCACAGCCACAACTGTTCACTGGGTTTGTGGCGCCTTCACCCCTTAATGTGTCATTTACACTGCCCCCTACTGGCCGTCTGGCTGTCTGACCACTTCCCCAAAGGTTTTTTTTTTATTATTCTGCTGTTCTTGTAATGCTCTAATTACTCCTCTTGCCCCCAGTTAAGACCGAAACCCCACCCATTGTGCCCTTAACGTAAGTATGCCCCCCCCCGGCATCTTTCCCAGCATGCGTTACAAGGCTTCCAGCTGATTTCAATGGCATAATGGATGTCTAATTAAGGGGTAATCGGGCCTTTCTTGGCTGACATGGCCATTGTTGTCATATATCATGTTAGGTCCATTGTTGCCCTGATCGAGGGCCACGTTTGCTTATCATTGCTACACACTCTCTCCTGCTAACAGGGAATCCTATGGTGCTAATGGTGTTGGCACTGGCCCAGTTTTCCCATTAAACTGAATAAAGCAGCCACTCTTGAATGGCCTGGAACGTTTAAAACTGCCTTTTGTTTGGTAATTAGACTGACCGCAGATTGCTTCCGTGAAGATTGTTTGGGGCATTTACTGGGGGCATTTAATGGGATAGTGTACCGGGGCATTTACTGGCCTGCCTCACACACACCACGCAGTTAAAGGGCTCACCAGTGAAGTTATAGCGCACTTTGGTCCATATAATTAAGCTAATTACCACACAAATTGACCTACAATGATACTCAGGTTTTAATTCGTTTTTTTTTGTTATTTAAACAAAAATAAGTATCATAAATACCTTTAAATTTTGATGAATTTCATAAAGGGTTGGCATATTAAAAAGACAGATTTGATCATTAAATTAAAAACATCTTGTCTAGGGCTCTGCGGAACCTCCCTGCCTGACCTACAGCTGGAACTGCAAGCAGAGAGAGCTCCCTCACCCGCTGCCCAGCCCCCCGCCCCGTCCCCTATGGTATCCCATAGGTGCCGCTTCTGTTTCAGCCTGATAATTCATTTGTCTAATTCCCTTAATTAAGCGATTGCGAGGGCGGTGGCGTGCGGATCCCTGCACTTGGAATGCCAGCCTCCGTCACCCGTGTTGCCAGCTTCCAGTGGAATTGCACATGGCTTCCGATGTTTCCAGTGGTGACAGGCCCATGCAGAGCATCTTCCATTCAGGCGGGCAGCCCATCCTGAACCATGGGATTCAGAGCCACTGTGTTTAGCTCTGCTTCGGCTTATTTACAGACAGCAGCCTGAAGAGGAGAGCACCTAGTTCACAAACAAGCCATTTTCCTGTTAATTAAATGAATTGCTCCTCTAATCGTGTGTGACCTCACTGATCTAGCTCTGCCCTTCCCTATAAAAATTAAGGTTGCCTAATGGGCTGCTTAGGGCACACAGTGAATGTGGGGGGTCTCCATGATCACAGGCATTGGGCCAGCCTCGCCGTCGAGCTGTGAAAGACAGTGATACACTTTATCCTTCACACCCGCAAGGTCATTGCCCTATCCCCNNNGCCCCGCCCGTGTTTGAGTGTCATGGGGACAGACATCAGAACTCCCCACTGTCTGACGGGGGGCCCTTCTGTGTCTCACATACCCACAGGGGGCACCACTGTCCACCAACTGACGTGGGGCCCTTCTGTCCCTCTTCCAATCTCATTTTCCTGTCTAAGCAGACGGCCCTAATGGTAAATTATAAAATCAGACGGCAGGTATTTGGACTCCTGGTTAGAGCGTCTCTCGGAGACGCATGCGGCCCGAAGCCGCCGATGAAAATGCACGGTCCGCTGCCCTTTTCCGATGAGGTTATTATTTTTCATTTCCACAAAATAAACGGCGAGAGCTTAATGCTTCAGTCAGCGGCAGACTGGCAGCTAGAGGCGGCTACAGGCGGCCTTTTGACATTCAGCCCTCGTCGTGCGTTGAGGTGCCAGGGTCCCGCATCCGACGAAGGACTCGTCCTCCCGCTTTGTCCTCGCTATCTGGGGGCGCTGGGGGTCATTCTAATTAAACTTCTTCAAAGGGAGGCAAGCCAATAAGGCAGGCAGAGAATGCGTCCGGCGATCTGCTGCACAATTACACAAGAAAACAGTTAATTTTCTTTTCTGATTTTGAAACGACATGAGCATTTTAACATCAATATGTTCTTTATCATCAGGGGCAGCACTTGAATGACATGCTATACTGTCTATGGCTTTATATGAACACAAAAGCAATGAATGGAGTTGTAGGCAGACTTCATTATAGAATATAATGAAGATATAGTTAGATATGTATGGTGTTTCTCATATTTCTAAATTATAAATATAGAGATTTATCAGTACATGGAGTTATAAGAGGTTGTAGGAAAGTAAGTGCCAGCTGATTTTCTGCTGGGGATAAATTAAGTCCATCGTGAATCTGTGGAAACGTGATATAAGGAGAGCAGACAGAAAATCAATGGCAGTTAAATGAAGTGGATCAGTTCACCCCCCCAACTTCATCCCCCGTAAAAGAACCCATGTCATGGGACATGGACGGCCAATGCTGCACTGGGAATGGAAAGGGGAATGTCAGAGTACCGAGAGTGCAGCCCTAAACTGACAAGCCAAAGGGCGAAATAAACAGCATTCGCTTATCAAATTTACATTTTCTTCACCCCAAGCCACTGCAGTGTCCTATCCTTAGAAACTTTCATGTTGGAGGTCATGACTGACTTGCTAACAAATTTGTTTTAGAATCGTGGAAACGGAGGCTGTTTACTGTGGATCCGCATGTGGACCTCGATAATAAGACCCAAACAATGTAAATACAACAGATAGTCAGGGGATCATTCAACAGACGGCTGGTTTATTTTCTTGTTGATAGAGCAGGAGGTGAGAATTTGCATAAAAATCACAGTCGTGTAACATGCGGGAATAACTCATTTAAGAACATCCTTATTTTTTGAGATGTAAACACACCTGGGACCTCTGTCAGTTTGTAGAGATGCTTTCTCAGATCTCTGGGGTCCTGAGATGACATTGACCCCACCTTCCCTGTTTTCATGCTAACTCCTGATTCCTGGCAAAGACATAAAGTCAGACTGAGTGACCTGACTAACTATGAATGACCGTGTCAATGTGTATGTAGGGGAGCATATTTAGCCTAATACCCTCTGCTTCCTGGAATACTCTCTAAATCAGCACCCACTTGTACGGAAAAGATGCTGTTCAACACAAACAGAAGGATGGATGCGACCCTGTTGGTGACACTTTATACCTTAATTTTGGTAATCTATAAACACATTCATAATACATTATAATGCATTCATAAAACATTATAAACATGGCTATATTTATAAAAAGGCATAACACATTATAGACATGTATTATGCATTATGGATGCTTAATGAAGCACTTGTCTATATTGCACTAACATTATGTTTAGCCATGTTTGCAATGCTTTATATGCATTGTTTTATAAATGTGTTTACAAACTACTAAAAACGTGACCTTAAGTAAAGTGTTAACACCCTGTTCTTTCATTCATCAAAATTCAGAAAACCATCCCACACCTTACATACATGCCATGTGACTTTTAACACTTTACAGTGTTACTGTAAATTTCAGTAAGTCACTATTCCTTGAGCTGTACCCACTGGTTGCCCTGCTGATTGGGAGGTAGGGAATGCTGCCCGTTGTGCAGATGCATGAACCGGAATCCATACAGGTGTGTGAGGGCCTATTGAAGTACATGGCAGGGTGGTTATGCTGCTGCTCCCTTTATCAAACACGCGTCAACGCTGCTTTTCAGTGGAGCGCCATGTGTACGATGTTGGCGCTTCGCCAATAACGCTCCGCTTGCTTTTTGCGGAGGTCCTTTCTTAACAAGCCCATTTGACTGACAGCTCTTTTGTTAATCATGACTGACAGCTCCTGCAACCTGCTTTTGTTTCCATTATTTTCTCTCCCTCTGTTTAATGTCGGCAGTTTGTAATTAGTGCTCAGGCTTGTAGCATCGGCTATTAATTCGAGCCGTTTAGTGCAGGGTGAAGCTTTGCCTTTACGTAACAAGAGCAGCTCTCAGTCAGATGCGATCCCCTCCAAGGAGCCCACTTGCTCCAGTGGCATGGAAACCTTAAGATGTGGGCCATAGTGCAGTAGGGGTGCTATACACGCTGTTAAGCACATTACAATAGGGCAAATTCATTTCAGTTAACCTCAGACTTTCACTTATCAGCATCAATTGCTCAGATCCACTGGTTTTACATGGTTTAATACTGTAGATATTTATAATTATTGCCTAATGAGTGTATAAATGTAACTGGTAGGACTGAAAAGGCTCACCTATTCAGACCTGTATAGTGTCTAGTGTTTCTGGCCTGGACTGTGTCATGCTTCTGCAGTGAAACAATAGGAAAGGGGGGTCAAAAGGTCAGTTTATCAGAGATTAATGTGTGTGTGTGTGTGTGTGTGTGTGTGTGTGTGTGTGTGTGTGGTGTCAGATAACTCTAGGGAGTAAAACTTCAGCATTGGACGGCTCCCTATCACTTTAAACCTGCATCCCCATAAACCCACGTCCCCGCTTCACCACTGTACAGCTCCCTTCCCCTGTAAATCCACATCCCTGCTTCACCACTGTACAGCTCCCTTCCCCTGTAAACCCGCATCCCCGCTTCAGCACTGGACAGCTCCTCATCACTATAAACCCGCAATCCCATTTCTGTCCTGGACAGCTCCCTCTCACTATAAACCTGCATCCCCGCTTCAGCACTGGATAGCTCCTCATCATTATAAACCCACATGTCCGCTTCAGCACTGGACAGATCCCTTTCACTGTAAACATACATCCCCTTTTCAGCACTGGACAGCTCCCTCTCACTGCAAACCTGCATCCCAGTCTAAGCACTGGATATCATTTAGTATTTATTTACATATCATACCTCCTACAAAAAATGGCTGTATGGTTTAAGAGGCTTAGCACCTGGCCATGTGTATATACTGAATACAGTTGGCATTTAAATTGAGAAATGGAAGTGTCAGGAGCTGAACATAACATGCCCAGGCGTAAATCACATGAGGAGCAGGTGATTCCCACATCTGGAGAGAGCAGGCAGCACTACCTTCCGAGATCTGCAGTGCCACCTTTGATTTCACAGCTTCCGGAATAGTCTATAAGGATGCGTGACACTCTGCTGTGTACCATTAGGAATGCACTGCATAACAATTCAGTATAGTAACTGTGATTCAACTGCAAACAAAACACCCCACTGATCGGATTTAAAACTGATCCAATCAGCAGAACAAATGAGCGGCTGGCCGCCCTCGTTAGGAACCGCTCTCATTTGGCACGCAGCAGCGGGGACAGCACACTGCAACATATTTTGTTTTCTAGTAATCAACGGTGTGCTGCTTGTGTAAAACAAACAGACGATTACTTGGGATCAATGACAGCCATGAGGAGATTCCACCATTTCTATTAGTTTTGTGTGTGAGCTCCCCCCCCCCAGTTGTGGATCGACCACTCGCTGGGCTCATTTATAATCCATAATGTTGGTGGTGAAGGGGGGGGGGTGATCCCAAAGGAATGCTCGCAAACAGCCCTGTGGTCAGAGAAATGTGAGGCCATCACATGTTCTGCTGATGAACAGGCAGTGGGATCGGTGGGGTGGCTGGAGATAATGACGCCAAATTACTCGACATGTCCCCTGCGGAATGTGTTGCTGTATTTAAATGCCCCCTCCCCTCCCCACCCCCACCACCAGACGGATTTACCGATCCACACAATGTGTCCCTACTGTTGCTGGCAGCGGTTCCAGCTGGCCCGAGTTCTGATCCAAGCACGCCGGGTCTCTTGTATATTGCTTCCCGCCTTACTGAATAAAGGAGCGTGGCATTTGGGCGGGCCATCTCTGATGGAGGCTGTACAGCCCACCCAGAGTCAGTACACTATTCACATTGCATGTTTACAAAGCTGTTTTATTTGGGGTGGGGGGGGGGCTCTCTGATCTCATTCCTCCCAGCTCTTCTGCATTCCTGTGTGTATGTCTTTCTTTCTTCAGGGACAGGGTATGGCTTAGCGGGTTATGATGCTGTGTCAGATCAGAAGGTCGGCGGTTCCAATCCTGGGGTTTCAAGAGTTATTTCACCATTTGGGCCTGTGATCAAGGCCCTTAACCATCCAATTACTCCAGGGATTGTCTGACCCTGGGTTCTCAAAATATTCTTTGCTTTAGATAAAATGTAAAAAAGTCTTGTTCGTGTGGATTAGAGCGTTAAGGAAATCGTGCACGGTTAGGGTAGGTTTTCATCTCCAATCACCTTGAGACAAATATGCCCTAATTTGACATTTTTTCGATCAGAGCTCTCTGCCATGCCTCTTCCTTGCCTCGGGGGCTGCACCGGTGTGCGTAATTAAGCCACGGTGTTTTACTTAAGCTAGGATAATTGGAAATGGCGCACCTTTTCTGCTGGGGGGGCCCTCTGATTCCTCATTTTTTAAGGTCCTCATGACCCTAAAGGACTTTCCAGGGACAAAAGTGCATAAAGTGAAGTAGCTGTTTCACAGGACATCGAATGAAGTCATTAATAATACATTTATAATCATGTTTTTAAGATTCCTGTTACCTGGGATAGGCTCCAAACTCACTACAACCCAATACTGGGTAAGTGGTTATGGAAGATGGATGTATGGATGCTGTAAACAGAGGTTTTCATGTTCACGGTCACTTGTTCTTGATTAGTTTGCCGTGGAAGGTGTAGCGACAGGTAGGGAGGGATGTTGGGCTCTGTAAAATCAGACCTTGTCGACTTCTCCACTGTCACTTGCCCTTTTCACAGCCGGAAAATTGGAGTGAGGAGGAATCCATGTCCAATTTCAGCTTTGATAGACTTCAGAGGGGAGAATTTCAATTGTGCCATTTCCTCTGCAGTACTTGGTGGAAGTTGCCGATATTATGCTGAGCAGGAATGAGCTGGCATGAAATGGGATTAGCATTAGAACAATTTTCCTGACAAAGCTTCTTCTTGCACGTCTGCCAAAGAGAGCAAAGGCTCTTCAAAGCCTTGCACTCAAATGAAATGATAAAGAGCTTTTCATCTCAGAGGCTTCATCCCATCTTTGGCAACAGCCCCCCGGATTCCCCGTAAGTGTCGTTTGGGATGGGAATGGCGAGATATCCGACCCCTTCTGACGCGCGACGCAGAGACAGCGATGATGGGAAAGTGAGGTGGCACACAGCAGCTTCGCCGTTCCGAGAACGAAAAGCGTCAGACTTCCAGGATGGGCCGGTGACATCCGTCTCCCTTCACTGCTGTCAGCGCCAGCACCTGTCTTTCGGGCTCGTGGTGAAGTGTGAGCGGCATCTCCACAGCAGTGATTCTGTGAAGGAAGGCGGGGAAGGAAACACGTCGCTCAGCAAGCGACTGATACTGTAGGTGGGAAAAGAGTGCTGATAGAAATCAAGTGATACCAAGTAAATACTCATGAATTACATACGAATCACAAATAGATACTGAAAGAAAGCAGATGAATCCTAATAAAATATAGGTAGTATCAAATAAATAAGGAAAAAAGCATGTAAGTCATAGGTAGATACAGTGGTACCTCGGTTCTCAAACTTAATATGTTCCGGACTCCGGATCGAATCCTAAGAAGTTTGAGTTCTGATCGAATTTTTCCCATAAGAAAAAAACCAATTAATTAAGAAGAAAACCAATTAATTAGTTCTCGGCCCCCCAAAATTACACCTAAATATGTTTTTTTTGTCTTTTTCTTTTTTTTAGCATTTAAACACAAAATGAACAGGATAAAACAAGAAGAGCATTTTTGTTCTTAATGGTTTCCAAAACGATAAAGGTCTTATCCCAACATTACCCCTGTCCTGCCCCAATAGTCCGCTCCTTCGGTGTGCCACGCCCCCTCGTTAACCTCGTGTGGGATCCCCACATGACCAGCTGTTTCTGGTTGTTGTCAGGGGCGGATCTAGGATTTTTGGAAAGGGGGGCGCAGCCACAAGAGCAAGTGCCGTTGTTTTTCATGTTGTCAATTATTGTTTATGGAAAAATAGGGGGGGGGAGGGCGTGCGGCGGGTGCGCCCCCCTCTGGATCCGCGCCTGGTTGTCATTAGTCCTCTGTATTAAGTCCGCGTTTCAGTTTGTTTCCCCAGTCTGGTCATTTGGTGCGTTCGACTTTCTTACAGCGCTGGCTTAAAGCAACGCATTCTGATCCTGACGCAATGCACCTTTGCCCTTATTGGCTGAAGAGTTTAGTTACACGCGTGACGTTTGTATCCCAGGCAGTTCCGATGCGTAATCT
>JAODJW010000002.1:21595322-21606414 GCA_026777045.1 Hyperopisus bebe | reverse complement strand
ACTGTAATGTTGCGTTGCTTTATTTGGTTAATCGTCCAGTCTGTGAAGAAGGCATTCAAGTAAGAATTGCATTGTAGAATGACTCATTTCCTGGCACGTACAATTTATATTAGGTCAGCGTTCAGGGTTGGACTTCTGATATTCAGATCGAGTTCGATATTCAGATTTGTTCGACTTTCAAGAAATTCGAGTTCTAGTGAGTTCGAGAACCGAGGTACCACTGTACTGAGGAAATGTGTAATAGGCAAATAAAATAACGAGTAAATATTACAATGGGTAAGTACTGTGTTAGACGTACTGCAGGGACAGTGGGAAGAGTGTCTGGAGAGACAGATGCTAATGTTCTCAGTGGAGTAACAGGGTCACTAATGTTAAATACAGACAAAAATAACCAGTGAAATAGGTGGGAGGAGCTGCTAGTTCAGAGGGTCATCTAGGAAAATGAACTGACAAAACCGGACACGAAATGTGTGGAAACGTGATCCTGTTACTTGATATTTAATCATTAAATTTAAATCCAACTTGTCCTGTTTGTGTGTATAAAGATCACACTAGAAAAATACATTTTAATAATTAAAAATAAAAGTCAGTGCCGTTCCAGGAGCTGAATTTTCAATGAGAAATTCTGGCTCTACCAAATTGGTTTGATAATTGCAGCAGGTTTGGTCATCGACAAACAAACAGTGTTAACAGAAAAATAAATGTATCACAGCAAATTAATTTTGTATAGTGGAATTTTAGGAAGGACTTTTTAAGGAATTAAAAAAAAATACAAAAGCTTTGAGCAGTGAACTCAGAAATAAAGACTTTAAAATGAAGACTTTGGGTGTAAGAAAAAAAGCACTATTGTACAGCATATCACTTTACCATACTCTACCCTACTCCACAATACTTATAGTTCTATATCGTATAGTACTGTCATTTTCCACACGGAACCTAACCAGAACTTCTGAAATGAAACTCATCTGTATAAACGGGCTTCACACAATGGAAAAAAGGTTTGACCATTCAGCACTAATGCCCTTTTGCTTTTAGGGTGCTACTGAACTCAGAACCTTTGCTATTTCTCCCCCACCCCCACCAATAAAATCACCTACAGGCTCGCTATTTACTATAAAGGCTTCACTTAGCTGTTTGCATGGCTGTTGTCATCTTAATATGTTCCCTAATTAACAGACTAATGGTTTCTGACCTTTCCAGCAAGGCCTGCGATGGCCCCAGGGTCCTCTGTGTTTGGCACTCCCTACCCGGGCGGAGGCCTCATTCAATAAAAGCTTTATTAAAATTAATTTCCTAGCGATAATATTTTGGAGGCTGTGCTCTGTTAACCTTTTTTCACAGTGTGGCGAGACGTTGACTATAACAAGCCTGACGGATCCATTAACGACTCGAGCGCTTGTGTTGGCTGCTGACCGTTGTCGTGATCTCCTCCCTGCCAACGCGACGCTACTTAGTTGATTTTAATCACAGCTGATCTATTAATAAGAAGATTGTGAGGATCAGTCCGTCACAAGACCCCACTCTACACAGACTGAAAGTCTCCCTGATTAAATTTCTATAACTTTGTGTTGGATTTTGGTCACACAGCTGATCCTGCTGATTATATTATCGGAAGCGTCTTTTTAATCTAAACTTTTCAAATGATTCTCCTGGCCTGGAATAGCCAGTTAATCCAATAGAGCTGAATGTCTTTCCATAGATACACGGCTTCCATGCTATCTGACGATGGGTGGGCCACATGGGCTTGAGTGCTCTCTCCGATATGTGTGCCGTTAGCCATGCTCAGAGCTCCACAGAGTGAAGGCGGGGGCCTATTTACCACCCCCCCCCCATACTTTGACATTGTGTGTATGGCCTACAATCTGCCATCCCACACAGACCAACTGGCTCACTGATCGACTCTGAACATCATCGCATTGTATGCCTTGCTTTTATTAAAGCAGACTTACTTTCCTTCTATTCCATGGAGTTTCCATGCTCAGCGAGGGGGGAGGGGGGGCAGCCAGTTGACCTGGGACCCCCAGAGGTTTTTTATCCATAATTGGGAGTTTTTGGCTCATCTCCTCTGTTGTTTTCTGGCTTTCATTCTCTCTCTTTCTCTTTCTTTCTCTGTTTTATGCTTCATTATATATAAAAGATGTAGTAATGGATCGCCACACTTTCTTGTTAAGTTCCTTGGGCCGACTATGTTATGAAAAACAATATATATAAAAATGACCTGAGTTGAATTGAATAATAATGCTGGCTGCGTCAGTCCCAACTTCCATGGCCGCAACCAGCTACAAAATGCAAAGCAGTAAGGCTGCAGGGCCTGATGATATTCTGGCCTATATCTGGAAGATGCCAGGGCTTCTGACAGTGCTATTCATCCTGCTCTTTGGCATGGTCGTCCAGCATCACCATCCCTATATAGAAGGCAAAAGGTGACATGACTGACTGCTTGAGCTACCACCCAGCTTGGCTATTCTGTCATGCAGTGAAGTTCTTCGAGTATGTCCTAGACAGCTGGCTCTATGACATCATCAATATCTCCACCAATCAGTGCGGCTTCATCAAGGGGTGCGGAACAATGGACGCGATTCATGCTGCCTGTTTACATATGGAGAGGTGCCACGAAAAAGGCAAAAACGCTCCATATGGTGGACTTGGACCTGGAGCCAGCTTTTGTCAAGGTGCCTCACAGGTTCATATGGCACCACCTTCCATCTCATGGCATCCCGGAAGCATACAGGAGGTGGATCATCATCATCGTCAGTGCTATGCCCTGTCAAAGTCTCACCAGCATTTTACTATCCAAGTATCCACCAGGGATCACCACACTCTCCTCTGCTCTTTGTCTTCTATGGACCTGGTCACAGCAGACATCTAAGTACTGAACCTATAGACGCTGCTCAATGCCAACGTCATGCTGGTGACGAAACATGTTCGGATCATGAGCTGAAAGCACAACAGTGGAAACCACGGCTAGAACAGATAAGGATGCAGCACAACAAGAAGATACAGCACACGGAGTGTGTCCGCAAATGAATGGCACCCTTCAGACCAAAAGGCATAGCCTCAGCAAAGTCACCAGCTTCAAATACCTCAGTTCGACCTTTTAAACTTCTGTTGATGACTGGGGGCTTGTCACTGCCGCATGGATGACGTGCCAAACAGTATCTGGTGTATTGAGCAACCTCTTGATGCCAAACTACTTCATATAAGTAATTTGCTATAGTTGCTTGGTACAGTGTGGAATGCTGGCCAGCTATCATCGAAAGAGAAACAACTTTACACGCAATTGAGATGCAAATGTATCTGTGTTGGCTAGAACTGACCTGACTGGAGTATGTCATAAACCCAGACCAAAAATCCATGGGTGTTTTGTTCATTGTGGAGAAGATGTGCAAAGTGTGTTTGACACGGTGAAGATGACTCTGCACCCTCAAGGAAGCGCCTGCAAGGATGGCAGAAAAAAAGTGCTAGATGGATTGGCTAAAGGACGATATGCGGCGAGTCAGTGTGGATCCAGCGGATGGCCTGGATCGCAACAACAAGTGGAGATTAGCATGCAACCAAGCAGCCCCTACCATGATGCGGCACGCAGGCTAGGATGAAGAAGATTAATGCTGCAACACTGGCACTAATGCCCCTGACATCTCTATGACTGCAGCGTCTATTAAAGCAGACTTCAGAAAAAAGCATTTCCTATACTGGACCACATAATAAATTGTTTAGGTAAAAAAAAAAACAACTGTGTTTCATTCATAACCCACGAGATAAGTGGTCTGTGTGTGTGTGTGTGTGTGTGTGTGTGTGTGTGTGTGGTAAGTACTTATAAATTGACAAAGTGGTCTCCCGATGTTCAGTGGCCTTCTTCTGCTTGTCAGATGTGGCTTCTTAAAATTTCTCAATGCAAATGACGGCACAAGACAGAAAAATGCTCCATCCGACAGCCTCCCTTCTCTCGCCTGTTACGTGACATTCCCTCTTTGCCGGCTCTCTGTTTCTGTGATGTGAGTAAATTTAGAAGAATGTGCTGAAGGGCGAAGTTGTCCTCAAAAAGGAACTGGACCATTCACTAGCAGTTTAAGTAGCTATTTTGGAGAACAGAGGCATCAATGAGTGGTGGACATCAGAGTGTTTATAAACATGGGGATGCTACTATTTATCTTAGCTTTCCTTTTTTTTTTAATTATATCATTCTATGAGATAGGACTGAGTGTTTAGCCACTTGGATTACCCAGAATGCAATCTGTCTGTGGGAGTCCATGTACATGTTTGTTCACTACCCCATACAGGATCACTCCACCCCTACCAAGACATCTGCAATCCCCTTTGTGGTGCCATATCCCCCCTCAAAGGCCAGAGGCAGTGACAGCCGTGGGCAAGTTGTAGTCCCACCCTAATAAGTAAATCCCACCCTGTATGTCCCACCCCAATTGTGTTGGTAGCTTGCATCAGTCCATGATGCTCACCTTCCACTGCACGACGAGTCATGAGTGTGGAGATGTCAGCCACATGCTGCCCCCTTACAGGTTGGGGTGGGATTAGGCTGCTCCCCACCTGCAGAATCTGGCCCCAGGCACAGCTTAGCCCTCATGCTAATGTGTCCGCGTGGCTCCTTGAGAGGGGACCTGGAACATCCTGAATGGCTGATAAGTCCCCCCCCTCCCATCTAATGGCCGTCAGGCCCGCAGGAGATCTCTCAAAGTCACGGCTCGCGGGCGCCGGGTCAGTTGTCCGGCTGTCGCCGAGCCCCGGCCTCTCGCTGAGAATGCTAATTTCCATGCGCCTTTCAGCTGCACGCTAATTATGATGAGGAATCACGCTTCCTGTGCTCATGCGGCCCAGCTAATGGCTTAACCTCTCGGCGGGTAATGATCTGGAAAACAGACCTGAAACATTTTAGGTGTACACGCCGCATGCCAAGGGCCGGGTGCACAAAAAACATGCAGAGGTACACGTGTTCCTGCAGGCCACCCCCTGTTAACTTTGAACGGGCGTGTTAATGTCTGTGCAGGCGAGCCAGGCTTTTTACCCACCCATGCAGGCAGGACAGGCGTGTTGGGATCACATGACGGTGTGGAGTGCTCTGAATGTTAACAAAGGAATAGTAAGGGGAGCAATCCAGGGTGCACTGACATCATCCGCATGAGATTTTTATTGAATGAAATTGTCTCATTGAGATTTTAAGCAAATGACATTGCCCCTGTGAGCTCAATTCATCTCTGTGAGATTTTCATTGAATGACATCACCCCGGTGAGCTTTTTGCTGAATGACATCATCTCTGTGAGATTTTGCTGAATGATATCACCCCTGTGATTTTTACATGATATATGACTGACAAACCTATCAAACATACAGGGTGTGGAGTATCACTCTCCTTGCTGTGAACTTTGATGATATAGTTATAACAATGTATTCACCAGAACGGCCTCCCTGGAAGAGGTATTTTTTTGGTCATAAACGGCCCATTAACATTTACATTAAACACGCTTATGAATATTGAAATGAAAACACAAAATGAACCAGGTGAGTTTACAGTACTGCTAACTGTCAAGCAGCCGGAGGAATGGTACGTCAGGTTGCAGAACCTCCCAGTTAAATACTGACCTCAATCATCTGTCTTAAAATATCTCAAGGGCTAAAAGGCTAATGTTCAAAATGTCAGTGGAGCCTGGACAGAGGAGGGTGTTAATTACACCAGTACATCCGGAGTAACACCAACGTAAAGTTTTTCACACTCTGGAAATGCGTTTCAGAGTGCGGGACCATGGGTGTCGGAGCCTGATCGCTATTTACATCAAATCCAACAGACGCTGCTAATGACTCGAGCCGCTCAACAGCTCTAAACGCTGTCACCAAGCTCATGGGCTCAACGCCTTGATCTCTGATCACAGCTGTTTGCCAGAAACTCCCTCCATACTCCACAAACAGGCGTCATAGTCATAGCTAGCTCACTGATGTCGAGATCACTGGCTTTTTTTCATTATTCTGGATGCTTAACCCCAGCAGCGGTGTTCTTTTCACTGTACCATCACTATGGTTTCCACTTAAAAGTGCCCCCTGGTGATGCTGCTTCTGTATTTCCACATTCAATTAATAAATATCTACTTAACATTCCCACATTCATTATGTCCTGCGCATTTTTTTGTACGGATCCCTGTGGGATTTCAGTGCACTTTGGAGGTAGATGCGGGTTCTTTTTTAATTTCGGCTCTCAGGTGTGGGGGGCGGGCGGCAGGGCAGAGACTCCACATGGGGGGGGGGACTCGCAGATCCACGTCTGATGGTGACCTTTTTCCCGTGAGCACCCAAATGCGACTCGAGTGCTGCCACATGTATAAACAAGCCAGCCCACGGCTCCCATATCCCACTTCCCAAGCTCCTCGGAAGTGCGCCAGGGAAAGACATCCCCCCCACATACACAGACACATAGCATGGAGTCCTGGTGGGCTGCCAAACGGCCAGGTGGGACAGATTTCAAACCTTGCTCTTTGAAGACCAGGTGTAGGGGGTGAGCGGGTGGGGGCACTGAAGCAGCCTGGGCTCTGGCACGGGGGAGTGTGGTGGGGGGGAGCAAACGAGGTTGACCTTGACAGCAAGGACCATCTGTGTCACTCCCCTCCCCCCCCATAACCATTGTTATTTTTAACACATCCCCATCCGTCACTGATAGACATGACTCATTTGCTGAAGTCATTCAGATTTCCGGTAAACAGAAGCCGATCAGAAACCTGTCTCACTCCATCCGTATTGTGGTGTGTTTTGGAGATCCAACCTCCATCGCGACAGGCGGGATAAGGAGACGCGTTACGGCCCCCATTCTCCTTAGATCAAAGGTGATTCATGCTCATCATGTGGCAGCTTGGCCCGAACAGACCTTGAGCTCCAACACGCGGATGCGCTCACCTTGGCGATCAGCAGACCCGGAAGGTTCCGATGATGCGTCGTCTATGATTCTATCAACATCCGGGCCTTTCTCATGGGGTTCTCAAGTTTATAGATAACTCTGAATAGGAAGCGAGACCTGGAACGGGGGGGGGGGTCAATGGGAATGGGGGCTGTAGTAGGATTTAACTATCACACATGAAAAGGCAAGAAGGGGGGGGGAGGGGGTGCTTAGGGCTGGATTTATTGTTTCTGCACCACCCCTCCCTCCCCCCCCAGTGCTAGCTAGTGGGTAGAGTCAGAAGATCATAGATATTTAGCTGGTAAGCAGAACAAGCGGTTCTCCTAAATAAGGGGGCGCGTGATAATGCGTGGCTTCTGGAGGAGGGGGGGCCCAAGTGCAGGGAAGAGTTGATCCACAATGATGTGGAAGCATCGAGGAAGGGGCAGATGGCGGTGTGGGGGGGGGGGGTGTTTGCCCCACCAGCCATGCCTACCGAGGCATGTGAGAAATGGTGCTCATGTTTTCAGCCAATGAACGCCTCGTTCGCTACACTTTGGTGCTATTTTCATGGCATGGGAAGGTGTTATGAGAAGGTGTTATGATTCTCATTACCCGAGTGGGGAGGCCGTCACCCTGCCCCATCACTTCATTTGCTTACATATAAGCATCGGAAAGCCTCTTTATTATTTTAAGGTTCAGTGATTCACGAGAGACTATAGCATCCTGGGGGTTATTCCTGATACCTAACTTTTTAAAATGTGTTTCCACTCCAAACTGTGGTCAATTACAGAAACACTATTTTAAGCTTATTAAAAATGACACGTAGCGATTTTACTCATCTTCCAACCACTTACACCTGACGGGGTCATAGGGGCATGTGGCCTGTCTCAGGATGGGATGCCAATTGCTCAGTGGGCACAGACAACACACACACACACACACACACACACAAAGCAGAGGCAGTGTTTAAAGCCTCGAGGCAGGAAGTTTGAATCATAAACAGAATTCAATTTATTGGTCAGGTACACCTACATTTGCCAGGAATTTGTCCTGGCAGTATTGGTGCATACATTCAAAGTAATCACAGAAGATAAATTTCAAGAATAAAATAGATTTTAAATATGAGCAGTAATGCAAATCAGTACAGAGTACAGTGAATCAGTGTTTACAAAATGTGCAATGAATCCACGTGTCCAACGAGATGTGCAAGTTCAAGTAATGGTTAGAACCAATTTCCCGAATAAATACAAATTAATAATGTTATAAACTAAGTACAGACATGCATCTTTATGTGCAAAAGGACATAGCAGCATTAAAAGATAAAATATTAATGCTAAAGTGCTATCCTGAACTCCCATGCTACCCTTTAAAATTTTTCCCTGTCCATGCAGTGTGATGTATTTCCACAATACAGATCCATAGTGCTTCAGTCATACTCTTCATGATGGAGGTTGTGTTATATAATCCTTTCTCATGGTCAGTGAGTAGATACTGTGAATGTGCCGTTTGCAGTCACAGTTGGGAATCTAATAACAGCGATGGTGCCAAAAAAACTCATATGGTTTGAATTAAATCTGCAACAGATTAACTGCTAACCCCAATCATTAATTCTCTCATTAATTTCCCACATTATCATCGCTGTTATTGAAATTGTCATTTGCGTCAAGTGGTGATTTAGGACGGAGGACCATAAACGTGCTTTATGGACAGCGAGCATATTGTGCTGATGTTGACAGATCGACTGAAGGTTCAGGAGTGTGAAATACGCATCTTCACCCGTTATGGTGCCCCTGGTCAAAGTGGAACTTCACAGTGCATTCTGGGTAGGGGGTGGGGACACGATGGAGGGCATACATGAGGGTTGTGCATGTCATGGACATTTTTGCCCCATTGCAAGAAGTCACGGTGTAATAATCAGAAATGGAGCGAAGAGGAAGCTCTGGGTAATGGGTGAGAAAAAATGCACCCCTCCCACCACCGCCCACCAGCACTGAGAAAACCTCAACGCAGAGGGACTGAACATGCGGAGAACCTGCTTTATACAGTAATCAATAATCCACACCATGGCAGCCCAGACAGAACCACATCTTTACATGAAAAACAGTACATTAAATGGACAGTTACTGGGTTAATATGAGCCACTCATTGTATCACTTCAGGCCTAAAAGTACCACAAAGTGAAGAATTTTACATTTATTGGGCAGATGATTTTATCAAAAGTGATTTAAATATTTGAGGATTTACATATTTGAGTTTGAGGTCAGACCGTCCTTGAAGCTATTGGGGGTTAAGGGCCTTGCTCAAGGGTCCGACTGTAAAATCACACTGCTCACCCTGGAATTTGACAGCAGTCTTCTGATCACAGGCACAGTGTCCTAACCTGCTAAACCTCACATTACCCTGATGCTTAACTCCTACTTTTACTTGTTTGGGTTACATATAGACTGGTTTCTCTGAATAATTATAGTGTATCAACTGCGTACATGCATAATATTATAAAACAAGCACCCAGAACATAAAAATATAAGGAAATAATCATTTTACAGTAATATATATATCCCCGAGACGGAAA
This sequence comes from Hyperopisus bebe, assembly GCA_026777045.1. Taxonomy (NCBI): domain Eukaryota; kingdom Metazoa; phylum Chordata; class Actinopteri; order Osteoglossiformes; family Mormyridae; genus Hyperopisus; species Hyperopisus bebe. The sequence continues at coordinate 21,596,964 of JAODJW010000002.1, read as the reverse complement.
GCCCCGAGACGTCATCATTAGCAGGCAGTTTGTGGGTCAGAGATCTGATTTACTCTCCATGTTTTTCATGATCAATTGAAACTTCAAGAGTCACTGTTTTTCTGGTAATACGCCCAAAATCAGTCCCAGAACATTTAGAGTGCAGGGCTGCTGGAAATTATGATCAGCTACATGCGCAGGAGTTCAGGAAAAAGTAAAATGTCAAGCTTAAGCAGGAGAGCTCTACTGAGGGCTTAGTTAACAGAGAAAGTAAACAGGAAAGTCTACTCCCAGGGCTGTCGTCTTCTTCATCCCTTCTTTCTGCATGTCACCGAACACACATATAGATGGCCGGCTGTCTTCCTGGGAGAAATGCAGGAGCTGCCTGTGAGGAAGTTAGATTGACTTGTCATCAAAGTCCTGAATGCAACATCCCGGTTGAGTGTGCCCTCCCCAAGGGGGGTGGGACAGGTGAGAGAGAGAAGGAGAGAGATGGATGTTTTGTCATCTGCAAACATGGCGAATCTGGGTATTTTTAAAGAAACAGGAACCTCAAAATCAGTGAGCTGCTGCCCTCCAACCCGTACCCTTGGACATACTCTATACTCGATGTCTATATAGTTATACAATCATATATCTAGCAATGAAAAGGTGAGGCGCCTGCCAAGCTGAAGCCACCGTGAGCTGTTTTCCAAGTGGTTTTTACGGAACTTTCTCCTTGACCCCCCGCTTTTCCTTTCTGCATGAGAACCGAGGCTCTCGGTGGTGCAACATTTCAGAAGACTGGTAAAACAAACTGAAAATCAAGAGGCATTTAGTCACATTCTGCTTTAAGACTCTCCATTTGAATAAATTAAAATTCTACCCATTGCCTTGCACTTAGAGGTTTTTATATCTCTGAAAAACACATTTAATTATGGGTCCATTTTAGACAATTAGTAAAAAGCTGGAGAGAAACACCATAATGGACAAAATGCAGAATTATCACTTCAACCAGGATTTTCAATTCCAGTCCAGGGCAATCTCTCCCATTAATGTTCATATAATGAGAAATATACAGAGAGCCATTTGATTGTTTGGTAGACTTTTTTGCTTTGTGATTTGGTTATTACAATCCTTATCTTAAGCACTTATTCTGGACAGGGTCACAGGTGGTGGTGGTGGGGGGGGGGGTCTTGAAGTTTTTGCCAGGCAGCATAGATCAGAAGGCAGGGGTCACCGTACAGTAGATGCGATCCCGAGACAATGCAGGGCAAAAACATGCAGAAACTACATGGCTAATTCGCCGAAATGCACATGTTTGGGCTGTGGGAAAAACCATACATGATTTGGGGGGGGACGCCCTGCGGTGTGTTGGCGACTGCCCAGGGTTGGTTCCTGCCTGCGCCCATTGTTCCCGGGATAGGCTTCGGTCCCCCCTGCGACCCCAGTTGGGATTAAGCGGTTTCAGATAATGCATGGATTTGGGGGGGAACACTACGATTTCCACAGAGCCGAGATGGGTGTCGAACCCCCAGGCTCTTAAACAGGGGTGTCAAACTCCAGTCCTGGGGGGCCGGAGCCCTGTGTAGTTTAGTTCTTTTCCTGGTCCACCACAAATGATTCAGCTCAACAGCTATGTGGTATTTAGCACAAGAAGTTGAATCAGGTGTGTTAAACGAGG
>JAODJW010000002.1:21575476-21587445 GCA_026777045.1 Hyperopisus bebe | reverse complement strand
CCCCGGGCTAACCGATCCTCCAAGGGGAGCATGTCAGCCAAGGCGAACACCTCTGTGTGAAAGCGCAGCCCAGTAGAAACCTGTAATCACAGCTCACCGCTGTCAGACAGAACAAGACATGAGAGAGAAATGGCAGACCCGATGACGGCCTGCTGGAAGGTCAAGAAAACCTGGGAGGTACCTTATGCTGGACGACAAGGCTTGCAGACGACAGCGGGGAGCCCCTGACAGTCAGTGAGGTGTTGTCGGCGGTGTGTCCCAGTGACTGAAGCATTCAGCAGATGCACGAGATGGAAATCGGGTCAAGGGAAGGCAAAACAGCCCATTCCCACTCACCAATAGCGTTGGCAGTGGCAGGGAATTCTCACATATTCCGCGGATAATCTCTAAGCGGATTACCACATCCGGGGAGCGAGCTGAGAACTCTCGAGCTGAGAAAAAACAGACCTGGCATCTGTCTGTCACAGATAGATTTCGTTTGAGCAAAACAGTCACTGGGGACAAAAAATGAATGAAAAAGCCCAATACTGTAGCACTGGATACAATGTGTGTGAGTATACCCAGATTTTTTAATATGCAGGCTGTAATTAAATAAATTCTGTCACTCCAATGGCTGAGCCAGAGGTTTTTTTTTTTTCTTTCTTGTCTGCTCTTCTGTTACTGGCCAGCTCTCTCTTCTGACAAAGAGGGGCGGGACAGGAGGGGTGGGGGTGGATCTGTATTCAGCTCGGCCCATAGGTGGGGTCACGGCTCTGCTCTCATAGCCAGCAGATGTTCCACATTGGCACAGAGGCATCTGAGAGTGGCCGCGAGGGGTAAGAAGCAAGGCTGGACCCAGACCGCACACATTTACCACTCGCCTCCCCCACCACCAGAGTATATGAGGCTGTATGAAAGAGGCGGAGCTTAAAGAGACAGGAAGGAACTTTCAGGAGGAAGTGACATCACACTTTCCCTGATGGCATTGTGCCTTTTCCCTATCAGGGTTAATTACACTGTCAACAGGAAATGCCCAAAAACTCAGATTCTCACTCTATACTGGGTGAATGTTAGTGAAGCAAGGAGCATTTCTTGTGTGACATCCTATCCTACATGTTTTTTATTACCATAACAAAGAGCCCAGCCATACACCTCATGCTACTCACATGTTTTTGTAGCAATGTACATCTTAGAAAGCAGGGACAGCCAATTCCTGGATTTTCAGGGCCCTGTTCAAGAGCCCAGTGGTAACCCAGGGATTTGAACCAGTAACCCTTCTCTCACAAGCCCAACATCCAAAGGCACAGAGTCATACACCATCCCATACGGAGCACATATCCTTGTCTCAGTTCACATACATAAAATAATATTCATAAATGTGTAATTATTCATAAAAAACAGATTGCACTCTCATAATGAACAAGAGACTCATCAGACCAATTTACTCGTATTATAAATAACATACTTGACAGTTTAAAGCTTACAGCGTTTTATACCTTATTACAAATGCACTAAATATGTAGAAACTATTGAGAGTTTAATATGGATTAGGTGCTGAATTGGCCCAAGTTTCATTCCATTAGTGGCTTTATTGCAATTTGAGCACCATCTGCTTGTCAACAGAAATGGAATATGTCACATATATCCAGCGCTACATAGATTGTTTTAGCGCGGTGTGCTGCTAGGCTAACAGAGCCAGTGCATTAGCAGCTAGAGATCGGGAGGGGAGAGAACATGGGGGCACCGGCACTTGCTTAAAGAAAACGTGCTAATGGAGAAACAGGAACTAATGTGCTTCATATTACATATTTATATCCTCAGGATGGGAGGGCGGCTACAGTTAAATGTATGCGGTCAGACCTGAAAGACTTTTCCAGAAGCAAAACAGGCAGAGTAAAAGAATTATATACATATGTAGCAGATGTGAAATGGCGGAGACAGGAACCAGACTCGCTTCAGACTCCCCACAACCCTGAATCGGACGTTCGGTTGGAGAAAACAGAAGGGGTGCACAATAAATGGCAGCTCCCTGACCCCGAGCTTCACCTTCATTCATGTATCTCACAGGACTCATCTCACAGAATGGGATTTGGAAGAAAATCAGATTTCTATGTATACATTGCAAACAAAAGATCTTATCTAAACACCAACATGCAAGTTCTGACAATGAACAGCATTCTCACGTTTATGATGTTGTCTTTAAAGCGTTAATTGGACTACTTGCAAATTACTCCACCTGACATCACTCTGACATCCTGCATCTCTGCTATGATCCAAGATACTGAAGCTGGACTGAATCTGCTGCATGGAAGCCCAGAGACATGAGCAGCTGCTTTTCAGGCCAGTTACTCTGCGATCAAACATAATGAACAATCAGACCACAAGGGCAAACACTTCTGCTCAATCTGTTCCTTTTAAAGTCCTGTTTATTACCTTCATTTCTCTGCTTCTCTATGCAAAGGAAGATGAATGTTGTTGTCTGTGGCTGACTTTGACGCATCTCTTAAGGGTGATTAAAATATATAAATAGATCCCTTTAGTACAAAGACAAGAAAGAATTAAGGATTTGATATGAGGAAGGCAATATGATTTTGGGAGTTTTTTTCTGTTCTTTTTTTCTGCTTTTTTTCCCCCAGACTTAATCAAACTTTATTGAAAACAGCACCCTCAGCTGAAACTCTAGCCCAGAATGACTAATGCAACAGATTTTCACAGGCAAACAGAAATCCTGGTAATGGCTTATCCAGTCTTTTTGAGGAGAAGTGAAATGGTATCAGGATTGCGAACAGAATTCCAGCTCTCAGGGGAATGAGCCCCTGTTTTCTTTAACAAGGTCTTTAGTTAACCCCCTACGACCTAAACTCCTCCAAACACGATTCCCTGTTTAAGTCAAACTCATTACATTTTAAGGGGTAGAAATGTTAAATATTTAGGATCCAGAACTCCAGAGGGGGGCAGGGTTGACCCCGCATTAGGCCTCAGTGGCTTAGGATGCTGGGCCTGAAACCAGGTCACAGGTTCAAATCCTCGGTTCGACAGAGTAATTTCAGTGGTTGGTTCCTTAACCCCGATTCTCCAGGGACACTCTCTGAGCCTTCTTTCTCTGTTGTAAGTCACTTTGGAGAAACATGTCTGCTAAATAAGTAGAGAGATAGTTTGCGTTGGAGATGCCATGGTCTTTGAAGACCACTTTGGGGACCCCTGTGCGTGTTACCTTTTCAAGATCCAATGCATGACATGTAAAAGTCAAGCGTGATGAAAGGGAAAAGGAAAACAGCAATGAGGAAATTAGCTGAGCCAGTCTGCTGCAAAGCTTAGTGCCAAGAAAGATGAAAAGGACAGATACCTGAAGGTTAATGGTGAGGAGTATGATCAGGGTTTCCCCCAAAGATAAAGTCACTGCCTTGCTTTTCTGTGTCTGATTAGTGCAAATAAAGTAAAGAGACACACCAAGCTGGCCTCCCATTAAGTTTTAGGATTTAAAAAAGCAAGAAAACCTCTTTGACGGAATGATTTCCTCTGTTTGTTTGTAAAGGTGGATCAACTATATCCATTCTAACAGGCTGCGGCTTGTTGTGCTTTAAGTTTGTAGTGCTAATGAAAACTAATAAATGCTAAAGCTAATAAGTGCTAATCAGGGCCCTTGGGGTTGAACTGCTAATTCACTTCAACTAATTAAATAGAGAACTGCAATGATCCCCTATGTAACGGCACTCACACAGTAATGCCAAGCGGCTGTTTAATCATGCTAATGTGACACTTTAACGGGATTTGACACAATAAAGCAAAAATATGTCTGATTTCTGTTCGTATTATGGATTTCACTAGCATGAGTCCAGTGTAACTTGGGCCTCTTTCATGAAACATATTCTATTAAGAATACAGGCTCTCGTGATGTAAAATAAAGCCACAAAAAATAATCACAACAAAGCTGTTAGCCATTAGTCATCATTACATGCATAAGTCAGGATCATGGATTTAAAAGGTGTTTAGATTTGACGTACAATAATGAATTAATTATACTCCACACGGCCCAATATTTCACAGTACCCAGTAAAACCTAATGCAGAAATGTTTTTAATTACGCCATTGTATGAAAATGTGCTTTGACGTGCAGCATTGTGCAGACACAGCCAGTGATTAGTGCACCCATGTTAATGAAATTGTTCATGAATGTGCTTTAATTCCTAAATAGCCACAGAATCAGAGAGCGGGGGGAGGGGGGGGGTAGACACTGGGGGAATAACAGGAGTAACAATCAAATCACAGTGACCAGTTCAGAGTGAGAAGACGACGCCAACAAACAGTAGGAGATGGAAAGCAGGACAGGAAAGAGGAAGGTAACTGGTACCACTGACATTGGAACATGGACAGTCATGGTCAGCTGACACCCCAACCTCCCATTCTGGGGGATGATAGAGAGTAAAATCTCTTTTTGCCTATGCCGTCTTGTTCTCCATGACACACACAGATGGATGAGAGCAAACTTGGGGGGGTGTTACAGCTCAGGGTAAGCCAGCATGCAGCACCCCTGGAGCTGGGTAAGGGTGTTGCTCAAGAGCCAATGATCATTCTGCCGAGGCCAGGACACATATCTACAACCTTCCGATCACACGCACAGAAGCTTAGCCCACTGAGCCACACATCAGGACATCACAGGCTGCATGTTATTGAACTTATCGATACACTTCAGTATTCATGGATGGGTCGAGGCCCATGGCATCTCCATGACCTGAGGCTGCTGCGTGTCCTGCTACTGGTACATTTGGGTGATGTGGTCACACACCATGGCCGATAAAAAAAAAATCAAAATGCAACAGACATTTTCCAGCTCTAGGTGGAGAGATCTCCTAGGGAACCTTCTGCCCTTTAACACGGCACGCAAACAGCCCTGAAACATTTTTAACAAGATTAGTCAGCCATCATGGAGCAAATGCGGCGGGACAGAAGTATTTTTACCCACATATGCAATTAGCGGTATCTTACCCCATGGTATAAAGCAGACTTAACAAGGAAATGCGTTTTAAGGGACAGGGAGAGTGTGGTTTGCAGAGAATGGATTCGATAACAGACCACCCTGTTAGAGTGGAAATGGGGACCTCCACGTTACAAATCGGTATCCTCTTTCAGAAGCCGGAGCACCTCGGAGGAGAGCTGCTCTTCGCGGCTGCCTTGGGTGTGAATTCAGACAAGGCGAGTGACATTTTGAGTTATGACCTGAGTTACGATGGCCGTGAGTGAAGCTCCTTTGCTGTTTTACTGCATTTCACTCACAGTAACACGATATATTCAGGAGGCGTGTAAAGCAGTGCTTCTGTCTGCTTACTCTCGGAGCTATTGCCATAAAACAAGCCAGCCAGTCTTCAGCAAGCATGTGTGAAATGTCCCAGTGTGAAGGTGCAGGGGTGTGGCCACCTTGGCAGGAAGGTCATGTGACCTGGTGCACTGTGTTTTGTCTTAACCACCGGGACCTTGTTACTCTGTACTAATTTGGTTGTTAACCCCCCCTTTCAGTTTTTAGTTGTGGGTCCTTTCATCAGTCAACCAATCAGAGCTAATTTCCTGTTTACCATCGTGTGGCTAGTGAATAATATAAACTGCGATTCACCATCTGTGTCACAGAAGGCATCTGTAAAGGCCAGGGGTTGTTTGGTAAAAACAGCATCACAGGGTCAGGAAAAGTCATAGTGCCCAATGGCCCTGCCTGTCAGAGTTTGAGAAACTCACTCCACATCCTTCATTTTAATTTCGATGTTTAGCGTTATCATCTGTGTCATGTTATATTTTGGTATGTGGCAAGAATCACAGTCCCGGTCCACATTCTACCTGTATATCTGTGCATTAATTGGTTCTAAAGAAATTGACAAAAATGTCAACTAAATGTTGCCAGTGCTGTAGTTGTCGCAGTTGTTGTTTTTGCCATTTTTTTATTTGTGACCTCAGTCGTTCACCTTTCTGGTTCTGTCAGGATCAGTCCCTGCCCTGTGTCTGTCCCCTATTTGGCCAGCAGGTTGCTAACTGTCCCGTGTCCTTAGCACTGAATGTGCTTCCCGCTTCCATGAGCTGCTACGTTCCCTTGTCCTGTTTCCTCAGTTAGTCATTGCGTGTTTGATACTGTGTGTTGTAGCTGTTGTTGCCCTGTATTTGCTGCTGGTATAATATGGTTGTTCATGTGTTCCTCCCTGCCTTTGTTTCATTGTTTACCTGTTTTGTTTTGACCCCTTTTGGTCCTTTGGTTTAGTGTGTTTTTTTGAGCTCAATAAAGTCTTTGTTTGTTGGAGAGGCTATGTGGATTACCTCATCCTTCCCTGCATCATGCCCCATCTAAACAGAATTAAAAAACAAAGAAATAAGGGCAAAGACCAGCACATATATACATGGATAACAAGGGTAAGATGAGGGACAGGTGTGGGCCAATTACAATCTGTCACAAACAAGAGACTATAGGCAACAAGGAACAGGTGAGGGTATTCAAAATCCAAGGGTACAAACACAATGAGAAACTAGAATTTGGGAACAGAAGATATTATAGGACTAGATACAACAATCAGGCATAACTAAGGTACAAAACAAGGGTCCAAGCAAAGATACAAGGAAAACAATTAACAAGAAGCACAACAAAAACCAGGGCAAAAGAACATCAAACAAGGGGAGGCTAGTCTCCAGTCAGCCTCGAGCCCACGATGGATGAGTTGCTGGGGTAAAGCCACCTGCCTACCCCATGTAGCCACACAGCAGCCAAGGAACAATGGGAACACATTAGGAGCTAAAGACAGGGGATAGCCAACAACCTGCTGGCCAAACAGGGAGCCGATATAGGACAGGGACTGATCCTGACAGGTTCAAAAGTCCTCAACTTGAATTATGAAGCATGCATTTAGCTCTAATATGTGGTTAATTTTATAGTATGTTAACCATTATTAATCTTCTAACACTAAACTAGATTAAGACTAAGGCACTAAACAGGTGTTTTCTCTGGTGACAGCTGGTCATACATGGTGCAGGGTGACGTCACGTGACCACATGTACTTAGCCGTCAAACATGCGTGTAATACTGCCGTAAACTGTTGGTTACAGTATGACTGCTGTGGCATCATGGGGGCCAAGCTTTCATTTCCCTGTGGCCGGAGCCACATCATGGTGATGGTGTAAATGGATCGGCCGCAGGTTCGAGGCTGCCAACTGGCCAGCTGTCAGCGAGTAATAAAATCCATTTGGCTTTGTGTTCTGAATCCTGAGCGTAGCCAATCAAAGTGTGGGAGGCATGCCGGACGTTACTGGAGATGGGTGTGACGTAGTGGGGGGCTGGCGGCTGGCTTTTTCTTTTTTTTTCCTCGGTGTTCTTTAATTGGCTGAAGTGTATTAAGTACCCATTTAATTAAGCAGGAGAGAGAGGCGAGCTGCTTGCAAGGCCAGTTCATCTGAACCAGGAACAGGCTGTAATCAGGCCTTTTGTTCTCTCCATTTCAGGGGCTATTTTAGCATGTAGCTGCACTACAGTTACAGGGCAGATCTGGTACCCACCGGACGTCCGCATGGGCCGGCCTGCTCGGGTTGCCTCCTCACCATTTCTGTTCAGCCCCAACTCGATTTCCGAGGTCCACGCTGATGAACACTCAAGCAGAACATCTCCGTGGAAACAGACCCCCGTGTACTATACGAGATCCGTGAAAATGATCAGAATCCATGCCATGCAGAGTGGACTGACTCAAATCAGACTGGTTACAACTCCATCTATCCATCCATCTTTCCATCCATCCGCCCATCACGAGGACCGTGTAATACCTCTGCGACAGACTCTGTTCACATGGATAAAGTGCCGCTCCGTGCGTCGATGTGATCTGACATATCATACAACCCTGTGTCGCTCAAACCAGACAGATAAGCTGAAAGGGCAACTCAGCCATCACTCACTGTAGGCTGCTGACATTCACGACCGATTGAGTTTAATTGACATTACATTTCAGTTTATAGACCTCCTGAGCCCCCAGGTCAGTGCAAAAAGTACTTTTCGACAATCAAGACAAACAGGCGGATGGCTAGTTCAGGCTGAGCAGCGATACTCACTAAATTAGCAGTATGCTGGCTAATCGCCACGCCTGGTCATTAACTGAGAGGATCCTGGACAGAGACCCATCCCCAGCTGGCTGATCCTGCAAAGCCGACAGCTGTTTGCATGTAGCGATTATTCATAACGAGCCTGTAGGCCCGGGCTGATGATCCTCCGAAACACGTAGTTCATACTCCACCCAATCATCTGTCGTCTGTAAGGGCACAGGGTGGCACTGAGCCCGGAGTTTGTCCCAGGAAGCACGGGGCACAGGGCACGGGATGCCAGTGCATCTCCAGACTGAGGCGCTAAGGGCAATTTAGAGACAGCAGTTTTCAATGTTTTCGGACAATAGGAGGTTTGTGCCGAAATATCTATTAATATGTTACTGTGTTTGAGAAATTGCTTGAGGTGAGACACGTATTAAATCACTTCCCAGCATTTTTGCAACTGTGTGTCTATCATGATCTGTGTAAAAGATATGAAGCTTTAGAGATGCCATATTATTGTTGTGCACAGTAATAATAATGATAATGGTAATAAAAAAACAAAGCTTTAAAGATGCCATATTATCATTGTTAGTAACATGATTGTTATTATTATTATTGTGATGATGATTGTGATGATAATGAAGATGGTGTCGGCGATGATATATAATTCACTTGCCACTATCCACCAGCCCCATTCCAAATACATTCTGAGTGAGCAAATCAAACCATGATTTGGCTGGTCTGCCTTTGACAAGAAGCCAAACCCTGTTCTGCCAAGAGGGAAAACTGGAGCGCATCAGAGGTTTGGCTGGTCCAGTCCATTCCCCTTCATGAGCAGGACCCCGGGACACATTTCTCAAAGACCAGCCCTGTGACGTGATGGATGACAGAGGCCAGGGGTCCCAGAGTGGGTCCTGCTCTCATTATGACTAAGGGCCTGTATCTGAGAGCCAATCAGAACACCTGCCTGCGTAGCTCAGCCAATAGGACACAACAATCATCTCCTGACAGAACTTAATGATATAAATTGGCAGCTATTGATGATGCTGTCATATTGCAGCTATAGAATCTTACTATCTTACTGCAGTCAAGGACAATGATATTAAAAACAATACTGTTATACTTATAAATATTGTGTGTATTGTTGACCTAGAGGAAGAGGGGATGTGATGTGTGTCACGACCAGGGACCGAAATTGCTCATTAATGTCTCAGATCAAAAATGATTGGCCCATCATCTATCCATCTGCACCCATCCATCGAGTGCAGGATTGTGGTTTTCCATTTTTATATTTTAATTAATGTAACATACACAAGCCAAATGAATGTTCACTCTGTATAAGAATTTTTAGTTAATAGTTATGAATGTGGACATTTTTCATATATTCAGCCCTTGCATCAAATATTAGCAGAAGGCATCTTATTAAGATGTATCATGACTTGGCGACCATAATAACACAATCTGGCAACCCCAGCATGAGGTGGGTTGGCGTCAGGCTAGGAGGGAGATGGAGTGCAATGGCTTAACGATTTGGTCTAATGATTTGGCTCCTCTCGAGATGCCACTCAGAAACACTGGCAGCATTTCACCTGCAGGGGATGCGGTTCAGTCAGCAGGATCAGCCGAAATCCTCATGCCTTTCCCCACTTATGGGGAACCTGAATCCACTTTTCCACAGCGTGGCAAACACGATTGTGTCAAAATTTGGGCTGGTTGGCTTTGAAGGACAGACTCTTCAGCATGACCCTGTGTACTGCGTGAAATCCTGAAACAGCAAAGACATTAAACCCTTAATGAAAATGAGGATGATAAAGAAATAATAAGTCAAATTCTTTATTATCAATTCTTCCATATGTACAGGACACACAGAGGATTGAAATTATGTAACTCTCAGACCCCATGGTGAGTGCAATAGCAACGAGAAGCAAGACAGTCAAGCAAGACAGATACAAGGATTCAAGTATATACATCTATGCAAAAATAAAATTTAACCAAATTAAATACTTTGTGTAATAGACATAGAGCAGTTTAAATGTACACGGCTGCCATTTTTAGTTTTACGGTCTACGTTGTAGATAAATAAGCAACATAAAATAAGTAAAGTGGTTAGTGCTGGATATATGTGGGTGGGGTTCACAGTCCAGACGTTTTGGGGGCAGTAAGAAAATGGGGGAGAGAGGGGTAAGTCTTCAGCATCCTGACAGCTTGGCAGATTAAACTATTTGTCAGTCTGGTGGAGAAGTCGCGGAGGCTCTGGTACCTTCTTCCAGATGGTAGGAGACTAAAGAGGCTGTAAAAGAGGGGTGGTGGGGTCTCCCACAAAGCTGAATGCTTTGCGGGCTGGGCAGGTGTAAGAGGGGTGGGTGGGGTCTCCCAAATTGCTGACTGATTTGTGGGTTAGGGTAAGCGGGTGTAAGAGGGGTGGGTTGGGTCTCCCACAATGATGTATGTATGTATGCATCTTTGCAATTTGCTGCATGTATTTATTATGTCTAGTCTTACACATTAGACTGCACTTTAAAAATCACCATGGCAACATGGGATCAAGAAAGCCCTTATTAAAACAGACCTCAGACTACACAGTCACAATATATATGCAATACACCAAAAAAGATGATCGAATTAAACTGCATAATATAAAAGAAAGCAGGGTCTGTGATGGACTGCCATCCTAACTAGGGTGTATCCCCACCCTCTAGGCCCCCCAGAGAAACTGATGAGGATAAGAAGTTAGAATATAGATGAATGGATGGAAGGATAGATGGACATGAGAAAGAAAGGACAGATGGATGGATAAAAAGTAAGGACTGTGATAGGAGCTTTAGACCGGCTGCTGAAGGAGAGGTGTGTAAAACCCAGAACAAGCACCTTAAATTTCCTTTTTACAGTGATGAAACACAGCCTGTAAAAGAACTGTAAGAAGAACAAGGCCAAGCAGATACAGCGCGTGTGTGTTTGGGGGGCCTGAGTGATTTTTTCAGGGCAGGTGAGTGTAATCAGTCACTGTCAGCCACTGATACACACCAGCACGGCTCTCTGTGTCAGGAACGATCTGTCTGCTGCATTTTACGCACGTCCGTGACAACATTGGCCACCTATGACTGTGAGGTGGGGTGTAAAACGTGCACTGGCCTCTGCTATGTTCGTGCAGACTGATAGTGCGAGCAGAATTCCGTAGTTTGATTTATTTCAAAGGGGGTCTCAAAGTGGTCCCCTTTTCCTTTTCCTCACAGATACGCTGCCATTGATGGGTTGCACTATAGGCAATATTGGGATGCACTAATTTAATTTTTTAACAAATTATCCTGACAAGGGTGAAATACCCAGACATAATGTCACCCCCCCCACCCCTCCCCATCCCACTGAGGTGGCCTACCCCCTCCAGCAGCCAACTGCTCTATCCCCCAGGTAAAGAAGAAAGTCAACAAGTCTGCCCATTGCCATGAGCACACACCTCAACATGCCTGAACACGCCTGTACATGTATGTGATGTACAGTATGTGTCTTAGAGTGAATTCACTTTCCTGCCCCCCTCCAGGCCTGACATTGGGATGTGTCCAAACACCTTCGGGGCAGATGGATTATTCCTTAGCACATGCTGTGTGGGCAGGTTTACAGGTACAGAGCCACTGTTCCCTACAGTCCCCCTGTTCTGCCTGGCTAAACTGCACCAGCAGAGGGGCGTGTAAGGGACAGAAGGGTGCTCATCTAACACCCCAATAATACCAACATAAAAAATACCCAGCAGTGCTCCTAAACGCAGAGAGAGTATGCATCGAGTCCATTATGTCCCAAAATGGATTCCAGGGGCAGGAGTTCAGCCGAGTCTATTAAGTCCTTTAGGCTGCTGCACATTTCCAGCACAGAGAAGGTGTTCCTGTAAAAGCCACCATTTCACAAACGCTCAGCCAGCATCTTTGTTTCAGGCAAAGACAGAGGTTTTTGTCGCT
>JAODJW010000002.1:21547203-21564316 GCA_026777045.1 Hyperopisus bebe | reverse complement strand
GGGGGGAAGGGAGAAGAGGCACGAGATGACAGCTTTAAAATAATGATTAAAATAATAACAAAAAAATTACAGCATGTTGTTGACAGAGGGCTTTAATTTATCTGATGTAAAAATTATCTAACTGAACCTGTGCTCAGTTTGTGACCACACACACACACACACACACACACACATTCACAGATGCTGTAACAGGCATCCATTTCTCTTTCTCTCTCTCCCTCTCTCTCTCTTCATCCTTCCCTCCCTCCCTCATTACTAAAACGCAAGGTAATAGATCAGACCTGCAGAAATAGGAGCTGAATCCGGATGAATGGCCCGCAAACCCACTGATCTCAGTGCCATCCTGTTCTTCTAATTATGCCTTCCATTGAGTGATTCGGGATGCATGGGGGCTGTGTATGATCTGGACGTCTCCAACCCGCAGTCTCGGACCGTCACCCCTGGTGGCACTGTTTGCCTGTCACGCGGGCCGCCCGTTCCTGCTGGTCCTTCGGTAAGGGCTTTAGATATCTCCCACATCCCCTTGCCTGTCATGCTTCACCATGGTCTTCTCCCTGAAACTCATTCATCATTTGGACTCAAGTATAAGTATGTACATACATATATATATATTATATATAGTTTACATATCTATCTGCATAAGTGAATAGTAGGTATGTATGGCAGAGAGAGCTTTCCCACCGTGTGGTTTCTCAGCCCCTGAGTCACGACTGTGTTTCTGAGGAGGTAATTACATATCATACACAAAAGGTCAAACTTTCATACTGAGATTACATGAGAGGAACGTTCATTTTGTTGAGGTTTTCTAGAGTGGCGTCCACACTTTGACAGGGTACACAGATGCATGTGTGTTAGTGAGTGTCCGAGTGTGTGTGGTCATTGGTACCAGGCTCTGACCTGAAGTGCATCCCCAGCTCAGATCCAGTCCTCTCACATCGACGTTAGCATCCCCTGCCTGGCATTTCCTCCTCTCCAGAGACCGCACCCCCCAGGACACGGGGCCTGCCAGCTCCCTTAGGCCTGTGAGGCTCGAGTGTACTTCCTCAGAGGGGTAACTGGACTCGGGGGTATCACAGGATGTCATCCTACCTGCCCACCCCCTCTTTCCCTGTGTCACATGGTATGCAGGAGTGAGCTCTTGCCGTGCTCGCCGAGAAACCCGACCCACTTCGGAATGAATGATGGGGGCCGACACCCACAGACTGTAAAACATGCAAACATGACAAGGCCTCATTACGCCCCTGACCTTTGACCCCTGGCTCTATTCACCCATATGTGATTACATGGCAGGCTAAGGGGTTCCACTGTACGGTGAGAAAGGCTACGGACTGAGTATTACAGCATCCATAATTTAACACCCCTGCCTTTGTAGTAGTATGACCCGCTTTCAACATCTGACATGTTCCATTCTTCTTATGCTTTCGCTTGGCTGAAGTCTATTTTATTTATTTACCTTTATTTATGTCCTTGATATCCAGTTTCCAGGGTGTCGGCGGGGGTTAATTGTAGGATTATAACAGACACCTAGCTTTCCCTCTCCCTCGCAGGGGTATCCAGATATCGAGCTGAGCTTCATACAGTTACGTATAACACGATCTGAGTCCATTAGCAAAATAGAGACCCGGCAGGATGTGGCATCACGGCTTGATTAATCAGCATGCATGCTGTCGCTCGCGCAACGTCTGCGCGAGAGTGATTCACAAACCGTAAGCTGGGATGCGGTACAAACAAATGGGAGGATAAGCCAGAGAACCGCAGACGGGGTAGAGAGCTGCAGAAAGCTCCTAAGCGAGGCTGTTGCAGTCTGCCGTGACTCACTGCGCCGCTTAGCTGCCTAATAGGAGCAAAGCTCGCTAGGCGTGTCAGACGTGCTCACGTCGACACGGCATGGAGAGCGACGGGATTCGCGAGTTGAGGATGGCAGGAAGTCCCCGTGGGGGAACTGTGACCCAGGGAAAACCACCCTGTTACCAAAGATGCTTCAGCGGACACCAGAATTGGCTTTGGAGTTTTTTTGTTTGTCCATCCCTCTGTCCGTCTGTCTGTCCGTCCATCCATCTTCTAGTTGCATATCAGTGTCATGGGCGGGGGGGCATGCAGCTCATCACAGGCAGCATAGGAAACATGGCCGGAGTACACCCTGGATGGGAGGCTGCTTTGCAGATTCTGACATATCTTTGATATCATCTACTGATCCTTGGTTGACCTTCAAGGTCATAGTCACAATAGCTGCCCACTACTCCTACATCAGGATTGGCAAAATCGCTTAATCCATTTATTAGTTATCTTTGGAGGATAGGCCTCCATTAGAAACTATGCTGATTTCCACACCCACCTAGAGGCAGGCATTGTCCCACTGCCTCTTGCACCCTACGCACGTCCTTGGCCTACCCTCCTCTCCTTTCTGTTTTGGTAAAGTGTCCTTGGCAGAATCAAATGTACATCACGCTTAGGTTTCAAACACAGATGATCAGCGCCATTAGATTTTTATGGAAATGCAGCAGAAATGCATCCCATTCACATTTTTTCAATCGCCGAAAATGATGGAAAATAAGTGAAAGCGTGATTAAGCTGAGAACACCGCAGTGCACTTTCCATATTTTGTGTTTTAATGTGACTGGCACACCTGCCGCCGGTCACACGTGGAACGCGGCTGAATGAATCATTGCAAGCATCAGCGTTAGCGGACGGGAGGCGCTGGCTGGCTAATGCAATGAAGCTGCTTGTTTTTAAATCACTTTTATTGCTGACAAATAAAAGGACGATTTGCTTATTTTCCTGTTTGCCCAATTTGCAGCAGCGGCGCTCAGGAGAGGCTCCCGTTCATGCTGGTGTCTCTCCCTGCTGAGTGTCCGTACTGCTCCAGTGCACCAAGACAGCAAGATTTCACTGCGGGCATGGTGTGAGCGTGGTGTGAGCGTGGTGCCGCATTCCTGTGCTGTTCCAAACCATCCTGCTCGGTCCTGGCAATGCTAAACCTTGGAGGGAGAGGATCAAAGGGGAAACAGGACACTCAGAGCTGCATCTGGTTGAGGAGGTGGGTGACGATGCTCATTTGATGAGTGTTTACTGCTCTGGCCCTCAGCACCAGCACCCTCCATCACAGAGTAGGCAAATATAAAAGAATCAGCATTTGGGAGACCCACACGAGTCACCAAAGGACTCCGCATCTGTGAAGGAAACCCAGGCTATTTATTTATCTGCTTCGGCCAGGTGTTCTGATTTTACAATGATCAACACTTAGTCCTCTGTGTCATTATACACACTTAAGTGACACTTTTATGTAAACATGCATCTCATTAAAAACAGTACGGAAACAGAGGTTGCATCAGTGCCAAATGCATATCTGCCTGACATTCGCGTATTTTATCTATTAAACAAAGAAGCATTAATGTCCGTATGAGAAGACAACCAGAACGTCAATGTGCACCCATGTGTAAGACAGCCAAGCATGTCGGTATAGAGGAGAACCAGGAGATTTATGAATCAGAAATGAAGCTTATGAAATTGCATCTAATTAAGTTGCACAAGTGAAATCATTGTATGAGATTCCTTTAGGTTAATATATTTTTGGACAGCACTCTGGTGTGGTGTACTGTGGTGTACTGGGGATTTCAGTACTCAGTGGCAAAACCAGAACCTGGTGCTGAAGTCAGTCAATACTAAATGTTTTTGTGTCCGAGCTGGAGGAGACTCCTCTGCCAGTGTGGGCCACAGCGCTGCGGCACCACTAATTACACTTGCTCCCCACTTATTTACCAGGTCTGCCTGGGAACAATAAGGCCCCTCCCGGTGGCATGTGATTGGAAAGGACGGCTGTCACCTGTGCCCTCTAGAAAATGGGCTGGAGACCCCCTCTGTCTTCATCTGTCCAGGCAGGAGTCCATTAGACATGGGTTCCAGCAGTAATTAATCTAGACTGGGGAGTAAACTCCAGATTCCCCCTAATGGCAGCAGGCTGCAAGCAGAGCACATTTAGACCATATGTACTACTGGTCCTCAGTCCAACCCCAGTGCCGGTCCTTGCAGTGGCGGTTCTAGACCATTTCAGCTTGGGGGAGGGGGGACAGACTGGAGCCAGTTGTTCTGTTAGGGGGGGCAGATGCATTTGACCTTAATGTCCTCCAAGTATTACTTACACTAGATTGCCAGCATTAAGAAGCAAAAGTCAATTTTGAAAACCAATAAGTTATTTATGCTGTGCAGTAACCTTTTGCAGTTTTTATAAATATGTAACTCACTCTGATTTCTTGTTTAGACTGTCTTGCTTCCATAAGCTTAATAAATTTTATCTGTCGTTGACTTTGCTTTTCGCCAGCCGAAGCGACTCGACCACCTGGCACACCCGCATTAAGAATCCGTCAAGATAATGTGTTTATGCTTGTGTTCCGCCTGTTCCCAGTGTGCAAAATTTTAGCCCACATATATAAACGTAAATAATAGTAATAGTAATAATAATAATACATTTATTCCAGACCCAAGTAGCATATGTGTTTAAGGAGGCCATGGGGGCCATGCATGTTGTCACAGGGGCCCTGGACACCCCAGAACCATCCCTGGGTCCTTGGCCCTACGGCAAGGGGGGGGGGGGGACTCCACCACTGCCCATTAGCCCCATGGTGCAGAACCCCACCTAGACCCCTTAATTCCCTAATGTGGAACCCCACCTCTAGTTCTTAGTCACATGGTGTGGAACCCTTCATTTGGTCCTTAGTCCCATGGTGTGGAACCCCTCCTTTGGTCCTTAGTCCTGTGGTGTGGAACCCCACCTTTGGCCCTTAGTCACATGGTGTAGAACCTTGCCTCTGATCTGAGAAGCCAAGAAATGTCTCTGATTATGAATCAGCTATTTTGCCCATTTCAGGTTTGAGTTTATTCCATTAGCTGTACTTTGGTTAACAGCAATATTCTTTCTGAAAGATTTTTGGAAAATCCAGCAGCATCCCTCATTTTTGAACACATCCACACATTATTATGATTGCTATTGTACTGCATATGGAGCTCTGCAGAGCAGTCTGAGTCTGACTCTTCAGACAACATGTGGTCTTACTTACGTCATCTGCTGATTATGACAAGGAGATCAACATCAGCAAAATACTACTGCCTCTGCTATTTTTGGGAGTGAAGGCAGGCGTGAGTCGTGCTCTGTCACTAATAACGGATGCAGCGGCACCCCTATGGACCGAAGAGTTCCAGCATGAATCACCGCTAATAGCATCCAGGGGGCGCAAAGTCTCTGCAGTCTAAGCATTCTGGAATATGGACAAGAGATTCAAATGGAGATGCGAGCAGCCACCCAAAAAGCCGTGTTCATTGGAAATGCATTCAGCATTGTGGATGAAGCCTTCACAGGGAGTAATTGGGCAGTTCCTCGGGCTCTGGGAAGCATTTATACCAGTGACCAGGAGGCACACGCTGGAGCTGCCTTGTGTTTATTGCATGAATTCGTTGGCCCTGCCCACTGTATGTCTTCCATGGTCTTTTTGGTAATTGGTACAGGGCGAGATTCTATTAAAATGCATCGCCCCCGCTCACTGACATTTTAAAAGCTGCTTTGCAATTCTGACTAACCTCACATTTGCGCTTTTGAAAAACAGGCCCGGTGCATCACTGCGTGTTTTGCTGGGCGTCTTTATAAGACCCATCGCGTGGTGTGTACTCAACATCGTCCGCTTTTGTTTACCACCCTGTTTTCCATACATTTACATGCTAAATTCGTTCCACGCAAGCATTTAAAATGAAGGGACATACTTATTAATCACGGAGACAAAAACAAGGTTTGTGCATTCATGCGTTTATTTATTTTATTTGCTTTTAATGCCACATCATTACGAGGAATTAGAAGTCCGTGATGTTTAAGGTGTAATGATCTTGCTGGAGGCCATGGAATCGGTGTCTACTCTCATCAGGACTGAGTGGTTGCTTCTTCTCTCATGAGGAACAAGCAACCTGGAGATCAGCTCAGGAGGTGGGCTGTCAGCTGGACTCAGGGGAAGGTTGGACGCTTCTGGGGCTCCACTCAAATAGTACCCCCCACCTCTCCCAGATGTTTTAAAAACTAAATAAACAGCTAGTTATTGGATTCAGTGGCTAGCTAGCTGATTAGCATAGCATGCTGTTTCATCATCTCTTAAATAAGGAATGGGTTATTTAATATTTAGTGTAGTAACTGTATGTGGCCAACAGGGGGTCAGAGAATCTTGGGGCCCCACAAAAATGTGTGGTTTGAGTGGCAGTAAATAGCACCAATGTCTGGATTGGACCTCCCCTGTATCTGAGTCGAGGGTCTAAACAAGCTTCTATTCACAGTACAGATGTGTATAAATATCCCCTTTTAAAATGACTGCCAGGTGGAAACGAGCTCTTGACGTGGGAAGCCTCCACAGAAGGCCAGTAATTAGAGTGTGCTGGAGCCGCAGATGTGTGCGGGGGACGTAACACCACCAAGCATCAATAAGGTGTGCCCTGGCAAACTTCTCCCTGTTATTTATCCCCCCCCCCCCCCCAGCATAATTATTTTCCTTCATTGTGAAATGTACCATTCTGCATCACTCTGGTGTCCCTTCCCGCCTGCTGGGGATCACTCCCTAACCGCCCTATTATCTACGCAAAAGTGTCGAATCCTCCCAAGGACAGGGGACAGCCCCGGTAACGCATCTGATTTTTCTTAGTAAATGCAATGAGGCCTTATCTTTCATGTCGCCTTGCGTGCATTCGGAGCGGAATGAGATTTCCTCGGCCCGTGTAACTCATGCGAGGAAGGAGCAGAGCACTTAACCTTCATTGTTGGCAAAAGTCGGGGAACGTATGACTCATAACGGAGCATCAGTATTGATACCAGTAGTTAAGGTGTTGTGAAATGAAGGACTAAATGCAAAAAGATATTCAAACGGTCCTGAAATCCTCCATGCAGTGCCATCGATTGCTGTAACCGGATTTCCTTAAAGAGGTCAACACTATAAATGAGGCATTGCCACCAAAGGAAAAGGTAAATAAAATAAAAAATATATGAAATGAAGTTTGTTGAAAAAAACAAAAAGATCATCAGTATATTTTGAGTGTTTGAAGGTGCATCCAAAGCAGACAGTACCTTTTTTTCACAAATGCTTTTATGCAAAGTGGCACAATCCTTTTTTTTTGAGAAATCAGGATCAGACTGTCCCTGGAGCAGTTGGGAGTTAATGCCTTTCCTTGGGGCAGTGAAATCCCGCAGCTGACTTGGGGATTTTGAACTAACGTCCATCTGATTACAATCACAGCATCCTATTCACTGAGTCTCGCACCTCTACCAAGCGGCGCTGCATGTACTGTTAACAACTGAAAGGTCAGAATGCCAGGTCCTGGTCCATTGTACCCCCTGGTAACTGTAACCTGGACCGTAAGGGGGATCTTCACCTGGCTGTCTTCTGTTCATGATCATTCTCTATCATCGCTACCATCCATCCAGACCTCCTGCTGAAGGTCCTCCATGTGTTTATAATACGCACGAAAGAAGCAGAAAAAACCTGCCAAAAGCTGCTAATTAAGCACAAAATGAAGGATTATGTCATATTTTAAATGTAGGTTAGTTTGATACAGCCAATTAATAAACACCATAACGGTAATAAAAATATTTGTTCTGTGTTGATTTCGCTTTTTTTTCCTGTCTTGCCCCAGTGAGTGATTAATTGCTTAGGTTGTACTTAACATCAATATAGGCAAGTAAGCTAGTTGCCTGGGATGATATTCAATTCACTTCTGGCTAAAGTAATACTCCAATTATACATATGGTGAACCATGTGACCTGATTTTACAGGGAGGGTCTAATTTTGGCCCCATAGTATTATTAAATCTGCATCTTTACTCCTACACTTTATAAGAAAAAGCAGTGTGATGCCTGTTTAACACAGCCCTCAGTAAAACCATAATGAAAATCATTATTATAATATTATATACTGCCCCCATACTGTCTTGCTCTTTAATAAATAGAGCGTGACAAAAAGGATCTAAGGGGTGTCCCACCTACATATCCAAAGGCACCCATAAAGAACTGCAACAACAAGAAATTGACCCCAGAGCTGTAAAAAGCTGGAACTTGAGTCAGTTGCTGACCAAAATTATTCCTGAACAAAGAAAAAAGTGCTTCTATGGCACCTTCGAACCTCTGACCCTGGACTCCACACGCCACACTGAGTCAGCCTCCAGCCCCAGTGGGAAGTCACACAGTGTGCCCATCTCTTAACGCGTGGCTCGCTAATGACTAATCACTTAAACTATAATAGCACATTTCAGGAATGATTTTCATGGGAAACGCATTTTCAGATAATACAAATGACTTCTTTTTCTGAATCAAAATAATGCCCAAAAAAGGAAGGAAAGTTTAGTTCCGGAAAGTAAAATTTAAATTAAAAGCGAAATATCCCAGAGCCCGTTCATTAAGCGTGATGGCATTGAGCTGCTTACGGTTTGCCATCTGGTAAGTAAATTGCTACTCAAAAAATGCACAAACAGCGGCTGGTGGAAACTTCTGCAGCCTTGGAGCAGACTGGACTTTTTAACGAGGTGGAGGAGACCACTGTTCTCCAGACATGTTACCCTCCCAACCACTCTTACGTCAATTGAAAATTCTACCTCTTTAGCTGGAGATATGGGCAACAAAATCCACTGATACCCTACTGGAAAGACCTAAGAGGATCATAAATAGAACATGAGGGAGTGAGCATGTATCTATGCACGCATCCATACCCGCCAGCATGGGTGCATAAGCAACTGCATATATGGGAGATAAATGACAGAATGATCTACCCAAACAAAGCATGTCTGATTGTCTCCCCCCGGCTTCCTTCCCTGTCTGATACGGCCTTACTGTTCACCTTGTCTCATTTTGGTAAACTGCTAGTGCCAGTAAGAAAGTCACCTTCTCACCAGGTTTTGTCACTTCAGACAAGTCAGACGTGAAACATTACTTGTCACAAGAGCCAAATCTTTAGGAAAATGGTAAGATACAATAACATATATGACCAGATGTAGCACCATTAAAGCAACAGTCCTGTCCTCATGTATACAGATAAATAAACAAATAGAGAGATGCATCGTTGTTTTAAATTAGAGCATCTTGATCTTTTCCAAGGACATGGACATTAATTATTTATGAAGGACCCTTGGCTGAGCCACTGACACTCTTCTATCACCAGAGCTATGCAGAAAATAGCCAATGGGATTCAAAAGCAAGCAAAGGCCTGAGTGATGGAGAAGGACAAGCAAGTCCAGGACAAGCTCAGGAGATCAGTCATGACTGTGAGAATCCTGCTGAAATCAGGTCAAGCCAAAGAGTTACATAATGAATCATACATTGGGAAAGGTGCTGACCCCCAATGGATGGGAGGACTTCTAACAAATGCTGTCATGATTGCTCAACCAGGATTCATAATTAAGGTGAATCGATGTCAAATCCATTGAATGTGGTCTGTGCTACTTATTGTGCACCCCACCTAACCATGTTTCACTCTGCCCTTTACTCTGCAACACAGACTACCATGATCCTGCCTTGTAACCAGCAGCAGATGGGTAGATATATGTCCTCATGCATCTCTAGAAAAAGAAGAACATCCAGCTGGAAAACATATACAGGTAGGCCTGCATCCCCCGCAACAGTCATGCATTATTAACAGAAATACATGCACCGGTAACGGCTTACCTTAGTCAGACATGTATTGCTTTCAGAGGAAATTGTATTGCAGTTGGTCTTGGATGGCAGCAGGGGGCGACGATAACCATCTGGCACAGATGCCTCAACTAAACAACAGCAAATCATCATCAGCATCATCTGCATCTGTGCTCAAAAATAATTTTAGCCACATGACTCAGCAAATCTTTGAAGGGTTAAACAAGAGGCTGAATCAAGGATTTTTGCTGGATGCTGGGCATTTGACTGGGGGAATGGAATGAGGTATGAGATTCAGGGAGCACAGTGTGTTGATCCTCCACAGTCTGCCACAAGCCACTCTCCAGCCCTGACATTGACACCCTGGGAACAATTACAAGAATGGCACACGGGTGGGATCACAGAATGAGAAAACCCACCGGCGTCAGAGACTGAGCAGCACGATGGAAATGACAAACAGTGAGGAAAGGCATGTCATCCCAGAAGATCAGGGTGATGCTTTTCAGAGAAGCGGCATCTTCGGATGGGGGAGGCCCAACAACCCTCTGATAGAATTATGTTGTGGACTTGCCTCTTTATAGTTCAAAGGCTCACACTTCTGATCAATAAACTCTGAACAAATCAAAGGCAGCAGAGGTGCCTTTGAATATTTATGTCAACGATGAAGCTGAACATCTGCTAAATGGTCCGATACATGCCAGCATGATTTCTTCATGGTCCTTCTATGGCAACCTGTGAATATTTGCTAATTAATCTCTACCTCTCTCTGGGAATAAAACAAAAGCACTAGACTTGTGCAAAGGAGTTTATTTAATAAAACTTACATGGCGTGTGGAGCGGCTGTTGATGGAATCCCTGCCAAC
This sequence comes from Hyperopisus bebe, assembly GCA_026777045.1. Lineage (NCBI taxonomy): Eukaryota > Metazoa > Chordata > Actinopteri > Osteoglossiformes > Mormyridae > Hyperopisus > Hyperopisus bebe. The sequence goes on along the minus strand of JAODJW010000002.1, from coordinate 21,553,810 downwards.
AGAAGTACGTGTTTGACTGCCGCCAAAACAGCGGCAGGAATGTGAAGGTAAACTGTGAGCAATGTGCCAAACTGTTACCTCTCTTTTTTTGTAAAAAATGGAAAGTACCCCATGGAGCCACCCCCCCCCCCCCAAACCCCCGTCTTTCCAGCACTAAAACATTCTCAGAAAGGACATCAGGAAATCAGCAAGCGCGACGAAGCAGTACCTCATCCATAAACAACACAGTTCCCCGCTTCCAAAACACCAGAGGACCTCATACAAGAATGTGTCGGGATACCGCAAACCTGTAATGTAGCGCTAACGACGCGTTCCCTTCTGTGTTGCTACAAAGTGTACGTTGTGCTGAGGGCGGCAGATGGGCTGTGAGTAGGATGTTCCCCTCCCAAGCCTTGCTCCTGTCCCTGCGAGATCGTCACCATCTAACGATGCTAACAAACGTGAAGTTAGACTGTGACGCTGTGTGCTGGTACAGTTCCAGCCAGTGTCTAGTTTTAAAAGCGTTTTTTTTAGCCGCTTGTGAGGATAATCTACATGTTGTGCTCTGCAGTTAAACCATTTAAGCTGTGTCTGATCTCCCTTCCTGATACCCCAGCACACTGTGCAATACTGCTTGTTTCTGAGCCATTATTATTGAATTCCATGCCAAACTTTTCCTGACATTCTTTGCATTTTTTATTGGCATTTATTATTTATCACTACTGTCCATTGATTTCTATCTATCTATCTATCTATCTATCTATCTATCTATCTATCTATCTATCTATCTATCTATCTATCTATACATATATACACTAGTCCATATCTCTATCTATCTATCTATCTATCTATCTATCTATCTATCTATCTATCCTTTTTTACGGGCCCCCATTGTTCCTCTTAGATGCCCACACACCAGAGCTGGAGCCGCCGTTATCCGTGCGACGCTGTGTGTACCTCCTACGCTGCCCCTGTTGGCCCCGTAGGCAGAACGGATCTGTGTCTGCTATAAGAGAGAGTGGCAGAGGAGTCTGAATAAAAATAAACCAGGCCTGAAATTAAAGTGTGAGCCTGCGGTCTGCTGTCAGCCCCCCTTTCAGCGTAATGGGTGTGTGAAGCGTGGGGAATAAGCGGCAGTAAGACAGAGGCGAGTCTTCAAAGGGTCCCCTCCTGCCGTTCCAGGCCCCGGTGAGTGTGGTGCGCGGGCTCTGCTCCCACTCGCCACTCTGCCGCAGCCTTCCATGTGTCCCTGCCGGGGGGCTGTTTATATTAGCATTAGCGGTGCGGAATATCGCTCTCTGTTTCGTTGGTCATCAAATGTAATAGATTGCGCCCTAAGCATGTATCATCGAGTGACAGATGCATAGAAAAAGGTCTCTTTCACGGCTTACATGCCTTCCACGTGCCTTTTTTGTGATGAAGATGAAGCGCTGATCGGAGCCATGATCTCAGACATGATCGCAGCCTTTTACTTGCTCTTCCATACTTCGGTACCAAACTAATGAAAAGGCTGCTTGTTATTTTACGTGATTGAACAGGTTATACCAACCATAAGAGCTTTTATGGAAGCGAAGAAACATAAGCCCGATTTATCACATCCAAAGAGTGCTTTGCTCCATAAGATCTGACCATTTTCACCTCTTGCATTCATACCACCTGAAGAGTTATGATTCTCAATCTGACCGTGAAGCAGACCCTCCCGCTGAGCCTGGCATGTTCAACTCACCAATTGCAGGGATTCCCCAGGTGATTTTTTTAGAAGAAATGGGCTTTGAAACAGAAGTGGGAGAAAGCTTGAGAGCTGAAGGGAGCCAAATGTCGCAATTATTACCATTTAAGTTCTCGCTGGACGTGACTTCGGAGACAGAAGAAAGAAGCTCATGTTGTCAGCTGTTGCCAGACATTTGGTCCAGGTAATGAATGAGATTAAAGTGCCTTCTGTGTCATTAGCAAGGGGAATAATAGCAGGCCTGTGGTCCTCATTTACTACGATGTAAAACAGTAGAATCAATTAGGGGTTGAGAGTTTGCTGCCTCTGCCACTTAACGATGGGGACAATGAAGCACTTTCACACACAAGGGTGATGTTCTAGCAGTGATGATGGAGCACCTGGTCATCACGGCACAGGAGTAAGATGCACGACAGAATCAGAAAATGCAGGGATTGTTTGCTGAACTCCACACAAGGTCCCATGTACTACTTCAGTAGAAACACTGCAGACTTTTGCATCCTATCAAACCCCTGGTATAAATAGATACACAACCCTTGCACCTTACTAAGGAAACTAATTGTTGCAGTACTTTTTGTAATGCTATGTTATTTATTTCATTCTACTGTCTATTTTAATACCATTACTGTGCATGACAATGCTTACTACCTCATTTTGTTGTATGTGTGCACAGTGACAATGAACTTGACTTTGATGTCTACTACTTCTATTGAGTACAGGGAAACCCCCTGCACTGCATACCAATCTGTCATGTGTGGTCACCGTGGCCATTTCAGAGATACCTATTAGGCTAATGGCATGTCTCTAAGCTGCTGGAGGATAGTGGGTTGCTGTAGAACACCCATATAACCAAGAAAAATAAAATAACCAGGGCAAGAACCAAACCCACAGCACTGAGGGTGGGGGCTACAGTTTAGCCACTGAACCATTATGTTGCCTTAGACTATACCAATGTAATGAATCATAGAGGTCTAGTTGCAGAGTGATCTATGATAATTTATTTTACCATTAACAAAGACAGAATCCAAGCTACGTATCATCAAACAACCAAGATATCAGTAACAATACTTGGATGGAAGTATAGCAGAAACAGAATCCAATGTCTAAGTCAAACAAATTAGCAACATGTCAGAATACACTATGGGTAGTACTATGAAATAAACATATTATTCATGCTTGGTACAGAGACCGACTCACAATACCTGAGGGGGCAGGTTATGCTGGGAGTAATTAAATGGCTGTGGGGGTAAACAAGGTGCAGGTGTCTTCAATAATCCAGGTGGGATAATCGGCACAGGTTAACCAGATGCCTGTCTATGACTTTAGTATGATTTCAGAGTGTTATACCGTTTAATGCAGTAAGTGGTATAAGACTGCACTTAATTCATGGCACTTTCAGTCTCTGTTACCATGTCTGTGACCTCCGCCATCTCCTCCTCATCCACTTACTCTCCCTATGCGCTGTTGACCTTTTTGGACAAAAGTACCAGCCATGCGAATAAACGCACTTGTAAATGTAAATTTAAAATGTGGCGTACTGTAGACATATTCAACTCACTCGGGCTTTTAAATTACCGTTTGCCACACAGCTGCTCCTAAAAGCTTAACACGGGATCTTGCCAAAGCAGACACGCTGGCCTGAAAAAAGTATCAATTAGCAACAACTTCACATACTGTACGAACAACAGTTCAATCATAACATTTTAAGGTCCGCTTTCCGCCAGCCTGATCCGGACGGATCTTATGGATAGGACCCGGGTTCTGTTCGAAATGTGCCATGTTACCCATCTGGGCTCAGACGCCCACAGAATGGTGGAACTGGCCATGTTGGGCATGGTGGCTGAGACAGGCAGCCTCCCCTCAATCCCATCTGCGTGCAGTAATGTCTGCTGTCAGCCGGCACCTACGGACCCGGGGGTGGAATCTAGTGAATGCTGATCTTCTCTGAGCATGTTACGTGGACCGAAAGGAGGTAGGGGGCGGACAGCGGGTGCTTCCGAGGAGGCATGTGAGGGTCAGAGAAGCGGCCTGTCTGGGTGTCAGTCAGAGCATGTGAGCGGAGCGGGCGGAATTTGGTCGGAGCGGAGCGGTTTTTTTAATTAAGGCTGGAGCGGTCACTCTTTCTCGCTCTAATTTCGATCCGATACCGCTCACAGTATGAATCTACCCAGAATTCATCTGTATAATTATCAAGACTGTTACACAAATTGGCCAAGATGGAATTCGCAAAGTATTTCACAAAGGAAACTGATAGGTCATACAAGTGTACTATTCCTATCAAACGTATACAGATGACAATAATGTAGAGCAAGAACAGCAATGTGGTGAAACTGTTTCAGTGAGTAAAGATTCACTTTGGAATCTAAAGAGACACTTTTCTAGGAAACATGAGAGTGTGCTACGAGGCCAGAGCAAAACATGAGTTTTATAGGGTTGTACAGTGTAGCCATATCCATCCATTTTCCAACCTGCTTATCCTACTGGGGGGTCCAGAGCCTATCCCAGAAGCAACAGGCATGGAATAACCCTGGATTGGGGGCTCACTCATAGCAGGGCACACTCACACACCAGTCACTCACACATGCACACCTATGGGCAATTTAAGGACCAATCAGCCTCAGGATGTCTTTGGATTGTGGGGGGAAACCAGAGTACCCAGAGGAAACCCCATGATGACACAGGGAGAACATGCAAACTCCACATACATGTGACCCAGATGGAGACTTGAACCCAGGTCCCAGAGGTGTAAGGCAACAGTGCTAACCACTGCACCACCATGCCGCCCCCAGTGTAGCATCTCACATCTATAAAGTAAATAAAAGTATAAAAGCGTATAAAGTAAATATTGGTAATCAATAAATTAGTTTTATTCAAAACAGCTAGGTCTAATAGGATTTTTTTCAAATTCATGTAACGCTGTCGATCACTGAAATTTAATTTACAGAGAGAGAGAGAGAGAGAGACGCAGCAGCAGCACCAACAGAAAAAATTCAGGAATTTAAAACGTGGATGCTTATCCTGTATATTCTTTAGGTTATTAAGCCCACTGATTCCTTTATTTTAAGCCTATTTTTGCGTGGAACACCCTTGCCAAACCTGTCTGTTGTTTAAAAATAAATATTTTTTGTTCTGAGTGACAATATTGCCGTTGCTCATATTTCTTTATGATATAAGGCTTTGGTTTAACGTGACATTTGTTAGCCATGCAGATTATTTGTCCCTCTTTTAAATTGGAGCGATTCGACTGGAGCGGAAGGAAATTTTAGTGGAGTGAGGAGCGGTGCTGAGCGGAGCGGCTTAGTACGAATTAGAGTGGAGGAGCAGGCGGAGCCAACAGCCTCGTGAGCGAGGAGCGGAAATTCTCACCGCTCCACTCTGCTCACATGTTCTGGTGTCAGTATGAGTTGAGTTGGTAGCAGAAGCACAGGACAGCACGCTTTAGGCCAAACAGGAGACCATTACAAAAGAGGGAAATGAACAGAACCTGTGAAACAATCATGGTAAACAAAAGCAAAACCAGAGAGCTCCTGGACATGCCTCCCAAAGCTGGCCCCATTTAAATGCTCACCAGGTGATCAGCTGGGCTTCATAGCTTTTGCACACTGGCTGATTAACGTATTTGTGTATACAATGAGGTTGGGGAGAGTTTGATATTGGGGGTGGGGGGGGGGGGACATAATTTAAATGAATCCATATTAAATATTGGGGGTAGATGATGTTCCCCCCTGTCTGCCCCATAAGGGAATCATCACTGGCCACTCCTGTATCGTTTGCTGATGTTCCCTGCCAGTTATGCAGCTTTCCAGGAAGGTTAACCATGCCAAGCCAGCCGGGTTTTATTTGCCAATTTACCATGCCTTTTATCTCACTCAATGTCTGTTTCCTTCCAAAGTGTCAGGCCAGGAGTTTAAATGCCATTTTGTGGCTTGATAGAGTCACTCCGGCTTGAGATTGAAGGGAGACGCTTCCCGGGGAGCAGTTGATATGCACCGGAGTCCAACTGCTTTGCCTAGTGCGCGGTGGTGCGTCGGCCATGCTGTGTAAGCTGCGGTCGGTCCAGCGGAGAGAGGAGTTACTGCACCCTGCGCACTTACTTTACCAACGGTGCCGGGCTCATCCCTTGAACAACCTCATCTGCCTCATCACCGTGGGTGCTTCATATGGCTATGGGCTCTTAAGTTATACGACATGATTTGTTCAGTGAACATGAGCTTCACCACATCCCCGAGGATCAGCCAGTTGGAGATGGGAGAAAGGTGCAGGCATGATGGCCCATTAACCAAGAGCACCTTCCAGACCAGGGCACAAGCTCACAACAGCGCCCCCTACTAGCAGGAGGGAGCACATGTTGCAGCAGTATCGCAGTTCAAATCCTATCCAGTTCTGCCTCTGCCTTGTACCCATTTCCGAACTCAACTAGCCTGCAGGAAAAGATATGCAACTAGTTCCCTTCAGTGCAGAACATCACAGCACACCATGGAGAACATCCACTTCCCAAATGTTGGAGAACATCGGGAGGTGTTGGCCAATCCCCGCGGCTGAAATTAATCTGATAAATGGCTACAATTTCTATAAGTGCGTACTGTTAAAAATAATTCACTCCCCCGTTATTGAATTTGCGCTGTAAAGCTGTGGGAATGGAGAGGTAGGGCCTAGCGGATGCCAGGACGCTAATTGCTCTGCATTGTGGGAGCACAGAGCTTGAGAGAGGCTACACTAATTAGCAAAGCACTCAGAGAGCCCGCCAAACTTCATAGGAGAATGTGAACTTTTGTATGGGCAATCAAAGAAATAAATATATAATAGAGCCCTTACAAGTACTGTTCATAGAAGTGCTCCACACAAAAAAAAGAGTTCTTGCTCCAGCAAAAGAGGCCGTGTATGTGTGTGTGTGTGTGT
>JAODJW010000002.1:21524286-21541893 GCA_026777045.1 Hyperopisus bebe | reverse complement strand
GGGGGCAGTAGCAGGGAAAATGGCAAGCTGAATCACAGCACTGCTCTGCATGCTTACAATGCACAGAGCTCTTTCGATTCATTGAAAGGACCTGAAAGGACACTGGGAACCAGTAACTCCAGTCCCCGTGCGTTGATTGAACCTCCGCCTCATTTCAGAGCATGTGTTCAGCTACACCTCACCAGATCGAGTTTAATTTTAGCAAAGTACAATATAATTATAGCTAATACTCATGTAGCTAAAGGCTTCTGAGGATTATTTCACAGGCCGGAAAGCTCAGCTCATATATTTAAACACATGTATAACAGAAACTGCGGGACTCCAGCAGAGAGACGAGGATCACCAGGAACACACACAAAAAAAAAAAAGAACACTACAGCAGAGAGAAAGGAAGCTTTGTTTACTATTTATATAAATGCACACACACACACACACACACACACACACACACACATAGAGGTGGGGGTCTGAGCGCAGGGTCAGCCGTCAATGCAGCTCTCCTGGCAAATTTTTGGAGGTTTAGGTGCCCAAAGGATATGTGACTGCCCCAGAGAGTATAGGACTTAAACCAACAACCTTCCAATCATAAGCACAGCATCCTAACCCACTGAGCCACAAAGCACACAGCACCTGTCAGGCCTCAGCTTAGCGAGCCGGCAAATCCAGCACCTACCGTATTAGGTCACAGCCGACATATGAGACATCATCAGGTCCAGGTCAGAGTTTGTCCTCCAAAGACCTCAAAATAATAATCATGTTGAACAGCAAAACTGTAATATATTTTTCTAAATGGCTGCAGATAAAAGGCTCAGATGCTGTTTACAGAAACACAGCAAGGTGAAGGACTCTCTTTAAAGCACGCTCGTTCATGTCAAAGGAGTCACCCGCAACGGGGTTATAACAGCAACACTTCTGCTCCGTGCGCCGAATAATTCAGAAGCAGCACGAGGCGTCATTCCTGCCAAGGGGGCGACAGAGAGGTACGGTGGCTAATTAGCGTTCACAGATTAGGCGTTAAACAGTCTTTGTGTAACACAAGTGCTGTGGAAGCATGGCATAAATAACAAGTTCCAGCAAGTCAGGACCTTTGGACCACAGCAGCAGAGAACGTTAAGCATTTGTAAACACGAGCAGATGCATCATATGAAATTCAAATCAATTTATGAACCTCACAGCTGCATCTACAGACCCACAGAGGTGCCTGTTACTTAGGCAATGGATTGGTAAGAACTTGTTCTTCCTGCTGAGGTTAATGTTACTGTGAAACCAGAATGAGGGCTTTCCACCTCCACTGGCCAGAAGATGGCTTCAGATGAGAGCATCAGCTTCATAAAGAACCCAGATGATGTCACTGACAGTGCTTCTCAATGAATCAGACAGAAACAGAAACCTCTGGACTTGTGACAGCTCCTCACTGTTTGATGTGGCTGGGAAATCCCACGAGATACATGAGAGGCCTTGGTGTGGGTGGTGTGGAGCTCAGTTGGATGGAGGAGCTCGATTCCTGGATGGGGGAGCAGAAGAGGTCTCATCTGGAGGGCAAGGATAATTGGCCACACCTCCTCCAGCCACCGGATTCATTTACGTTAAATACCGACTAAAGGCAGAGGATATTTACTAACGCCCCTACTGCTTAAGAGTGTGTTGAAATGCAAATTGAATTGTTCGACCTCTAACCAGAAAAGGACCCTGACTTTATTGCACTTATAAGGCGCATATTGAACTACAAATTAACAGCAGGTTATTTTTGCACATTATTTATGCTCGGCTCGGCAAAGAAAACGCTCATCCCTCCACTTTTCTGTGAAATGGAGAGTGCCCTGAGGACTCGGCCTTTGGCTGTGTGATTTACCTTTGGAAAACAGATCCTTGTTCAAAGTGGAACATGTAAATGTGCTCATTGTACTGTGGCTCTAATTATTAAATAAAACATTTCCATTCATTTGTTATTCGTTTGCGACTTCATTTAATCACATTAACATGCCATGTCGCTGTCCTGTCCTGTTTCTGATCTTTTGTGCCTTTGTATTAGAACAAAGTTCAAATAAAAATTTTGAAGTTTTTAGGTTTTTGAAGTGATTCTCTGCACCATAACTGTTAGACACTTTCATCTTTGGTAGATGGACCCAAAGGTACATGTGCAGCCTGCTACAGATACCAGTGACTGCAGATTTTGGAGGTTTGTATATTAGCCTAGAGGGGATGAAGGCGATACGTGACATTTCACACGGAGAACAGAGGTGTGCGCAGCAAAGCGACTGAAAAATCACACCCGGACCGTCAAAATAAACAAACAAACAAAAGTGCAATGAAACACCAACAGAACGTGTACGAGACACAGTGGGAGGGAGAGCTCATTATCTCAGCTCTGTACATTAATTTGAACCAAACACCTGAGGAATTAAAAAAAAAAAAACATTCACACAAAACAAACTATTATAACAATACACAGATTTTAGGGGGCGATCGTACTTTTATGTTAATCCCAGCTCTACTGAAGCACAAGAGCAGCCCAATTAAGGGAAACATGATGAGGGTGCTTCAGGTAAAGATCTCCACTAAGGACCCGACTAACGTTCCAGCAGCGCATCTAAAGTAGCACATACATTTCTGATTGATGTGGAAGTAAATGAATCTTTACTTGCTATTTGCCCATGCAGACTGTAATGTGTTTGTTTACTCATATCCCATAATGCTCTACTTTTTAAAACACAGATATATAGAGGTGAGACTGAAGCTTGGGATCGGATCACAGGCTCAGCCGTCCATCCAGCACCCCTGGGGCATTTCAAGAAGGTTATATGGACATGTGGTTATTCTGTCAAGCATGGAATCCAAACTGGGACCCTTCTGGTGATAGGCACGGAGGCCTAACTCACTGAGCCACACACCATCATCCTGGGCTGGAGTGGCGGGGGGGACAGGACACGGGGGAGAGGACTGGAGGAGGGATTCGGCGTTTCGGCTGCAAATTTGTCATCTTCAGAGCTCCAGCCAATATCGCGCCTCTGGGGTCCCCATTAAACGTTCGCAGAAATGTGGCACAGCGTACTTCTGACAATAACAGATACCGAGGGCTCGCCAAAGATCCTCCTGGTGCCACTTTAACGCGTCTCGCACTAAAGAGCTTCTATCCAAGCCAAGGAGCCCATTTGTGCTAAGCTGACCACCCAGCTGCTGAGCAGCATTTGCCAAAAGTCTCTCCCACTCTCCCTGGGGGTAGGTTTCACATTTGACACAGGACAGTGGTGAAACTAATGAGTTGTGCAATTCTGGGTGCAACGAAAGCTCAGCGCAGGTATGCTTTAGGACCAGGGATCCAGGACCAGGGCTGTCAGTTTGAGTGGATTAGTTTCTTGCAGAGATAATCTAAGTTCAGCCCCATCCAAGTAGACAATGTGACTGAGGACGTCCAGAGACACGGGAATTAGCACAGAAAATGAGGTGACGCCTTTTTACGGAACACTTGGGGACTTGCAAGCAGGAGATTAAAGTCGCTTGCATGAATAAAACAGAAGGTCCGGAGATCGCAGCTAAATCTAAATTTTCAACATGTGGAGAGAAGATTGCAGACTGAGAGGTTCAAACGATGCTTTAAAAAAATGCAAAGCAGCCAGAAGATGGCGTACTTAAAGAGTATCATTAATAGCAATGAGCTACAGAGACAAGCTAGCTCCATCAAAGCTAAAGATTTCATCGCAAACCATTCTCCTTCCGTTACCTAAAACAGGCCAAAATCACATGGATCATAGTTATCGGAGGGAATAATCTCTGGCCGTGTTGGCAAACCACGGCTGGAAACATTTAACTGGAGCGGTGTCAGAAATCAGTGAGTGAGAGTGTGTTTAATTGCACAGTGTTGTTGTGTCCTGCGGTTTGTCTGTAGGTGGTGATTGTCTCGCTGCCCTATGATGGCAGCTCAGGGCTCCATTGAAATTCCAGCGAAGAGTGGAGCCAAGTTCTGAATGGGACTCTGGCTGTGCTGCGCTCTGCACTGGCCTTTAGCGTTTGGGCAGCTGTCCGCGGTGGTGAGAGCCCGGGCCTAGTGATGGCACAGCTTAGCGTTCACACTGAGCAGGGGCTCAGCGCTGAGTGGGGCCAGGGGGGGCAAATTAGCATAGCGGGTCATGCAGACATTATAATGTGCCTTTCACATGGAGGGGTAATTGGATGGTATTTTTATCATAGATATATACCCCCCCCCCCCATTTTGCACAGTACTGTGCTTTGCACTGCAAGTCCTGTGAAATCCTCCCCACTCTCACTGCTATCTGAAAGTTGCAATATGGTCCTGTCACCGTATACCTGTATATGCATGGTATGATGATAAAGCCCACTTCATCATCATCATCATTATTATTATTATTATTATTATTATTATTATTATTATTATTATTATTATTATTATTATTATTATTATTATTATTATTACTCACTGTCTGTATGTCGCACTGTGGTCCTGTCACCAAATCCCTGTATATGCATGGTGAGAGATTCCTGGTGTCCAGTATTTTACTTATATGTATTAAATGCACCATGGCATTAACTCTGAAAAATACAACAGCAGGTGCAGCCCCGTCATTGTTGGCAGAATCAAAGCATATTTACCACTGAGGTCATAAGCCAGTAGTATTTATGAAGAATCATCACAATCTGGACTAATACCTTAGATCTGTCTCCGGTGCAAGACTTCTCCATTTAGCAACATGAAATGTGTTCAAGACATTAAACATCATAAATTAGATCAGACCCTAGCTCACAATTCATTAATTGCCTGTAAATAAAGGAATGTCAGATCTAATTAGACACCAGTTAATGCCTCATAGAGACTGGTTGCAATGTTTCATTGATATTCTGCTCTAACCGGCCTAGGGGGGCTGATCACAATCGCAGAGGCACACGGTATGGGAGGGGGCAGCAGATTGACCAGGCCAACCATGGACTTCATAGGACAAGAGTGTTTAAATAAGATTATGCACAAAGACATTCAGACCTGGAGTCTCCAGCAATAACCACAGGCAAAGATTCAATGGAAGGTGGGCACTGTGGTGTTCTTTGCCTCCCAGTCCACTGGTGCCTCCCTCAATTGCTGGTTTCAAGTAAATCCCAGGAAACAAGTACAGGCTGGCAGTATTTGCCAGGGTCATAATATCGTTTTGCCACTGTCCTCAGAAGGATGGACCCATGCCACATCAGAATTCATGCAGTGCCATTCAGCGGATGGATCTTAAACAATTTTATGTGCCAGAAGATCAAAAAGGAAAAGGGAATACATTACAGCCTGCAGTTTGCAGAGAAAACAGGATGATAAAGAAACACAGAAGATGCCAACTCACACACAGACAGACGCTGACAGACAGAGACAGACACTGACACTGACAGACACTAACAGACAGACAGAGACAGACACTGACACAGAGACAGACAGATAGCAAGCAGACAGGCAGACAGATACAGACAGACAGACACTGACAGACACACTAACACAGACAGACACAGACAGATAGACAATGACACAGACAGACAGACAGTGACAGACAGACACTAGCAGACAGGAACTGGCAGACACTAACACAGACAGACAGTTAGTGATAGACACAGACAGACACCGATAAACATAAACAAACCCACAGACAGACGGACACACAGACAGATTGCTTTCACATGACTGTCATTTTCTAATATGTGACAAACACTTAAACTATAAAAACAATTTGAAAGAGTCCTTGAATGACAGGGGCAATGAAGACTGAAAGCTCCTTTCAAAGGAAGGTGTAAAGTGGACAGAAGCATTTACGGTGAAGCGCCGTCACTCCTCACTCACTAGGATCTGTGACTGCAATCAAAAAACTAAAAATGCCAAAAGTCTTGTATTTTGTTTGGTTACTTATGGTTAAAGTTAGGGTTGGGTAGGGGTTAAGGTCATCATGTCGGGATTAGAGTTTTCCCCATAGAAATGTATGGACAGTCCCCACAAAAATATAATTACAAATCTGTGTGTGTATGTGTGTGTGTGTGTGTGTGTACGTGTGTGTGTGTGTGTGTGTGTGTGTGTGCGTGAGGTTGATGCGACACAAAGGAGGTGTTTGCCTCTGCTTGTACCAACACTGTAATTTCACCGTGAGCCTTTGGTGACAAGAAAACAAGAACGCCTCTTCGTCTTTATATTCCCCTGGGAATTTTTTTTTTAGACTAAAATCAACTGACTCCCACGACCATGCATGGCAGAATTGACTCTCAGATTTGCAACAGTCTCCGAAGCAGGAGAACTGTGAGGCACCCAGCGTTTTTTTCTCCGTAATGACAGCGATCTAAACAACACGGTCGATGGCATAAAGGGTCGATTCCGTTATCGACGGCCTCCTAGCATGATGGCATCAGCTAAACGTATCAAGGTACCGCCCTTCCACTGCTGGGAGTCCCCATGCTGTCATAGATCAAAACTATTACAGGGAGTCCACTTCATGATCACACGGGATTCTTGTCAGAACGGATGATTGACGGCGAGCAAATAATAATTCTTCAATAATCTGCTCCTTTATTGCAGGACTACAACACATTATAATTTTTGATGTCAGAATTTCAAGCAGAGCAATGAAGATATGCAGTGCTTGTCAGCCTCCCTTTCCTCGGCTGATCTGCGGCATGATACCAGAGATTCTCCTGCACGGTGTCGAACATAACAGGCAGCCGGCTAACGTGCTGACCCACGGGACACACGAACGCTGTGAGACAGCGAAGCGAGGCAGCCGAGTGTGTCTGCGATGCAGAAAGCGTAACTGTCACACTGTGCTAGCTAAACACACAGAAGAGTCACACATTCCTACAATTAGCTAGCTGGAAAGAGTCCATTATGATTTTTTTATCAATGGTTAAGGACAATCACAAGAAAGACTAAAAAAATGAAAGGAATAAAAAATGAAGTGATACAAATACTGAATTGGAGAGTGTGAGTTATTAATTATATCCATATTTTATGTAACAACAGAATATAACTAAAATAAATTCCTTTGCTGGGACGTAATACCAGTAGATATATTTTTTTACTTATAAGTCCTATGACTATACAGCTCTTAGGATAAATTACTATGCCAGGAAAAGAGAGGATAGAGGATGATTTAGCCAATTAAATCTCAGGATATAATAAAAGAAGTTTTATTACCACTTTAATAATCACCCATAATGTTAAAGAGCTTGTATGATTATTATTGGATTATTATCCAATTGCAATGGCAGGTCATATAAGTGAAAAAAAAAAAATATATATATATCTAATAGCTTAATATTTCACATTTCATTACATATCCATAAACATGTGCTGTCTGTTCCTTACCTAAGTCGCAGCACAATTCAAACTCCATCAAAAATGTCACTAATAACCCTATGATTTCAGTAATTACCAACCTGATCTGTGCTAATCACACACTCATTAAAACATTCTCAAAATATTATAAGCACTATGAAATTTTTTCTCATTTCAGATTGTACTAAAAATGCTGTTTTCATACACATGACTGATAATACCTGATGATAATAAGATTAATATTTCGGTCATAGCTAATTAGGGGTGTGTAGTGACCCAGCGTATCTTTCTGGTGGAGAATGTGGGCAGTTTCATGGCACCCACATGTCAACGTGACATAAATGACTTGTTAAGCTTCTCTGAGGCCCACAGGACACTCACGCCGGAGCAAATTCCCTGCAGGGCCAGACGTAGATAATTACGTTTGCCTCACGTGCAACTTAATCTTTTGGAGTAACCAAGTGATGGCTGGCCAGACACTGACTGCTCCTCTTGGGAACGATAATGACACAGTAGGGATTAAACAAAGACGGATGTCAGGTGTCCCGTGCACTCTTCCTTCCTGTCATGACCCGGTTAATCTCTTAAGAAAGCTTTTTTTTTTTAACTTAATGGATTTCTAACATTAGTCTGACAGAAAACCGGTGCTGCTAGGCAACACTAAAGATGTCCCAGATACAGCAGGACCTTGTGGTTTTCCCTGGGGACAAAGCGGGGACAGGACACTTGTGGATGTAGGTCTGACATTATGTGAACCTAGAGAGGTCACATGTAGGTGAAAGCCAGGTCCAACCCACCAGAACTTGAACAAGTTACCCAAGAAATTAACACCTCGTACCTTAACATAGTGAAGTCAAGGTTCACAAAGCCAGAACTTCACTGTAGCCCAGAATGCCGGACTTACAGATCTTATCTCAGAGCGACCTTAATATAGTTGTCAGCTTATGTCCCTCAAACATCCAGGCTGCGGAAAGGGGGCGGGGCCTATGGTGAGAGGTGTCACATGAGAAAGTCCCCAGTCCTAGTATTGGCAGGTCTTCATTCTACCTCAGTGCTTAAAAGCATATTTAATCTTTCTCTTTTTTCTTCTCAAGCCAAGGGTTTAAGAACGTCAGGATATTCAGCTCTGGTTTTAGCTGTAATTGAAGTTAATGTCCCTATTGGATGTCGACTGCAGTGAAACAAAAAGAGCAGCAAATAAACACAAATTTCCGTAAAGATATAGCTCATAAAGCCTTTTACACGTTTCATTATGAGTGTATCTGTAAGCACAGCCAGAAACTTCCAGGAGTTTAGCAGATTTGCAATCACATTAAAAAGATGTTCAACAAGAAGATCCTCTGTGGAATCAAACATTTATTTATATATATATATGTGTGTGTCTATTTATTATAAATCAGGATGTATTTTACAATTTTATTGTTTTCAGACTTCACATAATTCAA
The DNA here is from genome assembly GCA_026777045.1 of Hyperopisus bebe. NCBI lineage: Eukaryota > Metazoa > Chordata > Actinopteri > Osteoglossiformes > Mormyridae > Hyperopisus > Hyperopisus bebe. The sequence goes on along the minus strand of JAODJW010000002.1, from coordinate 21,533,145 downwards.
CATGCATTTTCTTTTTTCATTAACCATCAGAAGTACTGTGAGGAGTTACAAGGGTCCTGCTAGCCTTGGGACTGAGAATAAGGGGACGTCTGACAGAAAGAGATGTGTTTTTCCACAAATAAATGCTTCCCTCAGCCTGTCCTGGGACAAAGACTTGTAGCAGAGAGTCAAATCCCCTTCAGGATGTCGCAATGTAATAAACGAGAAACGAATGGTTCGAAGTGCTGAAGTTTGAAAACAGTGTAATTGCAAAGTGGAGTCATCCTTAAATCAGCCACAATAAAGCGAAAACAAATGATGGTTCTTCTAATTTACAGGCGCTGTGTTTCATTATGTAAAAAGGGACGATCAGCACAACAACGGCCCACAGGTTTATGGCCTCGTTAAAGTTTAGTTTTGCGTAGACGTGCGTGTATTCGATGCAAGGAGTCTGTTTATCTAAAGCCACGTGAATCTACCTCCACCATGCTTTTGAGGTCAAACGAGGACCTTTAATGCAATGAACTGAGATTAATGACCAGAGATGCATTTGCTATTGTTGCTGCATAAGCGCTTCCCATCCAGGTTTGGAAACTGCCTCATAAAGAAGCTCAGGCCTGCCTGCATTAATTAGTACATGTACATTAGCACGAGTGCTAAAGGAGAGAAGGAGCCCAGACAGGTGATCATGCACCTGGACATCTTCTTCCAGCTACCAGCTGCTTCTCCACCCCTGGTCCCACCTCCTCTGCCTTGGACTCCAGTCCTATAAATCCTGCCTGGCTGATCACAAGCTGTGAACAATGCATCTTGGAAAAAAAAAAACCCTGTGCTTATTGACGGGGCATGGTGTGTTTTTACACACTGACACCTGTGCACTTGCCCTCCCTGGATCTACATCTCCAGCAAGTTCCTCTTCCAATAATAATAACAAAAGTGGAGTGAGTCAGCATGGCATGTGGTTTTCTCGTTCTTACAGCGTAGGAAGCCTTTGTAAATTTGGGGCCTTGCAGGACCAGTTCTTCAGGAATTAACTTGCAGGGATGTTCTAATAACCTGACAATTAAGGTGCTACAGCAATGCTACTAAGATTAGCTACTGATGGTCTTTCTGTTACTAGAGTTATAAAAAAATGCATCGCGAGTGCAGACTATGGCTGAATTTTCCTCAAAACCAACCCCTCCCACCCTCCATTTGCTCGGTGCCTGAAAAACAGATGTCTTAGGTCCCACAACCTAATAGCTCCATTCTCTTCAACATCAGTCCTGACGTCCATCAGACTTGGCAGCCCAACCCACCCCCGCAACCACATTGTTGGAATTACGGCTCATTGACACGGCTACTGAGCCTCTGAACAAACCAGGTCCTGAGCATCAGTGCCTGAGTTCTGGAAAACCAAACTGCTCTGTTAAAATACATAACCTCTGGTATCCTCAGTGTCTCTCAACCCCCATGACTGCTCCAACATCTGTATAACAGCCAATAACTTTTGTGGTCGATGTTGGTATGTTCCAGTATGTACAGTAAAGGTGTCGGTCGGGTTTAACCATGCCCCAGCATGTTCTATAATAGTTGCTATCTTTGGCAGCATCTCATGTACTGTTAACACGTTAGTACATGGATCCACAGCTGCTCACCCTAATGAGACCTTCATCTAGGAGCATCACATTGCTGGGAAATGTTCGTTCTCAAAGCCCGTTACTCAGGTTGCGAGGTCACCTAACAATTGGCATTCAACATAGTACCAAGCCCCCCAGCGTGGCTCAGGTTGGCTGGTTTCTTGAACAAAAAAGAAAAAAAAAAAAAAGAACACAGCTCTTCTAGATATCAAGACTGATGTCCAGGTTGGGTTCCTGGTTACAGAAGGGGGTGAAACAAAACAGAACGAAGAAATTTATACCTTACCGAGATAACAAGGGCCAGGTGAAACTAATCAGTAGCACCAACCCCCAGACACCTGACTCTCTCCTGGCAAGGCCCCGCCCCCTTCCCACAATGCAGTTGTGTCACCCACTGTGGGATGCACCACAAGCTGAGCAGCCTACTTGCCCTGAAGCTGTTAAGCTCTAGAAAGTCGCAGCTTATTCCATCCCCTATCCTGGTGCACTTCCACCTCTCGTGTTCTCCCGTCGCCATCCATGATGCGTCAGCTGTGGTAATTGGGGCAGCTCTGGCCCTGCTCCAGAACGACAGGGAGCATCCTGTCACTTTGTCCCCCTGGTCCTTCCTCCCTCCCTTGTGGAACAAAAATATTCTGCTGGCGATTATGCGACTGACCTACATCTACTCCTGTGAACAATGTCGTGAGCCTTTTTAAGGGCAGGATTTCACACATGAACTCACCAGAGCTTCACTTGCTTCACAGGAAACAGACTGGGAGGCCCCAGAAATATAATCTGACCCCAAGCTTCACTTCTGCATTTGACAGTGTGCTGACATTCCATGCACTTCATCCACATCCCTACTAATTCTAACCTTGTCGCTATGGAGCCCGACTCAAACTGGGAGATTCCCTCACCACTCGAGGCCACCGTCTCCAGCTGGCCTCAGAGCAGGATCCAGCAATCTTCCTACTCTACAGCTATATTTTCACAGGCTAATGTACTTCGAGATGGCTCCTGACCATCCAGAAAGGAGGTACCCTGCTGATTCAGTACTGGACTCATGCATAGAGGCTCTACACTGTTTCTAGGTGTGTTTGTCCAAAGACCTCCTGGGAATTATATAGCTCAAATCTCAGTATATGAAATTGTGGAGTATGGTTGTCCAACATTAAAAGAGACACATATTGAAACTGCCTTTGCCCTTTCCAGTCCTTGGAACTTGCTTTCAGAACCTACGTGTACCTGCATGGAATTGCTCATCAGAACCTATGTTCTGTCTCGAAATCTCAAGCTATTATCTCCTGGTGATCCCTCCACCACATAAAAATAAATGTCACTATGGATGTTTTTCATGTGTGGTTCCTCGATGGTGGAACAACCTACCCATCCACGTTCCATCTCTCCTGGGAACACCACAGCTAACTCATCCTACTACTAACCTGGTAATGATTTCTTGGCAACACTGGATGCTATTTTCTTGTATTTTGCACTTGTCTGGTAGGAACTGATGGTGTTTTGATTTGACTAGATTTTCTGATGTTGGGATCTAACAATGTTTTGTGCAGTTCTTTCTCCTAGGCTAACTTGTAGTTGTTACTTATGTCTCATTGGAAGATCACCCTAGCAGCACCCACACTTAGGTTGGCTCCTGACAGCTCTATGCTTCTGATGTACTATCTGTCTCACACGAATGTTGCTTTGGACAAAAATGTCTGCTAAATAAGGATGTATAAAAGGTAAAGGTAAAGCATACAGCAGGCCTAGTAAGCTGTAACTGGCTTTTTATGCCTTGTTCCCCATGCAGCCCATGGCTGAAACCGAGCCACATCTGAAGGCATCTTCAGTGAGCTACAAGGAGCCCCTGACTCCTGACATCTTGTCTTTATTGCCTGCATTTTGCTCCCCATGTGGCACGGGGTGTTCTCCACGAGGTCTATCAAGACCAGGCAGCCTTTGATCTCCTGGACCCTCTCCTTGTTGGATGGGGGCTGCTCACAGCAATCAAAGGGTTGCAAAGACACTGACATGCACCCGCCCCAGCAGAATGGAGAAGCTTAATCAGACCTGAAGCTCCAGCATTAAAGCCTACTTCGCTAATGTGTCATAGGGACCTGAGCTCCTATCAATGGGGTGGTACCCCGTACCACTCCTGCTTCTTCAGCATCAGGATCCAGCATCACTTTGACCAGTCCTCGAAAATGAAGAAACCTAGTATTGTGGCCCAGTCTGTCTGATCCTCCCATTCATGGTCATCTCTCTTTGCGTTTTGCATGTCAGTCTTCTCCACAAGGGGGCACCACCAACAACCAGCAGCCCAGGAGTTCACAGAGATCTGAAGGATCAGCTTTGTAACTGGTAAAGGCCACAGCTGACCCCCCCAGGCTCAAAAGACTCATACATTGACATTTATTTAGTAGATGATTTTATCCAACATGATGTACAAAAAAAGAGAAGGGTCATCCAATCCCTGGAGTAATTGATGGTTAAGGGTCTTTCTCAAGGGCCCAACGGTGATGTCACTCTACTGATCCTGGGATTTTACAGCATGACCACCCTCCAAAGGACAGTATGACCACCCATCAAAAGGACAGCATGACCACCCCCCAAAGGAAAGCATGTTCTTACCTGACAGCGCCATAAACCAACTAGCTTTCCATCCTTATTGGCACAGGTCTGTTACTGTTTAGACATAATTCATTTTATGATTGACCACCTCATGCTCATTTCACACTTGCCTTCACAACATATTAATCCTACTTACAGCCTGACCTCCTGAACACGGTCTCTATAAGAGGTACCCTGTGGTTTATCCACTGCCTCACTTGATTTATTGTAAACTTTGTCTGTTTGTTTGTCCCGCTGGGGGTGGTTGTCAACCCTGCATGCACTCTGTCTCATACAGTGGTGTAGTTTTCAGCAGTCATCAAAGACAATGACCAAGAAAGAGTTGACTGCCCTTCTGTGTTTTGTATTTTTTTCCTGAGGGACATCCAGCAGCCACCGGTAGCCAGAACCGTAAAGAAACACTCTGACTTAAGTGTGCTGTTTGTTTTATGCAACATGAATCCCGTGTCTAGATTTTATTTCCAGGGAAGTGGTACCATGAGGAAAGGTACATGAAAACGATACTGTAAAGGAGAACACGCTCTTGTCCGAGCCTTGGCTCTCCGGCCTTAGAAAGGTGAGCCGCCCTCTGCGTGGAAAGGGGATCGCTGATTGACCTTTGAGCTCTGCATTCCGTTTATGTGTGTATGTGTGTGTGTGTGTGTGTGTGTGTGTGTTGAGGTTTGCTGTGCCTCTACGCATCTGTTTTTCACAGGATTCAAATCACAAATCTAAGGAGATCAAAGGTGTTCGGCCATCTTTGAATCATTGACCTCACACTACTCTAATGACTGGGTGTTTTATCTTTGTATTCCAATTTAATAAGAACTTCCTATGGCTTCTTCAGAACTGGGCTAATGAAACCCAGAATCACACCAATAGTACACTAATTTGGCCTCGTTCCTAATTTACACTCTATCTGTGCGAAGCATGCATGTTAAGATTTGTCCAGAAGCTGGATTCAAAACAAGAGCGGCCTACAAACACAGCCTGTCTGTGTGAACCTGTCTGTTTATGGCACGAGATCTTCTCCTGTGGGCTTTAAGAATTTCAGTGAGTCGCACATCCTCATGAGTTATTGTCCCAAAGCAACAAAACAGCTCGGAGACTAATTTTGATTAGCAAATATGAAATTATAAATGAATAGGTGAAGAACAATCAGTGGAGTGTTCTGTAATGATGCCCTTCAGCCTTGGCATAAAATAAGAAGAGGTGAGGAGGAGGGGATCCAAGCCTGAGTGATATTTCACTCTTACATGGAGAGTGAGACGTTTCCACTAAGGTCACAGCCTGTACCTCTGGCTGAACTCTGCCAAACGAATCACACCTCAAAAATTCAAAAGCACATCTTCTCTGGGTGTGAAACAGGAAAGGGCTTGCGTTCTCCACCCCAGCATCACCTCGAGGGTTCAGGCTCTAAAATTGGAGATGATTGTTCCCTGTTCTTCTACAACCACAGTGAAACCTGCTTTCTTAGCCTGGGATCTTTCCGGAAGCATTGTCAAAAATGCTGCCATGCCCCTCATCTTCAAGGACACTGCAGTCAAATTCAAAAACATTTCATTGCCCCATATATAAAAGGGATAAAAAAGGAGTGCTGTATTGATTCTCTAACATTGTATTGCTACAGTGATCTAAGCATCTGATGCTTCTAACGTACAAAAAAAAAAAATCACAGAACACATCTGGCAACCACCCATGTGGACCTATCCAACCTTGGGCTTGGGACATGGGCTCCCTGCTCTGTGAAGCATGTGTAGCTCCCTGTCAGGATCTTGAGGCTCCCTCTGTCACCCTCCATCCCCTTCCTCCCACTGTCAGGTGGAGGTGTCTCTCCCCGGCACTATCCGCTTTGACCTGAAGGGACTCCCTCTCCAGCAAGATTCAAGATTCTTCATTTGCCTTTGGTACATCAGTACATAGGAATTCCTACTCCGGTCAGCAACATTTAACAGGATTAGACAGCACAAAACAAGACAAAGGCACTTATATCACATCAAAGCAGACATATAACTGCAGAGGTATGTACTTATGTGATAAATATGAAATAGAAGACATGGCCAAAACAGTGGTTAAAATGTATGAATATATGACATAAATGTGAAGTAAATAGCTGATACAGGAATATGGCAGGGTAAAGTGCAATGCAAAGTTTCATTCTGTCCAGAAAAGTGTAAGGTGCATTGATCGAGCTGGAGCGTGAACATCCTCTGTCAAGTAAAATGTGCTGTGCGTTTATGAGTTTGGAGTATTATTGCTCTGTAGAGTAACATGTTCTGTGTGCTTGTGAATTTGGTCCATGATAGCTCAGACAAGTAAAGTTTACTGTGCTTTTATTGGACTATTATTGGTCGGTACTGAGTTGCCGTGTTTCGGAGGGGAAGACAGTGTTCCTAAAACCTCCCTGTCTGAATGGTGTATTTGTGGTCTGGGCCAGCCGCCGTCCCTCGGCTCTGCGTGAGTGAAACAAACAGGACCCCCAACAAGAGCGCAGCATCTGGCCAGACTGCGGATGGGAAGAGCGGGTGGTCTTCACACGCACGCTGAGAACACGCTGTAATATTTATAGAATATTTTATTTTGGCTTGGCCACCATGCCGTTTCTGCTCATTACGGCTTAATATGTTTCCACACCATATTCATTGGGCTGATTGATTTTCTTCCGTGGTTGTCGTTTCTGATGCACTCGCAGCATGACTAGCGCACGCCAAATGCTCACTGATCATTCTGGGGCGAGTTTCCTGTGTTGTGTGCCTCTTATTAACAGGATGTGCGAACAGTAGTGAAAAGTGAGACGGTAGCATTTTGCTTCCTGTTCACAATGGTACCCATAAATCATGTTAGTTTCGGGGGGGAGGAATGTTAGGAGCCTCTTAAAACTTTGTGCTACAAGCACCAGTTTCTATTGAAAAGTTAGCAAGCTGAGGAATATTTTGCTTCAAATAGTTATATATACACTTATACACATTATATACATACTTATAAACATTAGGTAGACCTAGTTAGTGCTGAGGACACACTTTTTCCTCCAGAACCAATTCAACTGTTGCAACTGCTGTAGCGAGCTGTTATTCTTGCACTTGTGGCCTTCCTGTTAGTTTTAATGAGTCTGGCCATTCTCATCTGACCTCTCATTAGCAAGGTGTTCTTGGAAACAAAACTACAGCTGACTGGATGCATTTTGTTTACCGCACCACTCACTGTAAAGTCTAGACATGGTAGAATGCGAAAGTCCCAGGGGGGGTGGCTCTTTTTGAGATGCTGTAACTACCATTTGGCACCAGCAGTCAAATCACATTGAAAATTACTTCGATCTTTTTGCCAGTGTCGTGATATCCAGCAGTGAATCTGGGAGGGTCATGAAGATTCCCATTAAGTGCCCAAGTCAACCTGCACAGTCATCCTTGCATGTCTGCAGAGATACCTTTGCTTTAGGAAGTGTTCAAACCATTGGTCTCGATAAACCTGTGAACAGGAATATCTCCTGGCATGTCTATCTCTCTGTTTTCTTGCCTGTCCATCTGACTGATTGTCTCTCTGCCTATACAGTATGTTGCACATCTCTCTATCTTTCTGTCTGTTTCTCTGCCTGTCTGTCTGCCTGTTTGGTTGTCTGTCTATCTGTCGCCTGTCTCTCTGTGTGTCTGTATGCCTCTCAGACTATCTGTGTGTGTGTGTGTGGGCCAGTCTGCCTGTGTCTGTTGCCTGTTTCTCTGTCTTCCTTCCTGCTTGTCTGGCTGTCTCTCTGTCTCCTTACCTCATTTTGTTCATCAATTTAATTTCTCCAGGTCGCCATCCTTAGTGGAAAAAGAACCACTCTGTGCTGACACATCTTGATTTTGTATTTTCTTTTTTTCTTTAGAATATTGGAAGATATTACCTTTCAAGGATGTCCTCGCTTCTGTTCTTATCACCATGGGGACTGTAATTCCAAAAATAATGAGGGCTGATTTATATTTCAAAGGCTCTTCAGTGTCAGCACTGAGACTGATGAGAGGCCGTGATAAAGCAGCTGATGAAGATCAAGGTGGAGGTCCTTTTTTTTCTTCAATGCACGTTCATGCCAGAACGGTTAAGCGATGGTGTTCAAAACAATAAAATCTTCAGGACAGAATTACCTGAGAAAGAATAAAATGACCTAGACACATTTATGCCCGATGTACACATTCACGCCACGGTGAGGGAATGTTACGTAAATGTTACACAAACTTTATGTAACACCTGAGACAGCTACACTGGCCAGAAGTGCACCATCCACCCACCACATCCGCTGTGTTAAAGAGGGGGAATCTGCTTCTTGTTCTCCTAGGAAGCCAGCTGCTTACAGTAAGTCCTCCCCCCCAGAAAGTTCATTTATTCATTCATTCATGCGTTTTTGTTACGGAGCAGGGTATTACGGCATCTCACACGTTCAAGGTGTTAAGGAAACTTAACAGCTTGACTCATGTAAGGAAACACCATTTATTTTCACACTTTACACCACAGATTTCCAGTATAACTCCAGTTCATGCCTTCTCCAGCTGTTCTCTGATGACTCTGTGATTGTTGGATGCATTAGTGGAGGGCAGGAAGAGGAGTTCAGGAGTCTGGTGCAGAGATTCACAGAATGGTGCAAGGAGATCCACCTACAGCTAAATGTTGGTGAAAAAAAGGGGGGGGGGGGGGGCAGGGG
>JAODJW010000002.1:21512729-21523495 GCA_026777045.1 Hyperopisus bebe | reverse complement strand
TGTGTGTGTGTGTGTGTGTGTGTGTGTGTGTGTGTGTATATATATATATATATATATATATATATATATATATATAATGGATGTACACTGTGTGATATACAGCATATTTGGCTTTTTTGGCACAACCAGTAACACTGCACAATATTGAAAGTAATTGTATATATCGGCTGTAAAATGTAATTTTTTTAAGTTCCTATTTACAGTATTTCATACATTTCTCTTTTTTCCTAGTGTAACTGTTTTTGTCATCTTTGTATCTGTATTCCTCCTGCTGCCCACCAAAGGCCATCAATAAAGTATAAAGACAATGCCTAAGTGCAAAAGGCTCACCCTGTATCTGGAACAACTGAGGGTTAAGGGTCTTGTTCAAGCACCTAAAGGTGAAATCACTCTGCTGACCTTGGGATTTGGACCAGTAGCCTTCCGATCAACTGGAGCATCGCATCTAATTAGACTTCTCCATTCTGCTCGGGGGGGGGTTGGTCATGCCTGTGTCTTTGCAATCCTATGATTGTTGTGAGCAGCCCCCATCCAGCATGGAGAGCGTCCAGGGAGATCAAAGGCTGTCTGGTCTTTACAGACCTTGTGGAGAACACCTTGTGCCTTATGGGAAGCAAAATGCAGGCAATAAAGACAGGATACCAGGAGTCAGGGGCTTCTTTGTTGCTCACTGGAGATGCTGGATATGGACAGGCTGTGTTACTCCTGCCAATATGGCATCGCATCTCCATTCACTGTCTGGTAAATACCTGTCTTGCTAACCAGCACTGGCTGAACCCATTTCAAGGGCGTAAGCAATTTGATTAACCTAACTCTCATTTGTCATCTTCTGTCCCAAGCTGGTCAGATGGGCTGCCCCCTGGTGGCTTTACGTCATTTTTTTCTCTCTATCAGTTCTTTTCTTCATTTATCCTCCTCCAGTCTACTCACAACGGCAGCCACACAGTGCAGGGTGCCATATAAAAAAACATCTCAGGTCAGATTGAGATTGAGATTCTGGACGCCCATCCAGAGTAGGCATTCAATTTTCTGTTTTAGTGATGATCCTCATATGATCAGCAAGCCAGGCTCTTTAAAGATCATCGTAATCAAGCAGCGCATTGCGGTTTTGCCACTGTGACTATGAAACCTCGGCCGTGCATGTTTATGAGCAAGCGATCGAGCACGGCCGCATGCACATGCACTTGAACCGCACCCCCCCTCTGCGTTGCTCCCCCCACTGCCAATGCATTGGGTGCATTAACCAACCGGCATGCATCGCTCAGCGTTGTTTTGTTTCTGCCCTACTGCTCGGACTGAGGGGGGGGGGGCAAAAACAGCAGTCAGAGGAATGATGGGAAAATCAGGATCCAGAGAGGTCCGCCCCCTCATCACCAGGGCTCACTGAGATCACAAACATGAAAACCTGCAACATCAGAAAAACAGATGCCTGCGTGCTGGACATTTCCAGATGAATGTTCCTGCAGTCCAAAATGGGGGCACTTTTCATCTCCTCCCATCCTTATCGCATCACACTAATGGGACAGCGGGCGATATCTATTTCCTGACTGATAGGCCCCGCCCCCAGCCCTCTCGCTCCAAGCGTACATTAGCTATGCATGGCCAACCCTGGCAGCTCTCCAATCAAATAAGGCTAATGTGTGCTCCTCCCCCAAGCCTGAGTGATATATTTGAATGAGACTGGCACCCTCCCTCCCCCATATTGTTCTCCTGAGTATCCTGGCAAGACAGATGCTACCACTAACGACTTGTGGGACCCAGGAAGTATAAACACCTGATCACTGAACTCACCTGGTAAGAACAATGAAAGAACTAATCTTTCCATTCAGTGGAGGCTTTTACCTAAAGCACCATAAATATTTTGAGAAAGCGGGGTCACTCAGACCCCGTAACAATGGGGAGTTAAGGCCCTTGCTCAGGGTCCCAACAGTAAAATCACGTTGCAGACCCTGGGATTTGAACTGATGATCTTCTGACCTTCCAGTCACAATCAGATTTTTGGTCATACTGTAGGCCCAACACTCAGGCTGCACACCATGTCAGGTGATTAGTCAAAGTCACACACTGCAAACATTTATTGTCCATTAATTTATATTTTCCATATTTACAGCGGGGTAGTTTATTGGAGCAATGCAAATACTTTTGCCGGGATTCTGGGAATCAAACCAGCAACCTTCTGGGCAGCTCCTTACGTGCTGTGCTACCTGCTGCTTATTGGTATGGACTAGACTAGGAGCTCACAGCAAGAAGAAGAAATGGTCCAGCAGCGGGAGCACAGGATTCTATTCAAGGGTGATGGCAAACGGAGGCGTCACATTTGCATGTGAATACGGGAGGTTCCCTCCTGCGTGGGCGAGGGTGTTTCAAATGACACAAACAGGCCGACGGATATTCAGCATCTCCTCCCAAAGCTGGTGCAGAAACACATCACCCTGCGGTCCAGATGATCACCATTTCTTCTGAAAACCAAAACAAGGAAAACACAGGGTGGCTTGCGGCAGCCTAATAGGAAGCAATCTAAATGCATCGTCTTACACCAAAGTGCGGCCTTCCCAGGCATGGCGGGATTTTCCCGAGCAAGAAAGTTTTTATTCTGCTGTCTTTGATATGTAAATAAGCTCACTTCCCTTTGGTCTGGAGATGTTCATGCTTAACTTGGGTCTGATTGTCAATGAAAAACACAGTGAAAATTTTGAATAGTTGAAGATGACATGATGATGATGTGGCATAGTGATGTGACATGGTGACATTGTGATATGGTGAATGTGACAGTGATGATCTGATGCATTGAAGATGTGACAGTGACAATGTAACACAGTGGACATGTGGCATGGTAATGATGTGATACAGTGAATGTGACTCAGTGATGATGTGACACAATGAAGATGTGACAGTGACAATGTGACAGTGAACATGTGACACTGATGATGTGACACAGTGACACTGTGACAGTGAACATGTGACATGGTGATGGTGTGACACAGTGAACATGTGACATGATTATGATGTCATGGTTATGATGCCAGTGGCGAAATGACAGTCAACATAAGACATGGTAACATTGTAACACAGTGACAAAGTGACAGTGACTAAGTGACACAGCGATGATGCGACACTGTGAAGATGTGACACGGTAACTATGTGAAACTGAACATAGTAAACAGTAGCAATTTGACATGGTGACAATGTGATACAGTGAACATGAGACAATGACGATGTGACATGGTGACAATGTAACAGTGAACACAGGACATGATAATAATAGATGGTAAATATATGAAATGGTAACAATGTCACATGCAGCAAACATGTGACACGGTGACAATGTGACATGGGGACAACGTGACATTGTGATAATGTGAAACGGTGAATATATGACATGGTAACAAGGTGACATGGGGACAATGTTATACAGTGAGAACGCTACATGACCAAACATATGACATGGTAACAAGGTGACATGGGGACATTGTTACACAGTGATAATGTAACGTAGTAAACATGATATGGTAACAATGTGACATATATGTGCGTTGGTGACAATGTGACACAATGAAAATACAACACAGTAAGGATGTGAGACGGTTAACATATGACATGTGATACAATGAACATATGACACAGTGACGATGTGACACCGTGTGGCATGATGCACATGTAACACAATAAGTGCAGTGTCTTTCTGCTCGTCGATGAGTCATAACGAAAGCTCCCACAGATCCGGCAGCTACTGACTTCCTCAGAATTGTCCGTGGTTTTACTCAGAATGCAGACAATAACAATAACTGTGTAATCATAACAGTATATCACACCAGGGCCGCACCGATTCAATCCAGCACAGCCAGAGAGATGAGTTTCTAGAGCTGATAAATAATTCAGACCGCAGTGCAGACGAGGACCATTAGAAGCGTTTTATTTTTACCCGTCTAACCCAAGCTCTCCCGACTGAGGCGTGATATGTGCCGTTTTGATCCCTGCAGATGACGAGCTCGTTGTCCTTCACGGAGACGTAAACTTAGCATTTCCACCGATCAAACACAGACAGACCAGCAGCATTACCATGGCAAGTGCTTACTTCTGCAGCTTGTATATATTATCATCCTTAATTTCAGGAACAGTTTAAAATCTACCCGAAATTGTACTCTGACATTAAAAATAACCAAACCAAGAGGAAGGAGACGGGCATTTATTAAATATCAAAACTATAATCTACAAAGTGGGGCTGAGGAAATTTAAGCACAAGCAGTGCAATAACTCGGAAGGGCGAGAGCAGGATGTGTAATGTCCAAACTAGTGATTTGTTCTCAGAGAAGAAGCTTTGAAGATACATAATTTTACAAGATCCATATTTCTGCGGTCCCTCTTCGGGTTGTCCACAAAGTGTGATCAAGCAGGCAGTTAGCTTAGCGAATCGCCTGTCGAGTGTGCAGCCTGACTGAAATCTGATTTTGACTGGAAGATCTAATCATTCTTCTGGAGAAGGACAGCTTTAAGTCCTCCGGGGATCTTGTCCTGGTTGGCACGTTCTGTGAAATGACTGGCTTCTCCAGGTGGTGCTAACTTCTCCTCAGCGTGCAAGATAACAAACGCTCCTGGCAGACTGCTCGATAAGGTGTATTGGCTGTTCAGAGAAGTTCCTAATCCTCTCCTTAGACCTCTGGCTAGTACGTGTGCGTCAGTTGGAAGGAGGCAGGTGTCGGGGTGTTTTATGCAGCTCTGGTCATCATATCAAGATGGTTGAGTTACATTAATAATGTGTTAAAAGCGAAGCGTGATAAGACAGCAGGATTTAACAGGTGCTGGAAAACAAAAGTAATCATAACATGTAGTTACCCAAAACTATTTAAAATTCCAGAGGAAATATTCTGTGCTAATTAAAAACAGAAAACCAGACCCTAAGGAGATGGCATGTTCCTTAACAAATTTGCTTAAAAATGGAGATGTGACTGTAGAACGTGGAGTGAAGTTCAGTAACACTGTCCTATACTGGAAACCCTTTTCTTTCCACAGGCTATTTTTCTGCATTTCCATTTGTCTACATGATTCAAGATGTCTTATTGTATTTTAAGTAGAGAAGCTTGCATTTATGAGGCACTTTTAGGTACAATACAGATGAGATTCAAGGTCATACCTCAGGCTCATCCACTTGGAGATTGAATAAATCAATGTCCATTAGTTTTATAAAATCTATAAACCTAAAATAGACATTAAAAGTGATGTATGGTTAGGGAGCCATTTTCTTTCTTCATAGCTAAAGCGGCATCAGTGAAACATTCGGGCCTAAAGACAGTAGCTGGATCCATCGCATCGGCATAATTAAGCGTTAAGTTTGACAAATGAACTACACTAAGCTAATTTTCTAAATTTTTTTCCAAATTATAAACAAAGGTAATTGGAAGTGAACCAAGAGGGAGGGAAGATGTCTTTTTTTGTCTTTCGTTGCTCCTAGATCATGATAATACCCAGGGATAATACCCACAAGCTTGACCCTCTATTCTCTGTAGTTCAGACTCTGACAAGTGGCTGATTTGGATCTAAAAAATAAATCCCCAAAGAGTCTTGAAGGTATCTCCAAGTACCTTGAGATGAGATCTCCATAAGACCTCGACTACGTGTCCTCCTGGCCTCTGCTCAGCGTAACGTATCGGCCAAAAATCTTGGCTATACGGCTCGCTCATATCTCGATTGAAATCTCTTTATATGCTGATTTATCTCCAACTCCAATTTTCTGCAAAGCGGCTAAGAACACAGAGATCCTCTGCTGGGTTAGACATCAGATACGCAGTGTTTCACCTGAGGAATACGCAAAAGCAATCTGACCAGCCAGCAGCAGTATGTTAACATTTATCTGAAATTCGCTTTGCTGTGTCTAATATTTCAAACTCATGCACTCAGTACCCGTCATGGGGGATACATTAAGTTTGCATTAGCGCTAGCATGCTGAACATGCACTGAGATCACGGCATACAAATATTAAATAACAATAACCATAATAAATATATATGAAGGCTAGTGTTGTCTTGTGTCTGAAGTGGTGCTTCTCTCCATATGTTTGGCTGGTTCCCAGTTCCACACCATTTTTTTAAGTGTTAAGCGATGTTCGTGTAATACAGTGAAAAATCCCCAGGAAGACAAGCCAGATCTTGCTTTTTAACCAGATGTCTGTTTTATCGAAGGCGTCAGGTTCACACGCTAATCGCGCCAAGCTGATGAGCTCGAGGTAACGCAATAGCAGCAGCAGTGACTCAATTGCACATCTGCGCATTCAGATGATGGTGTTTCCTTAACACTCTAACAGTGGCACCCGAAGGCACATTTTATGTTGTACAATATTCTTTGCTCAATAAAACTATTATAACTTTTAAGACAAAAGCATTTGAACCTTTAAACTGTTCAATATCGTTAAGGTTGCTATATTGAAGCTGGTGATTGTGTTATTGAGTTAGTCATCTATAATTTGAAGAAAGACCAGGGTGTCATTTATCGATTATTATTTTCCATATATAGCTATTGTTTGTTGCAGCAGATTTTACAATAGTTTCAGAGTTTGTGTGCATGTGTGTGTCTTGCAAGGAAGCAGCATCTTTTGGGGGGGGGGGGTTGCTCTGCCTGGGATGGGCTTTCCGACTGTCCACATCCCTGTACTGGGTAAGTGGACGGAAGGTGGATGGATTCTGAAAACGTAAAATCTAATAACACCTGGCCCCTCCTAGAAAGGGGAGCCCTATTGTATCCATGAGGCAGAGGGTTAGGGTTGGGGTCTTTTCAGCAAACCCACACACCTAGCTTCTACTGTGAAGGCGACAAGGCTGCTGAATCTGGTCTGCACACTGTCAATGTGCCAATGACATTTCTTGCACCGATGCCATACAGCTTTTGCACCATGGTATGAAAGTACAATTTTAGTACAGTTATTTTTTTACATATATTTTTGCCAGTGTGGCTGAAAATCCCTCCAACATTGCTGGACAAAATAAATTAAAACTGTCTGTGACCTTTCAAATGAATCAACACCTTATCGTGGTGTACGGGTTCGTGCACCTCTGATATCCCAGGGTCACAGTGGTCCTAGTTGAGTGGGAATTGTGCAATTCACGTAGTCTCTTATAGAAGGTAACATAAATGACCATGTCGCCCCATCTGGACTGGAGAGACCGCCCTGGAGCGTAGCCCTGGGGTGGGGTGGGGGGCTAGCAGGGGAGCACCTGGGAGCTGGGCCTCTACCATGGGGCCCACTGGACATAGCCTGAAGTAATTATATGTGTCTGCCCTCCTATGGGCCCACCAACAACAGGGGTGGTTTTGGGGGTTGAGATGCATTATAGATTGGGTGGAGCCTTGGCAGACCATCGTCGGCAGGCTCTCGAACATGGAATATGACCTCCCTGCTGGGAAGGGAGCCTGAGCTGGTGTGAGAGGTAGACAGATACTGCCTAGATATAGTCGGGAACACCTGCTAGTGCCTGTCAATCCCCAAACCCGCTGTTGGACAAAGGGAGCTGTCAGGCTGAAGGAGGAGGACTACTGAGTTTGGTCAGCTTGTGGGACTCCTGAAGCAGTTGACAGATACTGACAGGTCAAGCAGAATGAGGCTTTGGCAGTTGCCAAAGCAAAAACTCAGGTGTGGGAGGAGTTTGATAAGGCATAAGAAGATTTTGGCACCGTCAGGCGATTAAGGAGGAAGCAGGGTTTTACCCATGCTGTTTACAACAGGGATGGAGAACTGTTGACCTGAAAAGGATAAAATCAAGCATTGAAGGAGTACTTTGAGGACCTCCTGAATTACACTGTCAGCCTTCCTTTGAAGGAAGTAGAGTTAAGATACTCAGAGGAGGACTTATCCATAATTAGGGCTGAGGTCAATGACATAGTGAAAAACATTTCTGTGGTAATTTCTGGGGGTATATGAGATTCACTGCCGAAAGCTCTTGATGTTGTTTGGCTATCTTTGTTGACACCCCTCTTCAACATTGTGTGGAGGATGGGGACAGTGGGGAGGGAAGTGGGGAGGGAGTGTGGTTCCAATCTTTAAGAAAGGGGACCGGAGGATGTGCCCCAACTTCAGGGGGGTCACATTCTTCAGCCCCTCTAGGAAAGTCTATGTCGGGGTACTGGAGGGGAGGGTCCGTCCATTAGTCAAACCTCAAACTCAGAAAGAACAATGTGGATTCTGTCCTGGTTGTGGAACATGTGGACCAGCTCTTTTCCCTCAAGGATATTGGAGGTTTCATGGCAGTTTGCTCAGTCAGTCTACAGGTGTTCTTTAGACTTGGAAAAAGGATACAACTATGTCCCTTGGGGGGTCCTATGAGGTGCTTTGGGAGCACGGAGTACAGCCGCGTTTCCCAACCTTTTTCTACCACGTCACACCTTCCATAAGGCAGCATTTTTCAACTGGTGTGCTGTGACGGGGTCTGTCGTTACAGTCCATTATGTCCCTGTATAACCAGAGTGAAGCGGACTTTGGTTCACACAGTCAGCAGTAAATCGGACTCATTTCCAGTGGGTGTTGGATACTGCCAGGACTTCCCATCGTCACCGATTCTGTTTAGAAACTTTATGGCCAGGATTTCTAGCCAAAGGGTGGAGGGGGTCCAGTTCAGTGACCTTGGGATCATGTCTTTGGTTTTTGCAGGTGATGTCCTTTTGGCTTTGTCAAGCTGTGACTTGCACTGTATGCACTGGGGCAGTTTGCATCTGAGTGTGAAGCAGCCAAAAAATGGATCAGCACTTCCTGGTCTGAGGTCATGGTTCGCAACTGGAAAAGGGTGGATTGCTGTGTCCAGGCTGGTCATAAGTTACAACCACAAGCGAAGGAGTTCAAGTATCTCAGGGTCTTGTTCATGAGTGAGAGAAGAAGGGAGTGGGAGATCAACAGGCAGATTTGTGCAGTATCAGCAGTCATACGGACGCTGTACCATTCTGTCGTGGTAAAAGGAGAGCTGAGCCGGAAAGGCAAAGTTATCAATTTACCAGTCGATCTAAATTCCTACCCTCACCTACGGTCACAAGCTCTGGATAGTTAGCAAAAGAATCATGGATACAAACAGCAGAAAGGAGTTTCCATTGCAGAGTTTCTGGACTCAGCTGTAGAGATGGAGTGAGGAGCTCAGATGTCTGGGTGATCCTCTGAGTAAAGACACTACTCTCCATATTGAAAGGAGCCAGTTGAGGAGGTTCGCGCATTTATCTAGGATGCCTCCTGGGCAGCTCCATGGGGACATGTTTTAGGCCAACCGGGAGGAGACCCCAGGGCAGATCCAGTACACACTGGATTATATCTCTCTGTTGGCCTGGGAACGCCTTGGCAGGGGGAGCTGGAGGAGATGGCTGTGGAGAGGGAGGTCTGGGCATCCCATGACGCGGCTCTGAATAAGCGGCAGAAAATAGAAATAAAACAATCTGCACCAGTAAGACATGCTTGTTTGTTCCATAATCTGACTGTTCTCTTATTTAGAAAATATAAGGAGGAAACAGTTAAGTGGAAATTGCCTGCCTGTACCCGTTAGTCTGCAAAAGGGAAATATCTATTAACATTTAAGGGATTAAGGGATCCCCTTCTGGAGACCACCGTCTGACCAGCACAGCAGACTGCTCGAACATGTTACTGAAGGAACCACAGCAGAGTCATTAAAAGGACTCAGAGCAGGGTGTGAGTCCTTACCCACAATCCACTTTGCTGCTACAGACAGCCAGCCAGCTGAACTAGAGCCCAGAGGCCCAGACTAACACAGTGTGTCATCTATTGTTACATGTCAGAACATGACGTAACCCGCAGCATTAAACAATGTTAATTGAAAAGAAATCTGGTAATTGAATTGACAACATTTGCCCTAAAAAGACTAATAACATATGGCAACAGATAATGTAAATTGCAGGAGGTAGATTTTTCCCTGGAGAGCGTCGGCTATAGTGCCGTAGTGCAGAGGTGAGAAGGTGAGGTGCACAAATGAGTAAAATCAGGCAACCTTAACCCCTACCCTGCCCTATCCTTGACTATAAGTAACAAAATAAAATTAAGTTGGTCTTCCTATCGAAATGGGGACTGTTCATTCATTTCTATGGGAAAAGCCCTAATCCCAATCACGACACCCGTAACCCCTACCCAGCCCTAACCTTAGCCACAAGTAACCAAACAAAATACAAGACTTGTGGCATTTGTACTTTTTTGATTGCATTCACAGATCTTTGTGAGGACCTGAAACATGGTTCCCCCAAAATCAAAATAATAGGTTTCGTCCCCACAATGTAGTATAAACATAATCCGCACACACACAGGCCATCCTTGGAGCTGTTTGTTTCTTTTTTGGCTGGAATATTTCATACATCTAGTCTGTCTTGTACATCTGTCTATTCCTGTTAGAATTTATTAGGGACAAAAGTCATGCAGCACGGCGCTCCCACCTGGACATACTTTAAACCAACATCATTGGTTATTTTATCATTACTTTAATTACAAAGAGGGATATCTGACTGCACATGTTTGTAAATAGTAATTACAGCCTGGCATACCTGCAGGTGTAGGCTGCTCTGACATGCCGAACACTGGAAACCAGTCAGATTCATTTTATATACGAAAAAAGCAAAGCTGCACTTACAAGCCTGTTTGCCTTGAGCAGGGGTCAGTTACCCCTGGAGTTCCAGATTTACTTCTGGTCCAAACAAATTGTACCCCAGCTCAAGAAACTGCGGTTTCTGCCGGGAATGAAATCCACAAGAGTTCCATCTGTGAGCGATCAAAGATGAGCAATTCAAAGGCACGTTGA
>JAODJW010000002.1:21500736-21510754 GCA_026777045.1 Hyperopisus bebe | reverse complement strand
TCCCCCCAAGGTAATGACTGATCATGGCCAACAGTGGGGCTCCCAAACCTCCGGGGTATAAATGGATGGTTTGAGTGGTGGTGAAGACTACTGTTGCTCACTTATAAAAGTCCACACCCTGGCATGCAGACTAGAGAGGGAAAGAGACCCCCCCCCCCCCACTGTGCCAGCTCAGAGCCATGACACCCGGCAGCTTGAAAGCCTGGCTACAGGCCCGTCAGTTTGTTACTGGAGGGGGGCATCCCATATGTTACCGTGGAGACCGGGAGAAATACTTGCTATACATAAAAAAAAGGGAATTAACATATTTCTGTTTTGGTTCTGTGACATTTTTCCTTCAGTAGGAGACATTAACTTTGCTAGGAACACATATATTCACAAACATTTTAAATACATAACATATGGTACAGGTACCTACCCTATGCCATCTGACATGCTTTTTTGCCCCGAACATAAATCACAGTAGAATAAATGTAAGCAGCTTGAGATCTGAGATTAATTACCACTAATCATCAATTCTTAATCGGGGAGTGATAAAAGCAGAGGGCCCTGGGGAGACCCAAACTCCCCTCTCCCACTCCCCCCCACCAATCTTCAGCCCTGAGAGGTGACCGGTAATTGGTTTTCATTTTATTATGAAATCCTTTCAATTTTTAATTGCACCACACTGGCCAGCTTAATTACCGCCATGGTACTCTGAGTGGAGCCAGACCACGGGTCGATGGTTGGGGGGGGTGAGGGAGTGGGGGGCGGTCACTGAACAAGGAAAAGCACGGACCACGTGGGACAAGAAAGCAGTGTCGGATGATAATAAAATCCCATTTTAAAGGAGGCTTTCGAAAAAAACTTATTACAGAACATGAGCGTGATTTTCCCAGGACACAGCAGGATCCCTTGTAAGACATTTAAACACAACTCCTCAAAATGTTACCTATTAAAAAGTTCTGCTCAGGTAAAGGTCTTGTAATGACTTTTGGGAGAGTAAGGATTGTTTAGGGATTTCTGCTGTGATGACTGCCAATCCTGTATTTACAAGGAGGTTGCACCCCCTGTAAACGTGTCCAGACGGAAAATAGGAACTCCGGAGGAGGAGAGAAAACTCTCTATCACAGTGGAACGGACATATCTCAATAGCGCCCCCCTGACTAGCAGGCTGATGCCAACCCATTTTTAGGTAGGGTCAGGTGACACCACATGCTCCGCCCTCTCCCAGATGTCTGTCTGGCTGTTACAGGCGTCGACTGAGAACAGAGTGAATATGTAGTTAATGAGAAGTGAAGTGGAGGACACCCCATTACAAAAAGATGAGAGGGTCACGGCATGGATAAAACAGGAAAACCGGAAAAGAAAAAAAAAAAAATTGAAAGCAAAGTTCTCGTTTTGGCCAAACAACTGCAAAACAGACATTGATTGTCAATAACTTAAACAGAACCCTATTGATTTTTCTTGGAGCAAAAAGGGCACACTCTATCTTCTGTATCTCCTCCCGGTCATCGGTGAAGGAGGAGCCTGCTGCCAACAGGCCAGAGATGGTGGCATTTTTGAATAAAATATCTATTTTCAAGATTAAATACTCTGTCACTACTTGTCAACATAAGAGCTTTTAGAAGATTGGGTCATCAGTACTACATTAATACAATAATCATTTGCGAAATCCTATAAAACTTACTATAAATTTACTGTGATTACACCACTCTTATCCATCAAAAAAGTCTGGTACAAATATTGTGCAAAGACGGACCCTGTGTGTATGTGCACTATTGAGTCAATTGTCTGTCCTTATATCATATTTCATTGTTTCATAATTCACCTGAAACCTGGCTTGTGTAAAAATATCATCATATTTAAGAGTAAGGTCCAGGTTTATTTAGGGAGCATAGATTTGGTGCCAGAAATATCTCCTGCTTGTAACCTTAAGAGAAACTATTTCTCTGAATCCCACAGGTTAGAGATAAGCAGCAGGTGGAGATTTGATTTACGTGTCATTTGTGTGTTTTTGGAGGTGAAAACTAGCGACTCTTTAATTGCATGGTGGAGTAATTGTCTGCAAGCTGGATAGAATCAGTAGATATCATTCTGAATGCTTCACCCAGTTTCACACAAAAAACAGTGACATCGCTCCCACTCGTTTGCGTTTCCTTAAAAACACACAGCCCACATGAGATTTATCTTCATCACCTGTCATCCAAATTCAGCCAGACATCTTTTGGGCACAGGGAGATTTTCTGCAGATAACAAGGCTTTATTTACTGACCGTAACCCAGCACGCCTGAAAAGAGCCCCGATGTTTTCAGCTGTATTGAGCTTGCGTTTGGCATTGCTATAATTATCATTGGCAAGCGGCTCTTCTCTATGGCCAGTGGCTGGCACACCGTGGTCTCGGACCAGGGGTGGGCAGTCTTATCCGCAATGAGTCGGTGTGTATGCTGGTTTTTGGGATAACCTTTACCTGTTCTGTGCTCCTATTGTATCTGTACACATTCTTTAGGACAACCTCCTTAGAGAAGTTAATGGTGGACAGTGAAATCCGACAGTGATCATGTGACCATGGTGGTCATGTGACTGCTGTCTAACCAATAGCTGACCTTCCTCCCATTTCTACCACTTTATGTGTGCATATAACATCACATGTGTTTTTGGAAAGAGGATATGTGTCACGTGTATAGGACATGCGGACTCAAGCCCTAACTGTAAACAGCACAGAGCAGTAGATTCATTGCCAGGTGATTCAAAAACTTAATTAATCAGGATCATTTTGTGCCATTGTAAATGTGGGGGGGGGGGTTAAACCACATCCTTCATGCCACATTAGAACAGAATCAGGTAGCTGTTCACAGCGATCAGCATGGCTGACGGTCCGTGACATGCGTGTCCTCCGCCTCCTCCGATAATCCAGCGGAAGCACCAGTCTGATCCGCTCCACTGATCTGGGCCGGTGGATGCGGTCATTCCCTCCCTGCTCTGTCTGCAGCCAATGGGTCAATCAGCTTTAATAACTGACACCCGGTTTTCAGCAAAGCAGGAAGTCACGACTGTGAGACGCATCTCGGATTACAGCCCCCCCCCCCCAAAAAAATCTGTGATTTGTATACAGGCTCATTATTCAAGGAGCAATTACTGCCCCCTAAAGGGAAGGGAACCCATCTATCCCTTTGTTTTATTATTTCTTCTGGAAGTGACAAGCAAAACTGATGCATGAAAAACAGAATATCTGAAGTTTCATTGGTCTACAGGTATCTCCCAATTTTCCAAGCTCAGAAATCTCTGACATTCCTTCTCCAGAGCAGACAACATCCAAGAAGAGATGCTTTTCACGATTGATTACAGGACACCATAAGGAGAGGAATGTCCTTGCCCATACAGCAAGCTCTCTGCATGTTAATGCTCCGTGTCAGTTTAGAATATGGATCGCCTGCTTGGTCTGAACCATTCCCAAGAGTAAATTCCCCTCAGCCTCATCAATGGCACGACGCAATGGCATGAGATCAAAAGGAAGGAAAGTGACACAGCGGTCAAAAGTATAGGAAGTGATGCAGGAGTCAAAAGATCAGGAGGTGACATGGAGGTCGAAAGGACAGGAAATGATGTGAAGGTCAAACGGACAGGAAGTGATGCAGGGTTCAAAAGGACAGGTAGTGATGCAGGGGTCAAGAAGGACAGGAAGTCCTGGAAGTTCCCTGGCTTAGGAAAGCGCACGGTGGCTCATCACTCTGCATTTCCAGCGCGGCCGGCTTTGGCTTTAATTCGATTTAACACCTCGCCAAGTGCACACGGAAGGAAATGAAGCATGACCGACGAGTGGCGTTTATGTGTGAGAGCCGGCGGTGTTGGCTGAAGAAGAAGCACGCCTTAATAAAGTCTGATTATAAATAAGTAAACATTAAAAATCATAAATACATAATCCGTGACAGGCACTGTAAAAATAAGTGCTAAAAGGAGAGTAAACATTATTATCATCACATTAATTATGCAATTACACGATATCCATCCATCCAGCTTCCATACCCTTTATCCAGGACAGAGTGACAGTGAGCTTGCAGTCTTTCCAAAGAGGCACAGGGTACCAGGTAGGGGGCACCCTGGACAGGATTCAGCTTCATTGCAGAGCACTCAGTCACATATAAATGGCAATTTATTGACAGCCCTTCACATAAACCACACGTTTTTGGACTGTAGGATGAAACCTGCAGGGACAAACAGAGCAAGGTGCTCAAACCCACAATGCAGGAGCTGAGAGGCTAACCACAGCACTGTCTGCTGAGGTATGGCATCAGGCATTGGGTTAGACACATTAGCCGGAGTACATAGCACAGAACATATGGTAAATGCTAATGAAGATGGCCTATTTATCTCTGTCTGTGTCTTTTTCTGTGACATTTCTTTAGGGAAACCCCCTAATCGAACTGACCCTGAACTTGTCATGGAGGGCAAATCACAAAACATCCCATCAATAAAATCTAACGCCGCAGGTGAATGATAACTTAGTGGGGTGGTGGGAGACAAATGGTAGCATTACCGTGATCATGATGGCAAGGAAAAATGCTCCAGAATGGCTCATGCTAAAGAAAATGGACTCCTGTCTCCTCCCTTTTCAAGAATTTCCAAAGATTGTCTGAGAAAGAATCTCATTACAGCTTACGAGCAAGTGCTTAATCTGTGCAGGACATTAAGTGTTGCCCTCTGGTGCCTTTTCGTGTCGCCCTCTGGTGCCTTTTGCGTCACCGTTTAGCGTCACCCTTTAGCGTTGCCCTTTAGCAGTGCCCTGTGGTTCCTTTAGCATCGCCATTTAGCATCACCATTTAGCGTTGCCCTCTGTTGCCTTTAGCATCGCCCTTTAGCAGCTCCCTATGGTTCCTTTAGCATCACCATTTGACGTTGCCCTCTGGTATGTTTAACGTCACCCTTTAGCACCACCCTCTGGTGCCTCTAGCGTTGCCCTCTGGTGTTTTTTTTTGTCTTGTGCGAAATAAAAACCAACCTCCAGGGACAACGGAGCAGATGGGAATAGCAGGAGGTGGTGCTCCTGGATGACATTCCAAGAGGGAACGCCATGGACACGTTCTAATGCGGGTCCATTTAACCCCCACCTAGAAGGTCACATGTGCTAACTAGCAGTGAGTGGCTGAGTGGCTTAGGATGGTGAGCATGCCCTTGAAGAAGGCCCTTAACCCTTAATTGCTTTGGGGACTGTCTAACCCTGCTTTCTCAATTGCATGATTTGGATAAATCTGCTAAATAAATTCAATGTAAATTTAAACTGAGGAATGAAAAACACAAAAAAATTCAGGATTCCGTCCATTGCAGAATGCCAGCACTGCATCCTGCCTCAAGGCAGCTCATCCCATAATCCTTTGCTTGTGAAGGTCGCTATTCTCTAGCATGCCTCATTTTGTTTCTCTAAAGCTAAAGATTTAGGCCGAAGGTCAAATAAGCCTTGACTGCCAGGAAAAGCAGATTCCACCGTCAAGGTCGATCACCACTCGTTCCCATCCACCCGGGGAGGGTTGGGGGGCTGGCCCGCGACCCTTGGACACACACCTGGAGCCCATTAATGATTATCACTGAAATACAAGTAGCACAGGTGGCTCGGCAGTTCGACAAGGGTGGGTAGTGCGCAACCTAAACAGGACAGGGCACGTATTTCATAAAGAAAACAAGAGGATCAGAGGAGAAAAGGATAAACCCCATTTTACCCAGAAGCCTTTGGGGAACACTATCAGAATGATGAATCCATCCTGCCTCCATCTGTGACAATAGTCTATTTCAGTTACAATCACTGGCACACACCTTTAGACGCTGAAAAGCAAATATCTTTGCCAGCCTATTATTTTGCCGCATTAAATGAGCAGCTGTCGGCCATGTAATGCCTTTCATTTGATCGTTACCCTGTTCACTTTTTGTTCGTTTTTGCTGAAACACTGAAATGCCAAAACCACGGACCTGCCCAAATTAAAAGGTTCATGTAAGTTTGGGGCCTTTTTTCCGACATGCAATGACAAGGAGTTACCCCTGACCCCTGACCCCGGAAGAAAGGCCCTGCTTGACACCACCACATTATAGCAGCTAGATAAGAGGATGGCCAATAGGTCAGGGCTGTACGAGAAGATAAGTGAAAGAAAAGCATCCATGAAGGTGGCTGAGGACATCTATTGCCAGTTCATGTCCCAGAAATGGTGGTCCAACTGTATGCTTTAGGAAGATTAATTAATTTAAACTCCTCCTGTAAAAAGCATAAAACATAAATAAAATTGCTGTAATAGCTCTGAAATGTTTTTGGAGTTGGCAGCAAGTGGGACTTGACTCCAAGATGTTTTGCTTGTTCACTTATAAACAGTGTTTCACCTCTGGCTTTCTTTTCTCACACTGCAGTACGGTATGTATAGCGTTAACTGTTGTTTTGCTCATCTACAGTTTTGTTGTTAATGAATCTTTTAAGCACTATGGAACCGCTGAGCTGGGCTGGGTGCTGTACATAAATGAATTCATTTGAATTTAGTTGAAGGGCTTCAGTCAATGTTAATCTGTACGCCGATGGGTGAATCTTCACTAGGGATCAGGAAGCATTTAAACTGGTCTAGCAAGGCAACGAGAACTGAAATAACAAATCAAACGCGGGTGTAGTGGATGGGGACTGAGGGAAAATGGAGTGTCTTCTCTAAATGGAGGATGTATAGGTGGGCGGGGCCCAGGGGATCCTCTCCCTACGCTCCTAAGGTCTCCTTTGTTCAATGGTTCCCCACAGTGAACTAGCAGTGCTAAATTATTTAGCAACATGTTGTAATTCAGTAAATGTGTGTCTCCCAAAGAGAGAGATCAGCTGACCTACAGCAATAACTCAGATTGGTTATTGGTTGTCAATTAAGTAAACATTTAGGCAAAACCCCACAATGAAAACATGAACACAATAAATGTCAGGAAAAATTAAAAGTTTGGGATTCAGATCGATGCTCATAAAGCATCTGCTGCCAGTGATGGAAAATTTGGACACTAGTATAATACTCGACATTTAATTTGTGCAAAGCAACACACTGATAGGTTGGCAAACAAAAATATTCATTAAGAAGCACCCCCGCTGCCCCGTTCTGTTCTGGCGGGGGGTCCCGGGGGGGTCCAAATGAAAACACCCAGCACCCCAGTGCTGTTCTGGAGAAGAATCCACCTTAAAAACACTGCCTTGATTTTTGGAATGTCTCCGGTTCACCTGCACCTGAGAGGAGAGGGAACCAAAGGGATGTCCCTGAACACTCAAGGCGGATCCAAATGATTATGACACCATAACACAAGACTGAACTTTAAATGTTTCAGGCGAGATGCAGCACACTGAGATAATGCAAATGAAGGCGGAGGCTGGCAGAATGACACTTGATGACACATGGCGCAGAGACGACGAGTCAGGGACCCATTAGAGGGCGTGCGTATGCAGGTTTTTATAAGAAGGGGCTAATTGAATGTAAATGAGAACGACAGGGCCGGACTCAGGCGGACTGCACATCATTAATGGGGAAGATAACGAGGCCTCTCCCACCGCATGAAAGCATATGAAAAGCAAGTGTGCATTTCCAGCTACGCTCACAGCTTATCGGCAGATGAAGCGTCAAACGCAGCGGTGGTGGCAGAAACAGCCACGAAACACTGATGAAATATTTGTTATCGGGAGCCCGGCGAATTCCGCAGGGAATTGGGTGGCGCACCGTCGAGGCGGGATCTCAATTACGGGGTGGAGCGAGGCAACTCGTGCATGGTGAAAGGCTCCTGTTGGGGGGGGGGGGGCAGGGCAATCAGGTTATCACCCCTATAAGCACTGGGATAAAACCACACAAAACAGAGTGGATGAGTGGTGTGGTATCTACCTGCCCCCCACCCCCCCCAAGACAGCTGCATTCAGCTAATGTGCGGGGGGGTGATTACAGACTTTACAGAGAGCCAAACAGGGTAACAATCAAAGTGTCGGCGTTGGAACGAGCATAAAGTAGCCACAGCAGATTAGTCAGCAAACAAGGCTAAGTGACTCCACATCTCAGCAGATTGGACTGGCGGGGGGGGCCGGCAGGACACACAGCCAAGGCCGCCTGAGCGTGTGCCCGTGTGGGGGGGCAGGGTGGTGGTAGCTGGGGGGTCTCACAGGTGCTTGTGTCTCGCAACGTTTCACCGGATTTATTGGACTGGAAATGAGTTACGTGCTCGAGTTCTCCTGCCAAAATCCCGGGCACTGCACAGCTACCAAATAACCCCTGTAGAAACTCATTACGGGGGACAAAGTATTTAAAAAAAAGATTTAATCTACAGCTGTCCGTGTTATCGACAGGAGATGCCAGGCTGAAAGGGACCTCTTGCTATCATAGTAGAAAAATGAGCGAATTCGTGGACATGGGTTTTACGGCATCCTGAGAATGGTCAGAGTGCCCCGCTGACTGCGATCAATACGGACTTTCTTTCAAACCCCCATTGCAATTCGCCCTCAGTGACCCAGTGACTCTGGAGATGCTTTGAAAACATCTGAATAGATCGCTTTCCCCTGTCCGTCGGGGAAACGAACTTCTCAGGCATTAAGGGGATCGTTCCTCTTTGAAGCCCTGAGTGGCAAAAGGCAGGAAGCTAAATATTTTCCAGTCTAATCGAATTAGCTGCGCGTGAAGCTACTGAAAAGTGTCCTCACTGTTTTATTCAATAAAATCCGGTAATGTATGCGTGAAACGGAGACTCATCCTGTTGCAGTGTGGCGTTGTGTTTGGGGTGGGCTGGAGAGGGTTTCTCATAGAGGAAAGGGGGTAAAAACACTTTATCCTTCATAATCCAGAATTAGCATGGCACAGGAGCTGCTGTGCTTTTACGTTTACTGTCACCCCACCACAGGAGCTACTTGAATGAACAGGAACCTCGTGTGGATGAAATGTTGACGTTTGCACAAAAGTGGCGTGTCCCAGTGCCTTGCTGTGGGTGGGGGGGCGTCTTCTCTCTTATGTCTTTCACTGCTCCTTCATCCCCAAGGGAGCCAAATGTCAGACCACAGAGAAGGACAGTGTCACGGCAGAAGACTCCAGGGGCACCCCCCCCCCCCCACGTCCCAACCCCCCCCAAGTCAGCCCTGCATGGCCACGCCTGCCGGGTAACAACTGACAGCACGGCCTGGGGCCGGATCATTGTTTTTGGAGTCCTATTGAAAAAGTAACCCCCCCCCCCACCCCAACCAAAGCTGTTTAAAAATCTAACAGCCGATGAGGAGAGTCAGAAGATGATAGCTAGCTGGCTTGTTAGCGGATCACGCTGCTTCAGCATCTTCTAAAAAAGGAATGCATTTATGCAATGTTGAGTGTAGTAACTGTTTGTAACCAAAAGGGGTCCTCAAGCCTTGAGGGCCCTACTTGAATATGGTAGTTTCAGTGGTGGACATAGCGTATGTTCATTCTAAGAGGCCTTTTGTTTTGCGCTGATGATCTATCCCAAGTCATCTCTCTCCTTTGCTTAAACTCCATGTTCTACATCCTAGTTGAATAGAATAAACCTGAGATTATTTTAAATGTATTGAGGTCTTAAATTTTCTTCATAGTTACTCACCGTAAAACAGTCATTCAGCCTGATGCAGTCTGGGTGTGTTAGTCCATTAGAAGGATGCAGGAAAGTGCATTTACCCAATTTCCCTGGCTGCTGACGTTACCGCCAAATGCTCTTTATAGTCTACGGCAAAGTAAGATTTTACTACCTGACTAAACAAATTATTACGGCCTGTTCGAAATACCGAAGTTAAGAGGGACCAGTCATCTAGTGCTACCTGTAAATCAAAGAGCGTTCAGCAGAAGTGGAGCCATTAGTCAGGGCTGAAAGAGGGGGCCGGATCAGGGGGACGAGCCATTTTCACACCCTCAGCGGAGGCAAGAGAACCTCCTTTCATTCAGATTGCTAACGGGCCACCACTCCTCCTGAAGGCAGGTCAGCGGTTCTGGGGACGGTTTCTCCAAAGTCGCCAGAGAAGCGCAATTGACATAATGTGGGCCGTTTCCTGCAGAAATGCACAAAGGAG
>JAODJW010000002.1:21474293-21492745 GCA_026777045.1 Hyperopisus bebe | reverse complement strand
AGCCACAACTACCTCCTTGTTTTTATTGCTACCCCCCCTCCCCCAAATGCTCCACCATTACAAATGCCCAAATAACCCCCCACCCCATCCAAACCCTGTCACATGGTTCTGTTCACCAGTGAACCTTTACTGCTTATTAGCTGATTCCCCTCAAGTCAATGATTGTACATTTGTATGATTGTACATTTCATGGACAAGATGGCAGCTCCTCAGTCCTGTATGTGTCTGCTTCCTCACACCAGATCTCATGGTTTTTGCAGCAGTTGAGCCTGACCAACGGTCCCAACACAGCCCCACGTCCACTGCAAATTAAACACGCATCTAAGCCACAAGGAGCAGCTAGTTCTGGCTGTAACACACCACAGAGAAGTAGTGTACCGCAGTATAAAGTGAATTTGAAGGCTTCCAGCTCCTGCTGTGTGCGCTCATCAGGCTGCTGTCAAATGTGAAACCGCTAAAACATATAAATAATGCATGTTTCGATATGGAATATAAATAAGCAATTCAGGACTGCTTAATCGCTCACTAAAAGCCTCAGTTTGTTTTGCAAATCAGTCCTTCGCTCATTTTATTGTAGATAATGTGAAATGTGCCAAAAGCAGGAAGCCACAACATTTAATTACTGCAATATTTTGTTGTTCTTTTTCTTCTTCTTCTTCTTCTTCTTCTTCTTCTTCTTATTATTATTATTATTATTATTATTATTATTATTATTATTAGTAATACTAGTAGTAGTAGTCGTAGCGGTAGTAGTACTAATCTGTGATTGGTTGGGACCCCACCCTGGGTTATTCCCTGCTTTGTGCCCATAGCTTCCTGGATTAGCTATAGACCAAAGCAATCATGCATAGGACAAGCAGGTATAGATTGATTGATTATTATTATTAATATTAGTAGTAGTAGTGGCTGTAGTGAACCATATCAGTGTCTCGCTGTGCTTGCTGGGTGAGGTGCTGTGTGTGGAGCCCCTACAAGATTTAGGAGAGACACCCATCATGCACTGCTGGCTTTGACAATGCTGGGGAGGGGCTGTTCAGAAAACACCACCAAATAAGTCCTGTGCAGAAAACAGAGAAGCATCATAACACGGGAAATGGCTTCGGATTGTACGGTTGCACTGTCGTTCAGCAAACCCATTCTACACCATTTGAGGAGAGCACGAAGCGATCACTGTACATCGATGGATCCTCTGTGGAGGTCATCAAGAGCACCGAATTCCTCGGTGTTCACCTGGAGGAGAACCTCTCCTGGTCCTTCAACACCAGCTCCATAACCAGGAAAAGCTCAGCAGCATCTCTACTTTCTGCGATAGCTGAGGAAAGCCCATATCCCACCACCCTGGAGGAACGTGCCTCGTTTCACTATGTACTGTATTGCTGTATATGGTTGAAATGACAATAAAAGCCACTTGACTTGACTTGATCTACATCACTCTTTTTGATAAGAAAATGTGCATCTTGTATAAGGAAGGCTCATCTTTGAGACTAACCTTGCAGGTGCGGGAGTCGTGTTAAAGTACATTCACATTTATTTAGCACAGACTATCATCCAAGGTAACATACATTTTTTGAGAAAGGAGGGTCAGACATTTCCTGGGGTGTCATTGGCCTTGTTCAGGGGTCCAACAGAGAACCCTCTCTGCTCACTCTGGGATCTGAGCCAAGGACCTTCTGATCACAGGCACACCACCCCCTAACTATGCAATTTTATATTCTCTCTTCTCCTTTCAGTGGAGTCTATTCATAGCCAATCAAAATGAGAAATACATGATTAAACTAGCCTGTGGCTGACAGCCTTTCCGAAGAGTGATATAATTAGTTTTGCAAGTGGCTAATCTGTTGAGGGACACAGAACTGCCACTCTAAATTGTTAGGGGCCCAGTTTCTTTATGTGTAATTGAATTTTAATTTTCTTATAAGTATTTAGCATTTAAACTTTTTTAAACTTTCTTATTATTGCTTAAGGTCTCAATTTCCATGATAGGCAGACTGGAGTTTGGCCTAATTTTATTTTGTTACATATCCCTGTAGACAGTGGCAATGTTAATTTCTTAAAAAAACCACTTTTCTACAATCGAGCCAGACTTCATTGTTCAGAGTCAAATCCCCCATTCGTGTTTCCAATGGAAAAAGATCCTTTGAAGTGAACTGCTCACAATGGTATTGATTGACTGAGTCTAGATCGGCATAGACACTGAACCCACCCGGAGACGGGAAAGTATGCATCAGATTCCTCTGTTTGCTGCCCCAGGTGGGAGTGGTGTGTGGCTCCGCAGATTAGGGTGCTGTACTTATGATCAGAAGGTCACCAGTTCTAATCCCAGAACTGGCACAATGATTTTACTGTTGGGGGCCCTGAATAAGGCCCTTAACCTCCAATTGCTCCTGACCCTAATTTCTCAACCATATATCCCATTGTATCTGCTAACTCGGCTAAATGTGCACTGTTGTAGACATTAAGAACAGAACTGAAAATGGGTTTACTATGTGCTATTTGAGCTCAAGTGGAGGTATCACATCTTCTATGGTCCTGGGAACAGCTCAGTAAGGAGACCGAACCTAACACACTGCTAAAATTGGAATTAGAATTAGGTGATCAGTGATCATTGTTCACACACCACAGCACACAGTGCACAACAATGAAATATGTCCTCTGTATTTGACCCATATGTCACATTGTGACATAGCAGGGGGCAGCTAATTCGGCGCCCGGGTCTGTAGGCCTTACTGTAATTCAGCTATACTGCTAATGCAGGGTTGGTGAACCTGATCCATGAGCCACTGTGGGTGCAGATTTTTGGGGTGATGTATCAATCACTCAGTAATACAGCAGTGGGTCCCAACTCCCACTATTGCCTGATTGACAGGTCATCCCAAAAAACAGTACCCACAGTACATCTCCATTGATCACAGTGGCTCTCCATGGATCAGGTTCACCACCCCTGCACTAGTGATTTAGTAAAAGCAACCTTCTCAAGGTATTTCTGACAGTAAGTTGATGTACTGCAGTGCTTGGGCCAATATATAGTCCAGTTTAAATGTTTATCTCATTTGCATTTGCTTAATCAGCAGGCACTTTTGTCCAAAGCGACGAGCAAGTGAGGCAGACAATCCATCACAGGCGTATCACTGTCAGGGAGCGTGCTTATGTACCAGTGCTGCTGGACTGAGCTTCCAGTGTGTGACCAGTGACCAATGCAGGATAGTCATGGAAACAAGAGCTAAATGACACACCATTAAAAATACCAAAGTAGGCAGATAATACCATCAGGAACATCTAGCAGGAGCAACAACCCAAGTAACGTGTAACCTGGCACATTAAATGCATGTGCGAATGCTTGTATTCACGCAACAGTATGATCCTACATACATAATATATATGTTCCCTTTTGCTGCAATGTACCCAACAATCATAAATATCATATTATAAATATGGGAAATTTACATAGAAAAACCAGAGGCCAAAAAAGTAGTGAACAGGAGACTTTTTTTGCTTTATGTGGCTAATTTTGTCTCACTAAATGGAAATTATTCCAATCGGTTGATCTTAGAAGCTGCTACGCACCACGGCTGCGGCAGCAGCTGTTTCTAAACTCGTCGCTCTTCCGGAGCATTCCCTGGGCTCTCTTTGCGAGTGTTATTTTTTTTTAACTGTGTCGTGAGCATATAGAGCACGCTATTCCAGAGAGGTTTCAAATGAAACTTAAAATAAGTGCTTCGGGTCCATGAAAGAGAACTGGACCTCATAAGGCAAGTCGCAGTTAATCCTCCTACATATTCCTGCCACTTCGGATTAAAATCGTACATGAAATACCAGTGGGGTGGCATGACATCTCAGTGGGTGACATTCTCCTCTTGGCCCCCAGCTTGGTGTGTGCTCGTGTGTGTTTGCATGTTTCCCTCGTGCTTGCTTATCTTCAAAGGAGACCTCCCCACCATCCCATAATCCATAGATATACAGATGTGTGAATACACCCAGAGTGCATTGCTGTCTGAGCTAGTGTGCAAGAGTACTTGCGGTGGACTGTCATCCTGTCCAGCTTGAATCCCAAGCCCCCTGGTCCAGGCTCCACAGCCCCCCCGGGTAAGATTTTGCAGAAGATGAGGAGATTTAACAACGCAAACTTCACCTGGAATAAAAAATAAACACAGGCGAGGAATTTACTTATACTGGCAACAGCGTGTGCCTCATGCGTGACTAGGCTAGATCCCCAGAGCTCATTGTGGTGCCATTTGTGGGGGCTCACACATCATTTCAGGGACCGGAATCAATACGGACGGGCAGGACGGCGGCGCGACTCGGCTCCATGCGGCATGCGGCTCGGCATGCGAGGCAGCCCTGCGTGGTATGGTGCGGCTTCCCTGACAAGAGCCCCATAGATTTATACCGCTACCCACTCTGATTGCCAGGACAGCATTTATATTCTCTCAGAAGCCCGAGTCTGTGAAGAGCATGACGTGAAAAAGAGGCTCTGTGGCTAATGGAGGAATCAGCAAGGGCAGATGAAGTCTTACCGCTCATCTCTGATGGGAAGGAGGGAATGTACAAGGCCAGGATGGAAAGGGCCACAACTATCTGAATTAAGCTGTACTCTAAAGCATCACTGCCTCAATCTTAAATGAAAGGACACTTTATTTGCCATTTCTATACAAATATAGATACATTGGAATACTTCTTTCATATATCGTATCATGCTCCTCTTTGAAATAGACACACACATACAGAGGTGAGCAAAGTTTGGGGCATGCCATGCAACCAGTGTCACTGGGTTAAAGAGCTCACTCAAGTGCCCAACAGAAATGTACAAAAGAATTTGAACCGCTGTTCTTCCGATCACAAGCATGGAGTTCTTAAGTCACTGAGCCACACACCACGACACATAACTGTGAATTGTAGTAGATTTAAACTCACCACTAATGGTAATTAGTATGTGCAACAGTCCTATAAAATACTGAGCAGTGCTTTTTACAGCACAGAAATAACAGAAAATAAAGATTCAGGAGTGACATGGAGACAGCGAGGGGAAATTAAGCAGGCAGGCGTCCGGTTTAAAGGCAATTTTACACATTATTGCTGTGTGATTTCCCAATTACATCTCATCGCAGGAATCGCTGTGAGGCCCATACATATGGTAACAAACACTTCATTTGTGTGAAAGCGGCCATTTTTAAACATTTTCAGGCCGGACTTGCATAATGTTTAATGTTTACAAAATAAACACCGCTCACTATATAAAAGGCCTGTGAAATAGACTTCATTTAAATGGCTAAAAGGCGGTTAATAAATTATTCTCTGGAATTCAGGATACTGACGCTGCGTAGTAGCGGAGCGTTGAACTCCATCCATGCTGAACACACTCAGAGGCGTTAGATGAGAGTGTAACAATGCCCCCCCTTGTAAATTATTCATGGCTTTTCTTGTGCACACGTACTCCGCTCTGAATAGGTGCCGATAGACTCGGACGTTATTAAATCTGTTCAGATGGCTCAGGATATTCCGGTGCCGCCGTCCGATGGACTCCTCTCTGCAGAGCGTATTATCTGAGACAGATCCGGGCCGGAAAGCCCTACTTCACGTTCGTTCCTATGTGGCAGATCAGAGAATTATACCCCCCTCTGACACTGGGGTTCTGCTGTGTGGATTCTGCGGCGGATAAACCATTGGGCACACCCCCAAAGACGACCCACAGGGCGCTACCATCTGTGCAGGTAAACTTCTGATTGAGGCTGAGATGTCAC
Source organism: Hyperopisus bebe (assembly GCA_026777045.1). Lineage (NCBI taxonomy): Eukaryota > Metazoa > Chordata > Actinopteri > Osteoglossiformes > Mormyridae > Hyperopisus > Hyperopisus bebe. Next base: position 21,487,007 of record JAODJW010000002.1, on the reverse strand, counting down.
CATTTTAGCTAAAGGCTTGGGGGCCCATAGCGACGCCCCTAATTTACTTCCTTGTTTCTTTTCCAGGTTACGACGACCTTGACTATCACCTGTCACCTTTTGCTGACTCAGGCGCCGAATTTGATGGCTTCCACAGGTCCCGGGCTCTCCCCCTGCAAGGAAAAGCCGCGCGGCCGAATCGGTGACCGTGAACTGCCCTTCTGCGGCTGAGCCAACAGGTATATGTGTCCGCCAGCGCCCCCCGATGGGCGCTCGGGTCATCCTGACCGTAACTCCATAAGTGCTTTTTGAAAGAGAACGGATGGTGTAACCGAACGTGTCACGAGGAGGGATTTCGAGGTGATAACTTCGTAAAACCCTCCTCCCAGTTTCCCATTACCCATCATCTTGTTGGCCTAAGCCCTGTGCAGCGCGGATCGATAGCCAATCGCTCTTCCTGAATGACCCATGCCATCCAGGGTGGGACATCATCACCCGAGGCTGGGGATAGCAACCACTGTTCACTCCTCGACATGCGGACACTTCCCCAGAAGTTTCTACAATGGTGACTGCTGTATTGTGGCTGTGGCTTTATCCTCCCCCCCCCACTCCCAGAACAGTGTTAACACCGCATCCATTGACAGAGCCGTTACGATTGACTGTTATGGCTTCCAGCACGGTGTCTGCTTCCTGTCAGACCTGTGATGGGAATCTCCTTTAAAGCTCATCAAGGTAATACCTTGTTATGGCTGCTACATCACCATTGCACATAATTAATAATGGCGACCGTTACATACACACACACCCAACCCCACCCCCTTCCGGCTCGGATGCAAATGCTGTTTAAGAAGGTGAGGCCGCTAAGAACAGAGGATTTCCTTTAATTACCACGTTTCACCATGCCTGTCACTGATTCAGAGCATCGTGACAGCCCAGTGCACCTGGGGAGGGAGTCGTTTTAAAAGTAAATGCGACGGAGAGCTTCACCACTTCCAGCAAGAATCCGACCCTGCCCCTCTTCCCATCCCTCTGCTTTGATGAAACGCTCCTTATCGGCACCGACGCGGTGAGAGTCTCGCCGACCAGCCGAGCGATCATTTCATAATAACAGATCTGCTCGATCAAGGCACTAACTTTAAATGTCCTTCGTTCAATTAAAATCAGAAAAAAACAGCAGCCTGAGGATATCTTCGTTTTGATAATTAACAAGAATAAAAAGAAAATGATAGACCACGGCTGTAGAAAGTTATAATAGTTTAGGAATCTGAAATGGCAGGGCACCTGCAGCAGCAGGTAGAGCAGTGCTGAGGTCTGACACGCGAGACGTAAGCGTGCCGTAAATTCAGTAGTGATGATTTCTGCTGTCCTATATTCATAGCTTGGCAGGAGAATGATGGGGGGGCGTGGCTGGGATACACTTGAGGACAAAGAGACACCCTGGGCAACCTCAACTCCCCCCGTTAGAGACAAAGTGAAATGAACTTGAAAAAAACAAATGAATGCTGCATTTATATATCACTTTTCAAGACACTCAAAGCGCTTTTACTGAACCATTGGGGAGCCACTTCAACCAGCACCACTGTGTAGCACCCGCCTGGATGATGCAATGGCAGTCATTCCTCGCCAGTATGCCCACCACAAAATAGCTAAGGAGAGACTTCGCCAATTAGATATAGGGGATGATTAGGAGGCTGGATTTGATAGGACCACAGGGGGAAATTTAGCCAGGATATCAGGGTATCACCGCTACTCCCTGCCCAGGGATCTTTTATGATCTCAGAGAGTCAGGACTTCGGTTTTATGTCTCATCCAAAGGACAGCACCATTTTTACAGCACAGTGTCCCTGTCACTGCACTGGGGCATTGGGATCCACACAGACCACAGGATAAGCAAACTTGTTGGCCGCACCAGCACCTCTTCCAGCATCAACTTGGTTAGTCACCGCCCCCTCAGAAGATGGCACCTTAGGCGGCTGCCTGTCTCACCTTTTAGGTTGATTGGCACTGCCTGAGGGTCTGCAACTCATCAGCCCCATTGTGTCATTCTGTGAGGTTTACGTGAGACATATTGTTAAAGTGCTTGCTGCTGGTCTGACGATGGCGCTCACCTTCCATGGAGCCCCACGACGGCACGGCAGTGAATGGGGAAGATGCGGGAACACTGGCACAGTGGGGCACCTGCTTTGGCACATTACAGGCTAGAGTGTGGAGCTCAGAGGTGCTCCTGGTTATTTACAGGGGGGACATGGTACCACGTCACGATGCAGGTGAGATGCACCTTTAGCGCAAAAAGAGCTCACAGCACTGATGAATAAGAAAATGCACCACAGCTAGATCACCATAATGGCTAACTAGTGCTTCTAGCCAATCACGGCTCCACATAGGTAGTGCAATTGGACTGGGGAGTAATGGCACTTGTTAACGAGACCAGGGCGAAACTGGGACACTGTGTATGTCAGCTACTGTTTCCTAAAGCCACAGTCTGCTTGCTCGCCCTGGGTTATGGCTAATTAGCATGCATGTGCCTGTCTCTCAGTGAGCTGGGTACCCATGCCAATATGACACCACCACGTCAGAACCATCACGTGCAAGGGGAGGTGAACTTCAGCATGTGGAAAATCCACAGTGAAGACACACGGCGGACATCTTGGGAGGTGAAGATCCTGCTCATTTTTTGGGAAGGTTGTTTGCTGGCAAAAAGATTTCAGAATGGGGGTTAATTCTCTACTTGAGGAACTGCCATTTTTAAACTACAAACAGACCCCTCCCTGGCTAAAGAAGCAAGGAATAGTCACAAGTTTCTGGGTAATTAGCATCTGAACAACAGGTACCCGAAGCCCCAGGTGAGTAGAAGTTCCCATGGAAAGAAAGTTTTCCAGGAGTGCAATCAGCCGGCAAAAAAAAAAAACATTTCTTTGATAGTGATTGGACAGAAAAGCTTTGGAACAAAGGAGGCGGGATTATCTTGTGCTATCATTCGCTGACAAGCTTAATCCACTTAGCTATTTTTTCAAATCCTGCTCGGGCCAAACCAGCAATGATTGACAGTATGTGGTAATCCCGCCCCCTGCGGCTGCAGACAGACACCCCTCGCCTCCGTCTGTGGTGGATGACGGGAGGAGGTACATGCCGATTAGCCTGATGAGTCACATTACAGACAAAAGTATAGCCATGTGCTGGTACTGTGGTAACACCATCGAGCCACAGCCACGCTCACGGCGCTCCTGAGATAACAGGCTTTGATGGGAGAGCGGATGTGGTATTTCTGCGCTTGTTCCCATTAGATGCCCGGCTTAAAGACGACAGCATCCCATCACTTCCCTGTAATACCACTCTGACCCTCGACGGCACTTGAATCCTTCAATCCTTCATCCTCGCCATCACAGATCCATCACCAGCATCTTAAATAATGTTGCCGGCTGGGCTGCAGGGATCGGAGGGCGGTTTGTTCTCCAATTTCAGTTCCAGAACTTCTGCGGCTTCCCCAGAGCAGTTTGGTACCCTCCCATAATGTCCAGAAGCTGGACACCTTCACGACTTTGCCCTCTGACCTTTTAGTCACATGACCAACTTTGTAATGAAACCATTCAGATGTTTTATTTAACGAGATCCATTTGTATTGTCATGAGTTTTTTTCTCAGGGGTCTAAGAGCAGATCCTCAATTGAAACCATGAGGTCAAAAATAGCCTTAATCATTAATTATTTGGGTACTTAATCACTATGCTGCCGACGTTTTCTAAATGTGTTTACTCTTGTTTATTCTAGGCTTCTTTTCCAGTGGCGTCCTGAGCGTGTAAATTGCCGGCTGACTTTAAGAATAATGACTTTCGGTAATTCGGTTAATTGCGAATGGGAGCGCCCGCTAAGCCTGCATCCCAAACGGATCTCAAGGTCTATGAACAGAACAGGGTCAGATAGACAGTCAAGGACTTTTCTGGAAAATGCTGTTTATTCTGGGTATTTTCTGCTCAAGATCCTTTATTTGCCTTTGGTACATCAGTACATGTGAATTCTTACTCACGCCATCCAGACAGTAACAGGATTAGACAGCACAAAATGAAACAAAGGCACTTACCAGGCATCAAAGCAGACATACAACTAGGATCTGCAAAGGTACGTATTTATGGGATAAATACAAAATAAACTTAAGAAACAGCCTAAAGAGAAAATATGGCTAAATAAAGTATAAATATGTGGAAAAAAGATAAAATAAATAAAAGAAATGGGTGAAACAATATTTTTGATTTATAGACATTGAAAACGCGTCTCCCGTTCTCTGACTCTTAAATGCAAAGCGAGTGCTCACTGATGCAGAGGTAATCATAGCGGAGCGTGAGTCATTATTTCTTTAATTGCCCCCTCTTTTGGGGCAGAGACAGCCTCTATTACGTTGTGTTGATCGCTGGAAATTTTCAAGTCAGAGGTGTCACGCTAATTTAATTAGCTCCTCCGAAGCTGGGGGCAGCGGGGGAGGGACGCCAGCAAAATTATTTAATTGACTCCCAAGAAGAATCCGACTAAGAGGAGGAAAGACTGAACTGATGTATGGCCCCAAAACTCAATTTATACCGAGTACAGCAGCAGCAGTGGGCAATGTACAACCTTCTCAGCGCTAACATCAGTGCTCTAAGAAACCAGAGATAGTTTTTATGTTGTAGGCAGTTATTTGGTCAGCAATGTGTTTGAGTGCTTGTTTATTTTTGGTAATAGGCCTACGGTATGTCTTGGCTTTGAGAACTTTTTTTTTCTTTCTAGGATATTTATTCTTAGTTATGAGAATTTCAATTTTTTGTTGCTGAATTTCTATGTATTTCCTACAGCAGTCCAGGCAATAATTTTCCCAGCATTCTGTACACTATTACTGTTTATTGCCATTTATTATTTTTTGTACATTAATATCTAAATGGCTTTCACTGTCTAAATATGTGATGGTTATAATAAACTGAACTAATGAGGGGGGAGGCCTGAAGTTTATTTAAGCAGGGGAGCCTCTGCTGTTCCTTGTGGCGTCCCTGTGACGAGCGAAAAGCACAATGCAGAGAAGCACCGGCACACGTCTCCATCATTCTCTGCAGGAAGAGGCTGGGAGGCCACAGTCCATCTGAGCTGACAAGGAGAGGTAATGATTGTTGTTTGGAGATATTCTCCTAATCTCTGCTCCGCTTGATCTAACGAGGCTGGACTGTTTCATCTCAGTATTCTCAGTGTATGTTGTCCTACAAAAAACGGTACATACCCAAAAGTATGTATACCCAAAGTCTGCCACGACGCTGTTTCTGCTCAGTCGTTCTTCCTTGAAATGTCCTAGAAAATGTTGTGTAATGAATGGGGGGACCTGATGAGTGATATCTCAGTACAGTGGTACCTCGGTTGTCGAACTCACTAGAACTCGAATTTCTTGAAAGTCGAACAAACCAGTTTGATCTAGAACTCAGTCTGAATATCAGAAGTCGTGAACGCTGACCTAATATAAATTGTACGCGCCAGGAAATGAGGTTTGTCGTCACGGAGGCGGTTTCAGTTTGTGCAACCGGGTGAGAGGTCGCAATGCATTTAACCGTAATGCATTGCGTCAGGATCAGAACGCGTTGCTTTAAGCCAGCGCTGTAAGCAAGTCGAACGCACCCAATGACCAGACTGGGGAAACAAACTGAAACGCGGACTTAATACAGAGGACTAATGACAACAACCAGAAACAGCTGATGACATGGGGATCCCACACGAGGTTAACGAGGGGGCGTGGCACACGGAAAGAGCGGACGATCGGGGCAGGACAGGGGTAATGTTGGGATAAGATCTTTATCATTTTGGAAGCCGTTAAGAAAAAAAAATGCTCTTCTTGTTTTATCCTGTTCATTTTGTGTTTAAATGCTAAAAAAAAAAAAAAAAAGGTGTAATTCTGGGGGGCCGGGAACCAATTCATTGGTTTTTCAATATTTCTTATGGGAAAAATTAGATCAGAACTCAAACTTTTTAGGATTCGATCCGGAGTCCGGAACGGATTAAGTTTGAGAACTGAGGTACCACTGTATTATTATTGTGTTATTGTTATAGTTATGATTTTTTCTTTTTTTTGTAGAAAAGCAGCATCATGGTGTAAGACCTGAAATGGGGGCTTTGGAAGCTAAAGTTTTTAGGCTTCCCTTGAGCTCTCTCTTAACTCATTTCCCATTGGCTGATTTATTACTTCCTGTTGGAAAAAGGCAGGCTGTGATTGGTATAGAACTCTAGTCCCACCCACTGTGTTTCAATGACTCATTAATCACATGACTACCACTGTTTGAAAGGGGAAGGTAGGGAAAGGTCACTCGTATTCACTATCACAGAGTCAGTTTGAGCGAGAACATTGGAATGTCAGCGAAATAACTTCCTCCAAGGACAGGAAGTGTCTCTTGGACCCATCTGCTTTGTCATTGGCTTAGGTGAGCTGCTCTACTTTGGAAACTAAGCAAAGTTTATTAATAAATATTGGCCAGTGGGTAGATTTCCAGACTAGTTCAAGTAACACGGCTTTGTAAAAACTGCTATTACTGGCTGGTAACGTGGGACATGAGTTATGAATGGATTCTGTGGAGAGCTGATCTCCAAAGGCCTCAATCCTGTAAGTCTGTAAGTCTTGAGAATGCGGTCCTTAGCAGGCCTGGGCGAGATGAGGTAACCAGCTACGCTCGCCTGAATTGCCTGTATCTGGGAGATGTGACAGGGTGTTTTATGTAAGGAGTTATCAAATGGAATCTGCCTTGAATGCCTCTGTGAAATCAGTGAGATGGGGCTTGAAAAGTGAGACAAAACGACCTTTTTGTTTTGTTTTTTACCACATTCTCTGGCTTTAATATGACAGACATTTGGGGTGATGTCTAGGGCATGTTGCATATAATTGTACTGTTATGTCAGTTTTAAGCAACGAAGAGCAAAACCTGATGATGCCTCAGAAGTGTCATTATTTATTCTTTTCTTATGTGGGTGATTTTGGGTGAAGAGGCTTTCAGACCTGAGCAGCATGTGTCATACAGGCACATGATAGCAAGAGTGACAGCAGACACATGTGCCAGAGTGAGCTAAGGGTCATATGACAGCATATCTGTCAGTATCACAGAGACAGAATGATGGACACATGCCACAAGGATGGGGGGGTGGGGTTGGCTTATACTGTGTGTGGGCTGTCATGTCAGCGACCCCACATGCAAATAGATGCTCTCCACATGTTTACGGTGGATAGGCTCTTTGTTTATTTACAGTTGTTTTCATCCAAAGCAATGCTGATTTTGTGAAAGCAGTGGCAGTCAGTCACTGGGGTAGTTATGGGTTAAGATTTTTGCTCAGAGTGACATCACTCTAGTTACCCTGGGATTTGAACCAGCAACCTTCTAGTCTTGGGCACACCATTCCATCCCACTGAGCTCCACACCACCCCCTTCATGGGCCCATCTGCAAAGCCATCTTAAATTGGGTAAAATAACTTTGGCTGAGGAATTAAGTCAATGATTACACTCTCGGAGATAGACACATGGGATCCCTGCATGTATGAAATACACACACATGTGCATGCACATGCACAAGCACACTCCCAGATGCAAAAGCACACTCAAAGACAGGTACACACCATTTCTCCCTTTGACTGGAGGATCAGGATGGAGATGCTACCTTTAATTACTTGTGCATCCTGTCATCTGTTGTACTGGCGACCGGCTGTGGGTGGGGGTGGGGTGGAGGTGCTGGGTATGAGGGTTCTCCAGTCCTTTTCCAGGGAAGAGAGTGCTCCTACAGCCTCCTTCATGGGACTGGTTCATCTGTCACATCACTGCAGGTGAGGGCTTTCCTCATCCCCACTTCTTCCTCCTGCCGAGATGTCTCCTCCCCAGCAGGCACGACCTCCCTGTCACCAGGGCCTCCTCCCCCCATGAGAGAGCTTGCTGGAGGGTGACACCCGTCCAGATGGTCCTTTGGTGGAGATCTGCAGGACCTCTGCTGTGGGAGTTTCGCTGCCCTAGAGATCATTCCTCCACAGGCATGGGAGGTGGGGGTTACTGTATGCACACCTGTGACTCCACAGAGACACACGGTGCTTTTAGCATCCTTTTCATTACAGAGAAATTAATTGATTTCTATATATAGGTTAAGGCTTCAATGGGAGGCACAAAGGCTCATTTGGTATTAGCATTGTTTCACACCACCAGGGGAGGGGGGGTTAAATCTCAGATCTGTTATGTGTATTTTGCATCTTTTCTGTATGTGAAGTTTGCATGTTCTCTGTGTGTGCAGTTTGCGTGTGGCCTGTATGTGGAATTTCTTTGTTCTCTGTATGTGGAGTTTGCATGTTCTCTGTGTGTGGAGTTTGCATGTGCCCAGCATGTGGAGTTTGCATGTTCTCTGTGTGTGCAGTTTGCATGTTCTGTGTGTGTGTAGTTTGCGTGTGGCCTGTATGTGGAATTTGTTTGTTCTCTGTGTGTGGAGTTTGCATGTGCTCTGTGTGTGGAGTTTGCATGTTCTCTGTGTGTGGAGTTCGCGTGTGCCCGGTAGGTGGAATTTGTTTGTTCTCTGTATGTGGAGTTTGCATGTTCTCTGTGTGTGGAGTTTGTGTGTGCCCTGTATGTGGAGTTTGCATGTTCTCTGTGTGTGGAGTTCGCGTGTGCCCTGTATGTGGAGTTTGCATGTTCTCTGTGTGTGGATTTCGCGTGTGCCCTGTATGTGGAATTTGTTTGTTCTCTGTGTGTGGAGTTTGCATGTTCTCTGTGTGTGGAGTTCGTGTGTGCCCGGAGTTTGCATGTTCTCTGTGTGTGGATTTCGCGTGTGCCCTGTATGTGGAATTTGTTTGCTCTCTGTGTGTGGAGTTTGCATGTTCTCTGTGTGTGGATTTCGCTTGTGCTCTGTTTGTGGAGTTTGCATGCTCTTCCAAGGCCATGCAGGTTTTTTCTGGGTGTGGCTCAGCAGGCTAAGTCACTGTGCCTGTGAGCAGAAGGTTGCCAGTTCGAGTCCCAGCCTCGGTCTTATGTCTGTGGACCCCTAAGCAAGACCCTTAACCCCCAGCTCCCAGGGAGCTGCATGCTGGCTGACCCTGTGCTGTGACCCCTAAGCTTGCTCTCAGCCGTATATGTGTCTGTGCATCTTATGAAGAGCAAGGTGGGGCAGGCGAAAAAGAGAATCTCTCCACCGGCATTAATGAAGTATCACTACTCTATTCTCCGGTACAATTTACTCCTGCAGTTAATGGAATATATGTAGGCAAACTGGCATCTCTCTATGATTGTGTGTGTATGTGTTGGTACCCTACAATGGACTGCCATCTCATCCAGGCTGCACTCCAACCTTGTGCCCTGTGTTGCCTGGCACAGGGTCCAGTCTGGTGGTATCCTCTGGACTTTTCTTGGGACCCGGTTATGAGCCTCTGTACTTGATCGCCAGTCCTTCACACCAGCGTTTGCTACAGTAAATGCCTGCCATGGATCTCAAATGCAGGACATCAAACAGCGCTTTTCCTTCAGGCAGATTCTCGTAAATGGCCTCTATCCCTCTGACACCGGAGAGTCAGGATCCGATCTTACGCCGGTTAGTCATAACTCACCGTTATTCGTTTTTATAGCCAGGAGGGTGAGTTCCACAATTCAGTTTAATGTGGTTACGAGTGACAGAGGTATACGGCCATGTTACATTCAGAAGGTCAATGTTCGAAAAGTACAGTGTACACAGAAGGCTACCCCCCCCCCCCCCCCATCAAAATACGTATTTAACAAATGTAACTAATAACAGAGCAACTATGTTGAAGCAGATTATATTCTTTCTTCTTGCATTACTCACATGATGAAATGTGGAAACACTATAAATACTTTTAGGAACATTACAATTACACCAGATGTTTAATGGTGCTGTTAAAGGGTAATTAATTCCTTCATAAAATTTTTGATTAATTAATTAGGCAAATTCTTTTCTCCAAGGAACCTAGCACAACTCTAAAGACCTGGTTAGATGATGTTACTGGGTAGGGAAGACTGCTAACATGTTACATGTTAATCAGAAACAGGGGGTCAAGGAGGAATTCAGCCATGTTTGATCGGAGCTCCCACCCTCTGGGCACAAAAGTGTCAAACGTTCCTCATAAAACAGATGGTCACAAAAAAAAAGAAAAAAAAAACAGGACATGAAAATTTCAGAAACCTAGGAGTAATTTTATCATACTTTATTGCTCAGAGCAAATGGATGAACATCATTACATGACCTCATAACCACTTTTAGGGACAAGCATGGCTGTGGAATTGCAGAAATGTATGAACGCTGCGAGGAACCGGCTTTAACAAAGTGTAAGAGTCTCCTTACACCTGTTATGTGTTAACAATGGATTATCCTGCCATAAGCTCATTCAGCAGACCCACTGCAATGAAGTCGTAATGTTGAATGTGGTTTTATGAAGTTTCCAAGGGCCTAAAAACCCAATTACCTCAGTAAACCTGTGATATGGCTGTAAAATTCAGAGTGAAAACTGCCTCTCGTTTTCATCTCGTGTTTTTGCCTCAGAATCAAGGACACATCGATCTCTTACCAATAGACTCACCATAACTTTCAAGTAAAACTCAGCTTCGACATTAATCTTCAAGTTAATGTTTCTGTCTTGGAGTGCCAATTTCTGTAGAGGTTTCAGGGATGCAGGTTAGGGTTCGATTGAGTCGACATGAGGTGCTTAACTGCAACTGTTATCAAGGACTCCCCCACTGCCCAGCACATCGATTCACACGGATGCCTGCCGACGTATCGCAATGAGAGTAGGCACTGTCTTGTGATTCTGAGTGAGGGCGATTTATGGAATGAACTCTGGGATGGTGTGTGGCTTGGCAAGTTAGGCCTTGAGCCTGTGATTGGATGGTCTCTGGTTCAGATCCTGTGGTTGGCAGAATATCCTGGGCTCCTTTGGGGTAAATAGCTGACCCCGTGCTCAGACTTCACGCTTACCAGTATGTGCATTCAAAAGCAGAGCATGATGGGAGTCTGCTAATGTTTACCATCTGCAAACATATCTAAGAATCACAGGCTACTTTTAGATCCTGGTTAGATGATGGTATAGATAATGGTATCTTAATGGTATAGGTGATATCTATGAGTGCATGGTATAGATAGGAATTACTCACTCATGTCAGCCAATCTCTACAAATATTACTCTCCCTGAGTGATTGTGGACAGACACCTTTGTGGACTGTTGGCTTTGGCCGGTTGAGTTGTTAGGTTGGTAGAGTTGGTGACTTGGTTGAGTCAGTCAGCTGGCCGACTCTGTGGATTAAGTCGTTTGCCCACTTGGGTCAGTGTGCCGCGTGAGATGCGGACAGAACATCTTGTACTAATGCACTCAGCAGAAACAGGACGAGGCCTCTAATCTGCCTCTGAGCACCAAATCCGGAGGGAAGCGTAACCAGAGCTCGCTGGTGTCTGTTTCCCTCTGGCCCAGCCCCATCTTGATCAATCCGTCCAGGACAGAGTGCATTTTCCCCGTCCTTCTCCGGCATGTCAGATTCAAAATAATGTTGTGTATTTATCCAACAATTCAAGACAATTCTAAGAAATATCTGGGAAAAAGACAATAAAAACAAAGCTTCACATTATACTTTTAAGTCATGACCTCTTTTTGTAATGTAGACTAAAGATCCACATGGAGAACTGCAGTCCGTTTGGTGTGAAACCAAGCCTGCAACTTCTCTGTCTTCGTGACAGAAATTTTCCTTCTTTTATGAGTAACTCCAGTTCTCGCATCTTCACATGAACATCAATCAACAGTACATGGATATCTGTTCTTCTTAATAATCTACTTTTTTACCATCTTGAGCTTGTTGAACAAATTAAACTACTTCAGTTCCTTAATGTTTCAATATGCTTTGTTGCGTTTTTGATGCCTATTACTTTTATTAAAATCCAGTGATTCTTCAGCTGTATTAGGTGTTCTTGCACTAAGTACAGCACATATCCTACAGGGTATGAAATTCAGGAACATTCAGGTTTAATGTGTCGTTTTTAAAAAGCACTGTGTGCAGATTAAAACATCCTCTTTGTTCCTCCGCTATGCAAACCAGCTAAATGGTTTTTTGCCTTGGGCTCTAGCCACTGTTAGACGTCACTACATCTGGAGTCGGAAGCTAAACATCTCCCAGATGCCTCCGTGCAGTTGGGCACTATATACAAGGGTAACTGGTAAGGTTCTCCTTCTGCCTCCCATCATGCTGAGGATATATGTATGTATTATTGGTCCCCCGCGCCAACCAGCTGAATTTCTAAAGAGAATATGTCATGTTCATTATGAACCATCTGGAACACTTCAAACCCATGGAGAGAGCCACAGTGCCATCCCAGTTTGATCGGCACATGCCCACTAATGCCCTGACGGGGGAATATTTTTTTCAGAATTAAATTTGCATAATTACCATCCCGTCTGCAGTGCCGAGAGGCCGGGGTGGGGAGGGGGTCCTCACTCGTTCCCAGCTTGCTGTAATTTAGCAGATAGCTGACAGTGAAAGTGCGGCTCGTAAAAACATCACAGCTACATACGGATGCATGTAACTTTCCCATGACGCTGCCCCCTGCAGGTCTGCTGGAGGAAGCGGGTAACCTGCCTGATGTGTTAGATGGCATGGTACTTTTGCTCATTTACAGCTGAAAATAGCTTTGAAATTACATTTGCGGGGAAGCTTGTGTTACAGAGGAGTTTGTCTTTGTGAAAATGACCCCGTATCCATCTCGGTTTTGGGGGCGGGTGAGGG
>JAODJW010000002.1:21457058-21469710 GCA_026777045.1 Hyperopisus bebe | reverse complement strand
GAGGGTGAAGCTGGTGGATCGCCCCTTTTCATTACGCTGTGAGGGTGAAGCTGGTGGATCGCCCCTTTTTATTACACTGTGAGGGTGAAGCTGGTGGATCGGCCCTTTTCATTACACTCTGTGGGTGAAACTGATGGATCACCCGTTTTCATTACATTCTGTATGTGAAGCTGGTGGATCGCCCCTTTTCATTACACTCTGAGGGTGAAACTGGTGGATCTGCCCCCTGCATTGCACAGTATAAAGCTGGAGAGGCATTCTTTCTAATATAGGATATGATACAATTCACAAGTTTGGGATTCCAGGGGAGGGAAATTCTGTTTCAGCATGAAGCTGGTGAAGCTGCCCCCCTTTCATTAGACTGTATGAAGCGGGAGAACCTTCATTTTTTTAAAAATTACATTTGCAGTGTGTATCTTGTGAAGTTTCCACCTTTTCTTGCACAATACGAAGATGCTGCATTTTCAGTTTTCAGTGTGAAGCTGGTGAAGCTGCGCCCTATTCATTACATTTTCAATGCAAAGCTGGTGAATCTGCCCCATTTTCAATACATTGTCATACTGAATATGGTGAAGCTGCCCCTATTTCTTTACATTTTCAGTTTGAACCTGCTCCCATTATATTATGTTTTCCATGTGAAGCTGTCCCTCTTTCAATACATTTTCAGTGCGAAGGGTATGAAGCTGCCCCTTTCTTTACATTTTCAGTATGACACTGGTGAAGTTCCCCGCTGTCTTTACATTTTCAGTACATTTTCATTGTGAAGCTGGTGAAACTGCCCCCTCTTCATTATGTTTTTAATGTGAAGGTGCCCAATTTTCATTATGTTTTAAGGTGATGCTGCCTTTTTATTACATTTTCAGTGTGAAGCGGGTGAATCTGCCCCCTTTTTATTCCATTTCAGTTTGAAGCTGGTGAAGCTGCCCCATTTTCATTACATTTCAGTTTGAAGCTGGTGAAGCTGCCCCATTTTCATTACATTGTCATTGTGCAGCTGCCCACATTTCATTGCATTGTTAGTGTGAAGCTGATGAAGCTACCCCAATTTCATTATGTTTTCAGTGTAATGGTGCCCCCTTTTTATTACATTGTCAGTGTGAAGCTGGTAAAGCCAACCTACCATCAACCTGCAATCACACTGTAGCTGTACTCAGCATGTCTGCCTCAGGTGGAAGTGGCTTCACCCAGCCGTACACGAACAACACTGGTGAACTGGGATAGGGAGAATGAGTGACAAACATAAACAAAATACAGGCAGAGCAGCCAGGTAAGTGGCCCTGTTTGACATGTTTGGTGGGAGACCAGGAGTGTAAGTCTGACATCGAGAGAGAATGGAGGGAGCTGGAATGGGGGCGCGTCCTGTTTTGGCTCTGGGTAAAACGGTGTGGAACAGTAGAAAATAGAACAAGATCTGTAGAAAAGTAAAAAAACAGCATCATCACGGTGATAAGAAGGGCAAAAGGGGTTTTCAACAAATAGAGAATGAGCACAAAGACATAATCGGCACAGCTAGCAGCTTAAGAGTATAAGGAAATAAGACAGGACCGTACAATGAGGGAGTTCAAAATGCAGAATGAATCATTATGCAGCAATTTCAGACAGTGACAATGCAGGGACTCATACACAAATAATGGCTTAGAACAGAGCCAATGGTGCTGAGTAAAATTTGAGTGTACTGGCTGAGACTCGGGGAAACAGCAGTAGACACACTGTGTGTGTGTGTGTGTGTGGGGGTGTGTGTGTGTGTGTGTGTGTGTGTGTGTGGGTGTTTGTGGGTGTGTGTGACCAGGACAACACGATCAGGAAAGTGTACAACCTTAACCGTGTCACTGACATGTCATACGACTCCATGCCAGCTGCTCCTATTTCAAAGCTGTTTTTATGGAGTTTATTCTGTTGATCCATCCATCCATCCATCCATCTATCATCTTCTTTGAATTTCTGTCCTATATGAAGTCATTGTCACTCTGCTGGTTAGTATGCACAGGGAAGTGCGATGGCTCAATCCAGAAGTAAAGGACATAAAATGTTACATTTATATTATTAATATGTAAATAATTCCCTTGATTAATACCATCTACAGTAACAGGACACAGTCTGCCGAGAATGGAGCTTTACCCTTTGTTGTTAAGAGCCCAGCAAACACAAGCCCTTGTCTGACTGTGAAAGGCGTAACGGGAAGACAGGAAACGACTCGGGTGCATTATAGCTCAAAGTGCTATATCAAAGTGACGGTTTAATATTAGGTTGCAGGTTCCTGTCTCAAAATAGAGCTGCGCTGTTGTACCTTTGAATGAGGTACTTAACCCAAATACCCAAATAGCGTCAGATGTCATCTTGCTGTGTAATTGGGCTGAAATGTGAGCGGTGAGGCTTTAGCAGGATAAAACCAGCTGCCCAGCAAATCAATAAAAATGTAATCCGTGTTTTGGACTTAAAGATGTCTAACCCTGACATTTAAATGGGGATAAAATGTGGTTTTTATTGCAGAAATGACTGACCTCCTGGGCCTGGTTCAAACACATATCTCTGATGCCGAGTATGACACACACCTGTCTGGGGCCGGCTCAGGATAAGCATGGGGATGGGAGAGCTTCGCTTCAGCGATCCTCTTGGTTAAAACGACGTTTATCTGCTGATACTCTGACCACGTTACACGACTTCCCAACTTAAAAAACACAGGCCACACAACTTCCGGCTGTTCATGTGGGATTAATATTAGGTGCTTCTTCATGCTGTGAATTAGGATATTTTTTGCTTGGGTCGAAAAGTATCAATGGGGCGTAATGGATGTTCTGTTTCAGTGGTTATGGTCCATGTGCCATTTGCAGTTTCTGCAGTGTGCGATGATAAAGGAGCTTTTCCTACATTTACTGATTCACGCCACTATTCACACTACTCTCGCACATACTATTGGTGCCTCAACTGATTTGTACTGTATCTGGAGGTTCTTACACTGTGCATTATATTATGTGGCCTTTCGACCAGTTAAGTCTCTAAGATCAGCTCTCCAAGGATTTTTCTAATCAGTGGATGAAGGCTTCAGACAGACAATCCGATCTTTTGCTCTCCACTGGAATAATTCATTCATTTCCCAGAAGCATGAGTCCCTTTGGGGGGCCATGGCGATCGTGGATCCTATCCTCTGAAGGCAGGAGGCAAGGGACACCCTGGATGAGATGTCAGCGCATCAGAGAGCGCTCTCACAATCGAACCGAGGGGCGATTTAGAGACACCGATCCCTGTGAAGAGTATGTCTGCGGTCTTTGGGAGGAAACCAGAGCACTCAAGGGAATCCCACACAAAGAAGGGCCACGTGCAACATCCGCACAGTGCCAGGGCTGTGATCGAACCCTCAACCAGTAGGCCTCAGTGCTGCTGACAGAGACATCATTCTATTATTACAGGAAATATGGTACGATAATGATTAAATAGCAACATTCTTTTAGTGACTGTTGCATGATGGGTATCTGAAGGTACATCTCTCTCTTGTTTGGGCACATATCCACAATCCCTAATACATGACCCATGGTGAACTTGCTCAGGGAACCGATTAGATGCAAAAGAAGGCAGGGTGAATTACCTCCACAGGATTTAAGTGCTGTTTCAGAGCGCCGTATCCCCGTAAATAATTGATGTAATTTTAAAAGACAAAATAATTGGATGTGATTTGTCAGGAGACCTGCTGTTTGAGCATCAAAATCCACACACCGAGGTACTCGAGTGCTCCTGAACTGCCAGTCTATGGTGAGCACTGTCCATAATCTGCATTTCCTGACGTCCGACCAGGCCAGTTTGACAGCTCCAGTCAGGAATACACACAGCTGTCTGTTATGGGCCTGGACAGACAAGTTGCAGTTTCTAGGTCCCAAGAGGGACCTTGTCCACCTTCTGTACAGTATAAAAGCCTCTTCTCCCCCAAATCCCTCACACACTCTGCGGGGTATTTATAGCTCCGGCCAGCTGCTTACAGTACAACTTGCCCCGGGTTAATTAAGCAACACGGATGTGCAGAAACATTATCGCGGTAATGCCGCTCCATGGGAGTGCCGGAATGTCGAAAGCGACGTGGGGGGACACGGATTCGATTCAGGGAGGTCAAATCCAAGACCGCCCTCTCGGTCAACCGCTTGCTTCCGCTTTTAATAGAAGCGTCACTACAGGCATTTCATAAGGATGGACTTTGAATTTTTTTTCCACTGAGGGACGGTCATATTCCAGCCCAGAATACCCTGGACAAATAAATGAGGTCGGGAAAATGGAGACACAGCGGTCCCCGACTGGATCAGGCTCACGTCACTGGAACTAATGACAGAATGATGGTCAGTGCGGATTTGCACTACCCCCGCCCCCACCTCAGTCCTCCCAGTACCTTTAATATTTGCACAGTTTTATTAACCAATGTGCCCACCCCCCATTACTTTTCCATAAATGAGATCTGAGATTCCCGAGGTACTGGACCTGACGGCAAGCCCTGGCGGAGGAGGAAGTGACACAGTCACCTCACTAAAGAGCCATCAAACTGATTAGGGGCTCAACCCGCCCCCCCCCCCCACCGGCTAGCGAGCTAAAGGGCTCTTGTGGGGGGATTTTAAGGTGAGGCGTCATGACAAAGCCTTTCATTTTCCTCCTCCTGACACATGTGGAGCGGCTGCGTGACCCACAGAGACATTAACCAGAGACGATTTATAGGTGAAACTGCCGCCTCCGGCACACTGCTAATTATGTATTTACAGTTAGGTAAAATGGGGCAATATTTTTACTGGGGCACCTTTGTGGGGGAGGGGGGTTGTAGGATCTGGGAGCAGGTGTTCCATCTGTCACTTCCCTCCTCCTCTTTGCTGACACAAATCCCGTAGCTGAAATCTGCCATTTGCGGTTTTAGCCATACATACATCTGGAAGCTTCCATTTGGTCAGAATATGTGGGGGGATGGGTGTCACTGATGAGCTGGACTATTCCTAAAAAAAGGTAGCTCTTTTAGGGAGAAAGTGACGTGGGGGGGGGGGGGGGGGTGATGCTGTTGTACCCTTGAGGCAGGTACCTAACCTGACTTACTTCAGTAAAAATATCCAGCAGTACACGGGGACCCCATGCATGGCCATAGGAAACTGCAGAGCAGAGGCGTCTGCAATGCAGGGGCATGACACGGCTACTGCCAATGGGCCTGTGCTGCTAGGTTATGGTTCTCTGTGCTGAACGTTCCTGGGCAGCAGCGAATTTGTGCCACATGCTAACCTTCCTCATTTATGTTGTAAGTTACACCGTGTGGGGCGTTTAGTATGTTAGTCACGCGTTGCTTTGCATGTAGCACATTGGTTATGTGGTGCCATGTATGTAGCACTTTAGTTACACATTGCTGTGCATTTCGTTTGTTAGTTACACTGTGCTGTACATTTGGTATGTTAGTTACGCTGTGCTGTGTGCTCATTCCATTATTTATACTGTGCTGTACATTTCATACATTAGTTACATTGTACTGTGCATTTATCCCATTATTTATACTGTGCTGTGTATTTCTTAAGTTACGCTGTGCTGTGCATTTATCCCATTATTTTTACTGTGCTGTACATTTCGTACCTTAGTTACGCTGTGCTGTGCATTTATCCCATTATGTTTACTGTGCTGTACATTTAGTACATTAATTACGCTGTGCTGTGTGTTTATTCCATTATTTATACTGTGCTGTCCATTTCATATGTTGGTTAGATTGTACTGTGCATTTATCCTGTTATTTATACTGTGCTGTGGATTTTGTACGTAAGTTACACTGTGCTGTGCATTTCGTGCATTAGTTATGTGATGCTGAGCATTTAGTGCATTTGCTACATGGTGCTCTGCATTTCGTGTGTTAGCTACATGGTGCTCTGCATTTTGTGTGTTAGCTCTATGGTGCTGTGCATTTAGTATGTTAGGTACACGGTGCTCTGCATTTCGTGTGTTAGCTACATGGTGCTCTGCATTTTGTGTGTTAGCTACATGGTGCTCTGCATTTTGTGTGTTAGCTCTATGGTGCTGTGCATTTAGTATGTTAGGTACATGGTGCTCTGCATTTCGTGTGTTAGCTACATGGTGCTGTACGTTTAGCACCAAAAACCCCTAAAACATGTCATGCTCCTAGCTTCTCCAACCCTCGCCCTCCCCCGTGAACAATAATCATAAATGCCCTGTCTATTTCCTCTCAGAGCCTGGAAAGCGGACATGGAAGAACAGCGGTGTATCCACTGTCTGGATGCATCCCAGAGGACCGCTTTCAACCGCATTCGACCAACGTCATACACAAGTGACTCATTTCCATAAGCATATGATTAAATAAACAACTAAATATACATAAATTATACATTTCCTTTTGCCTTACAAATGGAGGCCCTTACTGCTTCTCTCTCTTTGGGTTTTCTGTGCACGCCGTTTATGTTAACGGATGCTGCATAGCAACAGAAACACAAACATGGTTGTGAGCAGTGTTAGGCAGAGCCATCCGGCAGCTTTGGGTGTTTATATTTCCAAAATAATCGATCAGCAGCCCCACACCCAGTTAATGCTTTACAAATGGGGTAACTGCATGGAATGGCTGGTTAAGTCAGCCGGGCGAATGAGCAAATGAAACTCTTTTTCAGAATTACGGTTCATGAATCTGGGTCCTTGAAGTCACTCTCCCTGTGGCATTTTTTTAGCCTTAAAGGACCCTTGATGTCACAGCTGGTTTGTTAACTTCTCTGGTTAAGTTAGTCCAGTACCTCTATACCACCAGAGGTTCCCAGAAGTCTCCACGGTAACCAGTCATAGTTTCTTAGTAGGAATTTCCCCAAAATGACTTTCAAAGCTTGAAATGAGCCTATTTACGAGCAGGACATGGTGATAAATGGTCTCCACTAAAACAGCCTCGCTATCCAGGTAACCTTTCCAGGTGCTGAACAGCCTGCAATATCCGCCGCATTCCTTACAGATCCTGCACAAGCCCATGGAGAATGGTGGCGGGCAGCGGGTGCAGAAACATGGCCCGGACCTAGCTGGCCAACTTGGAACGAGCGTCACGGCTCGTCCACACCTCTGTGATTCGGGGGAGGAAGCGCAGCTAATCCGACAGGCACACAAAGGCAGTCGCACGCAACCCGAACAGAGGCGGAATGCTGCCTCTCTCCCGGGATGCGGGAGAGACACAATTTATCAGCCACAGGGGCAACACTGAGCAAAGCGCACAGGAATGAGCACGTGGGTCGGGTGTAATTAAAGCTAAACCTGAAAGACAGTGTACTCCCCGGCAAGCTTTGACGCTGCTTATAATAATGAAGGCTTATCGTGTGGGCTGAGAATTACTGCCCCCCCCACACACACCCCATAACATTATAACTCAACACCAGAAAGTAACACACAACACACACTACAGTGCTGCTGCTTCATGTCTGATACCAGTGACTTTTAATCATTAAGAGGGTGGGTTTGTAATGGTGTTATGCTAACGTCAAAAATGATTATGCAGTCTTCCTGCTGAGGTATGTTTCTCTTAGAAGACCCGACTGGCATCTCATGCCACAGAAAACCGACAACTGTGTTTGTTCCCGTAGGGAAATGACCCTGAGGTTAACCAGGTCAGTAAATTCAGTTGCAGTCAATCGACAGCACGAGTTACATTGTCACTTTCAACAGCAAGAAAAGCCACACAGTCGTAGTCAATATCAAGCAGATCAGCATAGTCAGGGTCAAGGTCAACAGCAAGTACAGGCACACAATGATGGTCAAGAGGAAATAGAACCACACTGTTATAGTCATGGTCAACAACAATGTTCTGTCACTGTCAAAGAGTAAGAGCCACAATGTCACTGTCGAAGCCCAAAAAAAAAGCAAAACCACATTGCCATGGTCACGGTCAGCAAAGGCAGACTGGTGTGGTCATGGTCAGCAACAGGCAGAGCCATGTGGTCTTGGTTAGCAACAGGCAGGGCTGTGTGGTCATGGGCAGAAGCAGGCAGAGCCATGAGGTCACGGTCAGTGACAGGCAGGGCTATGTGGTCACGGTCAGTGACAGGCAGGGCTATGTGGTCATGGTCAGCAACTGGAAGAGTCCTGTGGTTATGGACTGCAACAAGCAGAGCCGTGTGGTCACGGTCAGCAAAAATCAAAATCATGTGGTCACAGTTAGCAAGCAGCAAAACCTTGTGGTCATGGTCAGCAACATGTACAGCCATATGGTCACGGTCAGCAACAGGCAGAGCCATGTGGCCATGGTCAATAACAAACAAAATAATGTGGTCATAGTTAGCAACGGGCAGAGCTGTGTGGTCATGGTTAGCAAGAAGCAGGGCTATGTGTTTATGGTCAGCAACAGGAAGAGTGCAGTGGTCATGATCAGCAACAGGCAGAACCATGTGGTCGTGCTGAGCAACAGGCAGAGCCACCCTGGTTCCCCCTGCGACAGATACACGACGGCCTCCCCTCCCTCCCCCCAGCCATCGTGAGCCCCTCTAACAGCCTGGACAAACCCATCTTCTGACAGGACATGCATAAAACATAAAACATGACATGATGGGACCGATTTCACGCTTCTGCACGCAGAAAGGCGGCGGTTTCATCCAAACAGGATGTCAGGTGTCTAATCCTACATTTCCGAGCCTCATATCCCACACTCAGCAGGAATTTGACCGGTTGACCCCGTGTTCCCAGATAACCTGGATTCTCTCCAAAACGACGCAGAAAGTCATGCAGGCACTTGGGCAGGCAGCCCTGAGGAGCAGCTCAGACAGACCCGGCTGCCGCCAGCCACGGACTGCTAGTCAGCGCTGCTAAATCACTACGTGTTATCTTTTTAAACATCAAAACGCTCACTTTTATTCTGTCAAAAAAGGGTGGGCAGCACAGATTATATGAATTCCTTCCCTCAAAGCCCACAACCCTTTCAAATTTGTCCGAACCCCTCCTCAATAGGCAGAATTAGAAAGAAACATAAAAAGGTGGTATGGATGGGAACAGGGAAGTGGGGAGGGCACACATTCCTGCCACAAAAGACAGGGAACGCTGGTGCCATTTCCACCATTGGAAGAACCGGCCCCAGACAGAGGCGGAAAGGGACACTCTGAACAAGGGGAGACAATTAGCAGCATATCAGCACTCACACATTGTCAGGGCAATGACAGTGCGGGGAGACACTACTGACCCTCCCTGCAGAGTTTAGTGTCTGATTTCTTTCCAGAACCTTCTTAGTGACTTACAAACACAGATTGCACCACGGTGGGAACCATCAAGCCCTCGAACCGGGTCCCCACAAAGAGTGGTGCCTCTAAATGACATAAAAATAAATAAAATTCCCCAGCATTTGGGGAGGGAAGTGAGCTCAGTGGGGTATGAATCTGTCCCCACATCCAGAAGGTTGTGGGCTCAGATCCTGTGGCCAGCAGAGTAATCATATCAGCGCTGAGCCCTTGGGAAAGGTCCTTATCCCAAACTGCTGCAGGGACTGGCTGATCCTGCTCTCTGATTCTGTTCTGCTTTGGGCCAAGCCATCTGTGAAATAAATAAATGTTAAATGAAATATGTATATAGCCACTATAAAACAGACTAAAGTTAGCTGATCATTTTTTCAGCTTTTTTTCCCTCAGTAACGATTTTAGTGAGTCAAGGTGAGCTCACATTTTTAAGCCTAATACTATTTACTGCTGGGGAGTTAAAGCAAAGTGCCCCCTGCTTTGCCCCGCCCACCCTGCCTTTCCCCACCTTGACCCGCCACATCTTCATGGAGTCTTTCTCTCCTGTTTCCCAATGCAAGGCCCTGGTCTCTTTCCAAATCCCCTTCCAATCATCTAATATGAATCAGCTGCAGCTGCCTTTCACACTTATTTTCATAGCGAGTAAACACCACTCCCGGAGCAGAAACACCGCACGCCTCGCTGATGATACATCAGGCGGGGCTCACACCTTAATGGCCAAGCTTTTGGTGGAGGGGGGGCTCCATGTTCTTGGATTCTCAGGATGGAGACTGACCTGATACATCCTGGGGTCTCACTCGGCACACACTCATCATGAATTTAGCATTTATGTCATTAGCCCGGGGGGGGGATCACAGGAGCAGGTGGGGGTTATATATTTACCCCCATAGATGTTTGCTATTATATGCTGACTTTATGGGTAAGACGACATCAGCTCCACAAAAACAGCTGTCTGGAATTATAAACAACGTTTACCATGACTGTGGTCTTCATGGCGGCCTCCCTCACTCGCGGACACAACTTCAGTTAGCGTAACGAGTCATGGATGTCTGGCTTATGTCCTTAACAAAAGGATTCCCGGCATTCCCGGCCCTACCGAGCAGCTTTCCTGCCTCACACGGCCAAGCCCGGAGAGGAGAGTCTACATTATGCAGCCTGCCTGAATACGAATGCCGCTAAAGGTCAAGCGAAAACACGTCCCAGTATGAGCCTGAATCACCTGGCACACAGATACCATCTTGAGATGATAGTATTATTCAGGGGAGGAATGAAGCTGTAAAAGATGAGCAAACGAACATACAGGATCACAGAATGGCACACAACCCCAAGCCAAAGGGTCACCAGATCTCAAACATGAGGGAGGTGCGTTTCCAGAGCTATTGAGAGGAGCTCTGCTGGACCTGGTCTGTGTGACGGTCCCCTTTGCTGGTTCTCGTCTGGCTCATGCACCGTCTGTGCGAGTTTAAACCGGCTCATGCGACAGCCGACCCGATTGGTTAAATAAGCCCAGCGTGCGCTTGTGATTTGCACTCGCGAAATTCTTAAGCCGGCTGGGTGTGAATGCCAAGCCCCGACTGTACCTCTAGCGCCCCCTTTGGGATGGCATTGTTATTGCACTGGAAAGATATGCAGGGCGCAACCACGGAATCTGCAGTGGTGAAGAGGTAAATCACTATTGATGATCATTAATCAAACGGAAACACAAAATGATTACTCTAAACAAAGATACTGCTTGGTATCGGATTGTATTTTTGCCACGTCAAGCTAAAAACTTTAATAAATCAATTGCGAGAGGCAGCAGTAGACTCGGTAAGGGGGGTTGTCCAGTTAAAATCCAAAAGGGAACGGGTTAAACCATACACACACAGCAATCACCCGCAGTTCATACACTGCAAAAAATCCCAAACGACCGACAGAACCCTATAACCTCACCCCGCCAGGAATAAATTCAGGCTGGACAGCACATGACATTGATAAAATGCTCTGAGACCCCCGTGTCATTTACCCAGAGCCAAACTGGCCCAGCGCAAGCTGCCAGAAATCGGATCAGAGATACATTCGGGCTTTTGGGCTCAGAGGAAGCGGCAAGGCGTGGTGTGCTGATTGTATCAGGCAATAAGACAAGGCAGATCCACTTCCCGCTTAAGCCACGCAGCAGTCACTGTTTATAGCATTATATTATAAGCGATAGAGATAAACCAGGAGATGTAGACATTTTCATGTAAATCGTATCACTGTTGACATCAAAACGGAATAACCAGGAGCAGTGCACTTATGAAAGTAGCTGAAATTGCGTTATGCTTGGTATTAAAGGTATCATTCAAAATTACATGTGAACATAATGCCACCCAATTTCCCCTGATTATTATTTTGGGATCTTTTTAATTAGGTGTACTGCAAGGCTAACGACGAATGAAATTTTATAGAGAGGGAAAAAAAAAAAACAGTGGAAGAAGGAGGTTCAGTTGATGCTCAGAATCTGAGTAGTTAAAATGAGGAAAATAAATAAATCCTGACTCAGAGCAGTTATGTTTATTATGCTTTTCAAGTTACATTCTATTCACTTGTATTTCAAAAAGAAAAGAAAAGAGATCATTTCAAACACTCTTTAACTTAACAGCTTTTTAAATAAGTACTTAACCAAATGTAGTGTGTATAGAAGCATCTGGAAAGAGCAGAAGCTATTCCCACAATGTCAGTTTCAGCAGATGTGACTGCGTGTATTAATATTGCACATGATGCGTGATAAGATCCTGAACACGTTGGGTAACTGAGCAAAGGGCTCGGTCTGTGTGCCCTCCAGCGTGGGATCATGGCTCTGCAGACTCAACCTTCTGTCATTCCCTTCCGGAAGGTTCCGCTGCCATCAGTCCAGAATCGTGTCACTATAATGCACATTTATTTTGGTTGCATATTATTAATAAGAAACCTTTACAAATTATTATGGGATATAAGAGTGTGCTAATTGATTGAGGCTCGCTTGGTGCAACGTAATTGTGAAAGCTGCCAGAGAGGGCGCCACTTGGTAACAGACAGCACCCAACTCTCCAAGCCAATATGCTCAGAAAAGGCCCAAGGCAGAGGCATCGCATTTTCTACGGCCATCCGAAAACTTGCTCACGCATCCTCTGTGTCCGTGATGCATTTAAATAGTGCTGACCAGCTTTAAATAACCCTCCGTAGAAAAATAAATTAAATAATAATTGAACCGATCTACAAATTGACAGCTGACAGTGGTTGTCGATAATTTGACCATTTTTGTTGCTGTAGCTAGTCCAGTGTTTTTGTGTGTTTTTTTGTCTGTACTGTCATCTCAGTTCTTGGGTGTTTTATTTTACAAACTGTTCCACAGATACAAATAATGAAGTTTTACAAAATAAACAGAGATACGCTTGCATGGCAAGCAGCTGCTTTTTTACCCTTTTCCCCTTTGAGCTCAGCGTCCCGACATG
>JAODJW010000002.1:21442572-21457020 GCA_026777045.1 Hyperopisus bebe | reverse complement strand
AGTTGGGGGGGGGGGGGTCGCCTTAACAAGCTCTCATCAACTCAGGGAACCACCTTTTCATTTTAAAACAATATTAACATGGTTAATCTTTACATAAATATTTACTGGAATAATTGAAAAACTACAGTTTTTTTGTTTGTTTTTAAGTTTTAACATGCCTTTCGTTACCGGTGAGCACAGGTGCTGCATAATCCTCAGCGCTGTACATGGCCGCTTCAACAGCGTTAGCGTAATACAAAGAAATCCAAACCTTTTCGTAGCTTCCCGGGCAAACTTAAGAGGCTCCAGTTTTGGTATTGTCTGGTTGTCCAGCTATCCCACCTCCTTACTTCCACCAGAAAAATGACAATTATAAGAAGAACAAACTACCCAGGAGGGGTGGAAATAGGGATACCACCCTGCACTGTTGAAAGATCCAGTGGTTCCATTGAAGAAAAAAAAAAAAACACAGGAAAAAGGCGCTGGATTTGCTCTAGCAGACGCTTACTACGCCATCTGTTGGGCTATCGCCTAGAAGTTCAGTGTGGGCTGATGGGACATTAGAGCAGAACATTGTATAACCACACTGGGAGAGGGACAAAGGCCTTATTTGCAGTACAGCCTCTAATTCTAAAGGAAATGATGTCATAATGCTGGAGTTCTCCATGGAAACAGTGGTCCAATTATCCATTACTTAATATGATTTTTCTGGAAGGCACTTCTGTCACTGGGGTGAGGGGGGCGACAGGGGAGCCCTACATTTTACTCAGAGCTGTCTGTTCCTCCAGCACCTGCAGGTAATCTGGCGTACCTTGGAGTTTTGCTTTCAGCTCAAAATAGTCACCCTTGCGCTGTTCCACCACAATCTTACTGTGGTTTCCCCCGATAAGGGACTTTTTAACCTTTTTGTCGTGCGGTTTCTCTGGGTAGCGAATCTCGAACCCGCCCATCCCTATACTGTTGAAGTCCTTTTTGCTTTCCAGGTAGCTCTGCAGGAACAGGGACTCCCTGCTCGGTATGAACTCGTCCAGCTCATCGATGGTGCTCAGTCTCTTTCTGGCATCCAGCAACTGCAATGAATCCTTGTCCTTGTCGGAGCTGTTCCTGAGCAGGGTCTTCTGCCTCTGGGAGTCAGCGAACTTCAAGCCAGCCTCGGAGTCCCTCAGGCCACACGTGTGGCTCTTGCTCACGTGCTCGATGGTCTGCGGGATGAAGGCCTCGCTCGCCAGGTCGTCCTGCTTGCCATGCTCATGCTTCCTCAGTTGCAGCGACATGGAGCCACATTCCTGGTTTCCCAGACCTTCGGAACGGCCCGTGGGCCTCTTGTTGCGTCGCAGGACAAAGATGAGCAGGCAAAAGGCCACAAAGACGGTAAGGATGAGGACTACCAGGATGCTGAGGATCATGATGGATAGCGGCACGGGGCCACCGGGAGGCGTCCGGCCCACGCTATCTGGGAAAGCAGAGGTGACCACGGGCGTGGGGCTGGTCAGGACGAACGGGGGCCTTGCCACCAGCTTCGGGCACAGGATCTCGTTCTTGAGCAGCCGCAACTCGATGTTGGAGAACTGCACGGGGGAGGCACAGCGCACGTCCTTGGCGGAGACGCCGTCGCCCAGCTTCTCCAGCCAGAGCTTCAGGGCCACCAGGTCACATGTACAGTCCCAGGGGTTCCCCTCCAGGTCGATCTGCGTGAGAGAGCGCAGCTGGTCCAAGACGCCGCTCACCGGCAGGGTCATGAAGTGGTTGTTCTTCAGGTTGAGGCGGGCCAGGGAGACGCTGGCGAATATGTAGGCCGGCAGACTCCGCAGAACATTATTGTTCAGGTAGAGTAGCTGCAGGCTGGGCATGGAGTCAAAGGTGCCTGCGAGCACCTCCTTGATGGCATTGTATTCCAGGTAGAGGTACTGAAGGTTGGTGAGCCCCAGAAACATTTCAGGATGGAGCCTCTCGAGCTGGTTGCCATTCAGGTATAGCCGGCGCAAATTAGTCAGGTTGGCAAACACTCCTTTCCGGATGGCCATTATCTGATTACTGCCCAGATGTAAGAGATCAAGGCCCTCAAAGCCTTGGAAATCTGTAGGACTGATGTCCTTGATGTAGTTGCCACTGAGGTGGAGCTTTTTCGCATTGAGGGGTCTCGGGGCCAGGTCTGCAACGTTCTCAATGTTCCTCTCCTGGCAGTTGACGCTGATGCCGAAGTCGGAGGGGTGTGCTTTGCAGGTACATGGAATGGGGCAGGGGGAGAGGGGCGGCACCCTGGTCTGGAATGACACAATCTGGCTCAGGTTCTTCCCAGGGAAGAGCTTCCCAGCCACGATGCCAGAGATTTTGGAGGGGTTAGTGGTCTTGGGTGCCCTGGTGACCAGGCGCGGGATGGTCGTCGGGGAGGCGTTGGAGGTGGTCTGCCCGGTGTCAGGCTGCAGCGGCGGCATGCGGACATCAAAGTCACTCCCCATCCCCAAGGGACACAGCTCCTGCTTGTTGGTCTCCTTCAGGAGCCGCCCATAAAGGTCACTGGGGGTTTCACAGATGGCCTCCCCGATGTAGATGCTGTATGGCATGTTCTCTAGCCAGGCCTTCAAGGGTAGCAGGTCACATGTGCAGTTCCAAGGGTTGTCATCCAATTGCAGCTCCACGATTCGCCCGATGTGCTCCAGAACTCCAATGTACGGCAGCCTCTGTATCCGGTTTCCCCGTATATCCAAGTGTGTCAGGGACGCAAATCGAAAAATATTGTCCGGAAGGTTCTGAATGAGGTTGTCATTCAAGATGAGGACTTTCAACTTATTCAGCTTGTTGAAGGCTCCTTTTTCGATGAACTTGATCAGGTTATAGTCAGCCTGGAGGTATTCCAAATTCTCAATCCCTAAAAAAGTGTCAGCCCTCAGAGCCTTTAATTCATTGTTGTTTAAGTGCAACTGTTTCAATGAACTTAGTCCAAAAAAAGCCCCTCCCTCAATGTTCTGCAATTTGTTGTTCCCCAGGTGTAGGGACACAGCGTGTGTGAAATTGAGAAAGGAATTGGGGTAAAGGATAATCAATAGGTTATTCTGGAAATTAAGGTGGTAGAGGCTGGATGCTGGGGGCCTCAGATTGGTCGGTCTGTAAACCGTGATTTTTTCGCAGTTCACGTAGAGGACGTTCTCGATGGACATGCAGGAGCAGGCGCTGCAGGTCTCGGCGGACAGGTCAGCATCCGAGTTAGCGGAGGAGCCCGACACGGAAAACGCCAACAGAACGAGAAGCAGCATTTTCTGTGTGCAGAGAAATCCCCCAGAATACAATTTAATAACCTTAAAGGGAAGGGGAAAAGTACAAATATATATGTATATAAAATAAAAGAAAGATAAAATAAAATAAAAATACAAAAGCAATCATGATACCAACTAAAACTATTAGTAATATTATGTATTGCAAGTTTATTACAGCAAAATAGTGTAACGATTTATTTACCCGTAAACTAATATTAGGAATTATCAAATGCTGCACCGAATGCGAATGAAAGCACGTAATAATAATAATAATAATAATAATAATAATAATAATAATAATAATAATAACAATTACTATAAACCCGACACTACTGTTTTTTTCGTCTTTTTAAAAGAAAAGAACTGAACGGGGTTCTGCTGACAGATTAGAAAATTGCGAGGGTCGAGCTACTTGGGTAATTTATCAGAAAAGCCAGTATCATTTACAGTCTATCCTACGGGACGATCAAAGCTCGCACGTCGAAAGCTAGAGTATAACTCAAAATATATTACCAGGTATAAAAGCAAATATATGTAAACTACCCCCGCCCCCCCAAAAAAAAAATCTGGCTATAAAGACATAGTTATAGTAGCGAGCAATATAAATAAGTTAAGACTCACCCCGAGCCAGGGGAAATTGGCTTTCTCTCGAAATGACAGGGAGCATTGACGGGCGCGCGGAGCAGCAGTATATCCACACGAGCAGATGTGGTTTCCCAGGTCCCCCCCCAAGGAAAAAAAGGAAAAGCCGCGCTCGTCTTGGAATGGGACTTATTTTGGTAGGATCCCAAGGTCGCCGGTATCCCTGCGAGCCGTTTCAGGTGGGAATGGGCGCTGAAGGAGCTGCATTGGGACGGTGAGGCTGGCGGCAGGGACAGAGCGGCAGGCGGCTGGCACGACTGCCAGACAACTCCGGCATCCTCCAGATCGAGAAGGGGAAGAGCAAAAAAAGAGAGTGAAAGACGAGTGCGCACAGACAGCCCATGCACTCGGCGCGGGTGCGGCGATCTTAAGCGCAATGACGCAGAGGCAACACGGGGAAAGCGGGGCGAAATGATCCGACGCGCGGCTACTCACCTCCGGAGTGCCGGTGTCGCAGGACCGGCGGATCGCTCCGAGCTCCGGGTCTCTGCGAAAAAAACCAAAAACGTGCTCTTGTATTTACTGGAAAAAAGATGAATAATTCAGACAAGCCGAGATGGGACAAGTGAGCAAGGAAGAGATGCGGACAAAGCGGCGAACTGCGTGCGTATAATAAAGCACCATCACCGGGGATCTGGCTGTGCCGAAATGAGGGAGAGCGCCGTGTAATTTTAACCCCCCCCTGCCCCCCCACCGCCTCCCTGTAGCCAAAGTGAACTGGGCTGCATCTGCATCGAGTCGCACGGAGTAGGGTGCAAGAAGAAGAAAAGAAAATAAAAGAAAATAAAAGGGGAAGGGGAAGATAAGAAAAAGGAAAAAGAAAAGGAAAAAAAGACCCGATCCTGAAAATAAATGTTGAGGGACCGAGTGACTTCAACAGGGATGCGGATGTATCACACCGGCCGCTTGAAAGCGTGCATGTCTTCGTGATAAAGTATCCTCCCGGAACGGGTGTGCCAAAGCTTTTCTGTGTGTGTGTGTATGCGTGCGTGTGCGTGTGTTTTGGGGAAGGGGGGGGGGGCGTTGAAATGCCGTGCTGGATAAACTTGACACGGTAAGAGGAAAAGCGCCTACCTGACGATGCACCGGGGGGTCGGCAGCTGGGTGTCTGTAGGGCTGGAGTGCTTAGGGTGGTAAGGAGCGTGAGTCGCATCCTAAGGCTGCCCATTGAAAAGGGACCGCTGCTTAACAAGTGTGTCCGTGTAAAGTGGGGGTGAGGCACGATCCCTGAAGTCCCCACCCCCCCCAGGGCATCTGTGCGAAGTGCCGTGACATCCTATAACACGTCAGCCGCAATAAAAGCACATACAGACTCTGGTTCCCAAGCAGAGAACCAACAGGTGCCCCCCTTAATGGAAATGTAATGCAATGCTTGGGTTTGTTTATATATTAAGTAGGGTTTGGATGTATATCTGTAATTAACCGAGTCAATTTGCGGCGTCACGGCAGCAAAATGTAGTTAAAATTAATTTATATCCGGGCGTACCTCTAAAACCTCAGAACTTCAGTACTCAAATACAAATGATTTCCCATAACTGAAATGCAGTGTTCAGATGTATGGACTGTATTTTAAATTATTCTTGGTTTCATATTGAACTGCAGTGTAACCGCGCAGCATCTTAGCTTTAGGAGCGAATGAGCCCCGAAGCGTCTATTGAGCACAGCGCCCTCCTCTGGCGGAACCCTGCGTGCGTTTATTTACCTGTGAACTGAATGAGTGAATGAGTGGGTGAGTGGAGAAAAAAAAAGAAACAGAACTTGGCACGTCCTTCATACGCACTGAGATAACGATCAAAGGGGAATTACATCACGTCAAAATGACGGCGTTTTGCCATGAAAATAAACAACGACGATGCGTTTTCATAGATATACTGAAACTCACTGTGTGCCTTATTATTATTGTCTGACGATGTTTGTACTGCTATAGCTACAGTGTGTGAGTCCTTCGTACTGAATTATATATCCGAACAAAAACAATGTTGTCAAGGTCAAACCCCTGTTATGTTACTGTGCTACTTCGGTATGCACATTCTCATATCCCCGGAAATATTATTGATTATTTTTTAATTAATGTGCCGTAGTCGCGCGCGGGCCCGTGCGCGCGCGCGCACACACACACACACACACACGCACACACACACACACACACACAAGAGAAGTTTAAAACTAACGGAGCGACCAAGGAGTCGTGCCATTTAAAAATGAACCTCAATCATTTCAGGACATAAACGATTTCTGTCGTTGATCTGAATCTGAAGTGGGAGAAATCACATTCAGACTGAAGTCTCGGTTGAACACGTCTGCAACTAAAGAGCTATTTAAAACAACAAAATGGAAATTTAAAGTTTAACAAAGCCAGACAATCCCCAGTCCTACACGAATGAACGTCATTTAGACGTTTTTCTTTTTTGTTTTTTTACATAAATCATTTTCATTTGATCGCTCTTCTGCTCTCTCCATATCTCTTACAGTATCAGTAATCAGGAGCGCATATTAATGATCTTCATTATTTATTAATTTGCACATCCACTACATAATGGGGGCAGTTTCTCACTGCTTTTATCCAAGAAGACTGTTGCACCGTGCCTCCAATTGAAGAAAGACACAATCGATGCATTTACTGTTGTTGTTGTTGTTATTATTATTATTATTATTATTATTATTATTATTATTATTATTATTATTATTATTATTATTATTATTATTAGTGTTGTTGTTGTTGTTCTTGTTCTTTCAGTTCCTTGAGCACAAATGGGTACCCGGGGGGGGGGTAACAGCAGTTCGTCCCTCGGTAGTGTGCGTGTGGGGGGGCAGGGGGTCCGGCTGGTTTTCATTTTCTTCCGAGTTCCTGTTCTTGACATGGTAAAGGGTTTATTTTTAACTGATTGGGCGTTGGGACCTACGTGACGCCCGGGGACATACCGGGGAAGCTCGCCTGCGCGCCCCCGTTTTATTCATTTCTCCGAGGTGGTTAAAGGCGCGCTCTCAGGGAAATGTGTGTGCCTTGTATGTATACCACTATCTTTATCATGTCCCTGTTTATTGTAATTTTTAAATTATTAACGCTTAGGATAAGTATTGCCAACTCTATGTGAATGCATCGCTCGGAACCGGCGCACATGAAATATTAATTTGCGCGCTGGAGGACAGATTGCCTTTCTCTGTTCGCTTAACACCTAAGAAAATGCGATTCCGCTGTGCTTACAGAAGCGGCTCTGTTGTTTCTTGGGCCACATTCAAAAAGTGACTTCGGAACCAATCATCCCCACCCCCTCTCGGGGGCCCTCGCAAATTTGTGGTCTGAGTGACGTATACGCACAGAGGTGGACTATGGCATAAAACCTACAGCCAGCTCTAAGAAGATTTGCAGCGTCAATGAACAAATACAAGCCATGGAACAATAATGCAGAATTATGCACACTGCAGTTGTCAATGAAAAGGCTTCCTCGCACTTGAAAGTGTACCGACCGGGTGACGTTGTTGCCCCTCGCTGATATTTCCTTAATTTGCACTTTGTATCTAATGTTTTGGATTAAGCCTTTTACCTGTGATTTCAACCATGTTTTTTTGTTGTTGTTGTTGACAACTGGCTATTCACCTGCATAATGAAACTGCTGGACCATAGCTAGGACTCCAAGCTGCACACTTTGGATTTACACCCCATGGATCATTGCCACCTTATTTCTTTACTACTTTATAACATTACGACTGATCAATTCCAAATCATTACATCACAATATACATTTTCCTTTGATGTCTCACCACCAGGAATCTGGGTTCAAAGCTGTGTTAAGGTTGCATGTACTGCTTGATGCTGCATTTGCATGAAAACATTGGATATCTGTGAAATGTATTCGTCTCAGGAGAGCTGAGTGCTGACGTTCTCCACCTGTCATTTCCATTTCACCTGTGCTACTATCAACCCCTAGTGACTGATCCTAAAGCCTCATTGTGGGATGACGTGAGACTAAGTCCAGCAGATTGCTTACAAGCATCGTGATTGTTTGCCCTCGGCCATTAACGTTGGTGTGCCCACCTAGTCCAGCCCATCATTCCCCCCAAAAGGCCACCGACTTCCGCATGTCCTTCAAAGAGTGAAATAAACACAGGTCCTGCTGCTCGGTCTCTGTGCCACGTGACTTTGCCTATTAGTCTATGACAATCTTGCATTTTCCTACTGACAGGAAGATGCTGGGACCCTTTAAAACAAACATTGCTTCCCATGTGGTGCTGGAGGATTTTTCATATTGCAGGAGATGAGATTAGACTACAGCAATAGTAAAATCTAAATTATTTTAATTTTCTTTAATTTTTATTTTAATCTAAATTAGTCTTTTTAGTATTTTTTTATTAAGTAATCAGGAAACACAGTGATATTTGTGTGTGAGCAGCCCTGTACACGATTCTCTTGGGGAAGATGTCCTAGTCCAGGCATGGGGAACCTGATCCATGGAGGGACGGCGTGGGTGCAGGTTCTTGGGGTGACCTTTCAATCAGTTGATAATAAAGCATTGGTTCTCAACTCCAGTGCAGGGGACCAACTGTTATAGGCTGATTGAAAAATCCCAAAAACTGGCACCCACACCAGCCCTCCATGGATCAGGTTCCCCATCCCAGTCCTTAATAGATTGTAAAAACCTATTGCAAGGGGGTGTGGCCTTTATTAACTGTATAAAGCTTCTTTGTGGGAGGTGTGACTTACCGAGTAAGACCTCTCTCAGGGGTGTGTGGCCGTATAAACCTTATTTAGCTCCTCCCTAGGAGGTGTGGCTTATGGAATGTTTAGTAGACCTCTCTGGGTGGGGGTGCCCCATATAAACTAATAAGCTTTTGTCTGGGTATAATATACTTTTTATTTTTGCTAAGGAAAATAAACATAATTCAGTCACAAAAATGTTCATCTTTAATTATAAGTGAGTTACCTCGTTTACTGCTAAAAGATACCAGTATAGGCTGTAGGATTGTTAATGATAAAGATGGTAAATTATCAGACTTATGTTTGATCATATAGCCATAAAGATGAGACAGATAGTGTGTGTAAGAACAAAGTGTATTTTTGCCTTCATCTTACCCAGTCCTTCCCTGAAGATAGCATTTGTGATGTCAAATGTGAGAGAGCTCCCCCTAGAGGCACTGTGAGAGTACACTGAATTATTTATAAGCTTAAGTATGCCCACTTCCAGAGGATTCTGCTATAAATTTTTTTTGGGGGGGAGAGGTGGGGCTAAAAGCTGTTTAGCGTGTGAATCAATCCGCTGTTAATGTCTGTACGACAACCACCAGCATTGTGTGAATTATTGTGTTGGATCTCAGTCAGAGAATACTGCGGACAGACGTCATTCCCGATCTGCGCTTTGATGGACATGTATCCGATTTACGCACTGGGAGAGACGCGCCGGAGAAGCCCGGTGCCTTTCACAGAATTTGTTTTTGTCCGATTGTCCGTTTTATAAATGAGTGATAAATGGACTGCTACTAAAAGCAGAAAAGGCCCCAGTGTCTGAGTGATTAAACCTCCATTTAGGACAGATACTGAGAAAAACACTACAGTCCAAAGACAGATAAAGAGTGCTGTAACATCTGCTCAGCGCTGGGAGGCTTTAAATACGCCTGCAGTCAGGCCAGGCTGGCAGGACATGGGCAACTACTGATCAGCAGCCCTCTCAGCCGTCAGCAGCAGGGACTTACCGATATGCTAACCGAATGCTACCCTGCCATGTTAGAGGGGCCGTCACATGATCACCTGGCCATGTGAGCCTGTGAGGAGTCACTGAACAGGTCTCTGATGTGTCTCATGACCACTGGACAGTTTTTGATATGTTTGATTGGTTCATGGGAGTTTTACTTGGACAAAATTGTTCTGAGGGCAGAAGGAATAATGAGAGACACTGTAGAGAAGTTGGGTCCAAGCAACTACGGGAGGACATATGATTGGTTGGTCCCACCTACTCTAGTTGTTGGACCCACCTTATTTACAATATGATTGGCTATCTCTTGGAACCAGTCATTTTTCCTTCTGCCCTCAGAACAATTTTGTCCAAGTAAAACTCTCACGAGCATTTGATTGGTCTCTATTTCTGATGTATAATCAAAACTCAGCACACCTTAGCTAATGGAATGACAGTGACTAGCATTTGTGCATGAGTGTGTGTCTCTGTTTTAATCTATCTGCCATTTTCTGTCAGTCTTACTTTTCTGTCTCAAACCCACAGACGCACAATCACACACACCCACACGGACACACACTCACAGTCATGCCGTCACATTCACCCACAAGCACACACCCATTCTTTCCTCTCCATCCCCTCTCTCTGTATTTACACTATCTTCTTGTCTCTGTTTCCCTCCCTCTCTCGCTGTTTCACATGGATGTCCTCTCTCCCCGTTCCTCACAGCGCCTCCGCTCACCCTGGGAGTGTTACTGCAGCATCCCTGTGCCTCCTCTCAGCCACTGCCTCACCACAGGGTGAAAGAGCACGAAAGGGCATTAACTCTTCGCCCGGCATTCCTAGGCTGCTGTGCACCCATGAGGTTTAGTCAAAGGCGGGCCGTGCTCGTAACTGCGGCTCCCGCTTGACATTTCTCCAGCGAG
The DNA here is from genome assembly GCA_026777045.1 of Hyperopisus bebe. Classification (NCBI taxonomy): domain Eukaryota; kingdom Metazoa; phylum Chordata; class Actinopteri; order Osteoglossiformes; family Mormyridae; genus Hyperopisus; species Hyperopisus bebe. Next base: position 21,446,553 of record JAODJW010000002.1, on the reverse strand, counting down.
TCCACCTGCTGACCACAGTTCCTGGTCTCGTGGGCCCCCCGCCTCGGCTCAGGGGGGCCGGGCAACTCCAGGGACCCCGTGTCATTAAGCTGCCGTTTTTCACCTCCCGTCAAATGTGCAGTGTGCCGGAGGGGCACTAGGACCCAGCGCCCACTCCCTAAGCCCCCGCTGTATGTCTTGATCCACGGCTTTGCGGAGTTGTCATTTTTCACGGCATGAAAGGGACGGGTGTCACTTGGCAGTCAGCGGAGGTGACAGGGTGGCGGTCACAGGGACGGAGCTGAGTAATTAGCGTGGGCAAAGAGAAGAATTCCAAAGTAAACCATGCTGCTGTGCCACATGCCACCTGTAGGGGTGCGGAATATCAAACAGGGTTTGTCTCTTAAAAACAGCTAAATTGTGGGGTGGGCATCCAGGGGGAATCAGATGGCCAACCCGTTAACTGACCCGTGGCCTGGTAATAGACCTCAAACCACGCATCCATACCTTGCTGGCTGACCCCAGCTATTGGCCTTGGGTCATCTCTACAGCTTCTCGTTAAACCCATACCCTGTTCCTTCCTTTCATCCCTGTATCACATGGGTCTTCTCACCATTCCAGCCGTGAAGAGTGACACACCTTATCCGTGGATAATGGCACACCTCAGACAGACGAGACCTCCTTCCCTCGTTCATCAAACCATGAACCTTTGTCTGCTCCTCCATGCCTCATTCATACTGGTTAATGCCGTTTGGCTCTCAACTAATTAATAGCTAAATTAAAAGTCATTAACAGAGCGTAGGCAAGTGGGATGGTCCTGGAAGTTGGGCTCAGTGCCAAAAGGTCGCAGGTTTAGTTGTGGGCTCCTTGTGTGATATCAACATTTGCAATTACTGTAAGTATGTTCAAAAAACATACCCGGCTATTTCAAGAGGAGGACTATCAAAGCAGTGCATGCAGCTCAGGAAGCCACACCTAAGCAGCTTAAAAAGCAATTAAGCTTCAGTCTCAGAGCTGCTTTTGACTATGGCAGGTCTGAGGTTCTTTTCAAACCAAACATGACCGATGTCCGTCCATCCATCCTCGTTTATATCAGGAGGTTTCTCAATTCTCAGCTTGAAAGGTCTTCACAGAGGAACAAAACCTTAACTGTGAAGGCTGATTTTTCTGTCTGCGTCGAATTGATGTCATAAGTACGAAGTAGCTATGGACTTTATGCCATAGACTCATGTGCTCCTCCACAAGAACTGTGACTTGATAACATTTGTGTTTTTTTATAGGAGCAAAGAAAGCAGATACCCAGTTGTACTTATATTGGTGAAGCATTAGTTACAACAAACATTAAATAACTTATTTATAGATATAACTAATGCTTCAGTTTCATTTTCTCTTGTGTCTCTGGAATTTGCACTAAAATTTGTCGTTGCGGTCTTTTCTGCTAGCATTAGCAAACTCTGTGTACTCTGCACTATGGTGCATCTTTAGATGTTTGATCAACTTGCTTGTGGTAAATAACTGTCCGTACCTTCTCTTGACACTTTAGCAGAACAGACTTTACGGTCTTACAGTATTGGCCCTATACCCAAATCGGTGCTCCCCTAATTAAATGTAATCAAGGTACAGTTAGTCCTGCTTCAACAAGAGTAATGCCTTCCTGAAATGCCTTGCGTTTGCTAAAATCATGTACTGAAATACACATATCCAATGGGGAAAATGGGGTGAGGGGAATGCAACTCCAAAATAGTAACTTACACTAAACAAAATAAATGATAAACACTGATGCCACTGGCTGATAATGTAATTAAATGCATTTTAAATAAGAAATAATAATGCTTAATAAATTACATGATAAACATCTCCTATGGGTCTCATGAGTCTCGTGAGAATTGCCTAGTAACCGCTTCAACCAAACGTGCCAAACTCGCTAACTTGTCAATTTTTGAGAGTTGGTAGTAGTGATGGCCAAAATGACACATGAACCATTTACTGTATTTTATGACCCCACTAGATGGCACTCCTTGTTTATTTTGGGGCACGTTTTGAGTGTGTTTTTCAACAGAGAGCACCATCTGGTGTGGTCAGAAAATACAGCAAATGGTTCATGAAGCATAGTTTTGGTCGGGAGTGGTGAGCTGCAGCCACCATGCTGCCCAGCACGCAAATGGCATAAATACAATGGGTTACAGTATGCGGAGGGGCACTGAGGGCAATATGACTATAGTCTATGAAAAGCAAATGGATTTAAAAACATTGCTGCTATTTATATTTGTCACGTTCGGTGATCCGGTGAGCGGTTAAGCAGGCGAGCCCAGTCGTGATTGCAGGCAAAACGGGGTTTATTCGGAGAACCAGGTAGCACACGAGAAGGAAGACAATCACGGCAACGAACATTACCGACACTACATCAATGACAGAACTGGGGAATACTGACTGAGACACGGACTAAATACATATGACAGACTAAACCGAACAAGCAACAGATGAGTACAATCAGGGAACCACACGAGGTAATGAGGGGGCGTGGCACACACAAGGATCGTACGGAGCTGGGCGTGACAATATGACTATTTGTCAAATATATATATATATTTAGAATCTAAGACTCTGACCTGTGCAATGCGTGGATGTACAAGAAGTTTGATTATTTTGTATTTCAAAACACTGAAAAGAACCAGTGCAAAAGAAAGATTTGTTCACGAATGGCACACCACTATCGTTTTCCTGGATAGCTGTTTATGCGTGCAAGTAGTGTTTCAGGCTATGATCATATTATGTTGTAGTTTGTGTGGTGCTTTTGTCTACGACTTAAAAATGTGGAAATACAAATGGGATTCCACATTATATTGGACTTGGGTACTAATATATTGTAGTGCAGGCGGGACATACTCATGATGTCTCTCATCCATTATAGAAGCAGCCAGATCAATTTTAAGTCATTGCAAATTCCTTTTTTTTTTTTTTTTTTTTTTTTTTTTTTCCAAACGGTTAAAAAATCAGAATCAAGACTGTCTCCGTCATGATCATCCACTTATAGTGATCAATTTCACCCAGACAGACGTGATCACTATAAGCAGATTCCACTGTATTCGTGCCACTTTTAATCTCTGGCTGCCAAACTTTTTGCTTTCCCCATTCGCAACGTCTACTACCTGAATTGTAGCGACACACACACCTGGCACAAAAAGTTGAATGTAGCTTGTGGAAGTTATAGTATTATTTTAAAATAACTATACTTAAATGTATTTCATTTATTTTTCTATGTATTTTATTAGTATACACTTTATATATATTAGTACAGTATACACTTTATATGTAAAATAGTCCATTCTTTTGTCCTTCCAAGTTGTGGTCAGCCTGTGGTCAAACAATGAGCAAGGACCGCAGCCTAGAAAGGCTATATAGACCATGCCCTTCGAAGGATGCAGCCCTGGAATTTGGACACAGCCCCAGTCTGGAGTATGGACTAAAAAATGGCTCAGAAATTGCCTCTGAGGAATTACAATCAGGCCAAGTTCCTGCGGTGTGAACACGACAGACGTCCCTGGTTCCAAAAAAAGGTTCTGGTTTCTATAAAAAAGTTCCTGCCATGTGAAAGCGCCCAATAAGTCAGTATACCCATTTGTAAGCGGTACCTGTATATTTTGAGTGTCGCGTGCTGTTCTGCTGTTTCCTCCATGATAGTACAGTTAGTGTTCTGGTAAGGTGATAAATTATGTTTCATTTTGAATTCCCACACATGGCTTTTTTTCCACAGGGTCACCCGTTGGGGCTTTATGGTGCAGATTATTTCTTTCGTTCTATCCCTTAGATCAAATCTGGTCCTCACATTGATCTGATGGAAGACCCTCACCTCCCTCAGTACACCCCCCCCCCCCCCCCAGAAGTACAGAAAGCCCCCCCAGACAGTAGTGGAGTCCACCACATAATTCAAGACTGGAGCCATGCATTGACTTCAATGCCATTCCAGTTATTTTACCCATGATACCCACCCCCCCCCCCCCA
>JAODJW010000002.1:21391597-21402091 GCA_026777045.1 Hyperopisus bebe | reverse complement strand
ATTTCCAGAAATTCACCACACAATGTCATTAGCAAGTATGTTTGAGATTTAAGAGAATACAGTAATGTCTATTATTGGACTTCAGAGTCTGAAAGTTCAGAAAAGTTCAGCATTTTCAAAAGGCCTAATGGAACTGTGTGTGGGGGTGGGGGTTGTTAGTGGGGACCCTGAGAAGACCCATGAATGAAATGCTAATGAATCCCTGGCTATTTTATTTATTTTTATTTTATGTATATTTTCCAGTATTTCTGTCAAACAAGCTTTGAATCTGTGAGAAAGGGGATGGATTTGATTCATGTGGTCATATAAGGTAGTGCTGTGGAGCTGCAAGAGTGCCGGGGTCACTGCCTGTGTCAGGTTACACTCAGAAACCCCACCAGGCCTTGGGGTGTCTGTCACGCATCTCCTTGTATGAGGCAAGCACTCAGGGGGACCTGGAGAGCCTTTGCTGAACCACACCTTATTTAGCATACGCTTTTGTCCAAAGTGACGTTGGCTGCTGAGGCACACACTGCAGCGGAGAATGCAAATCACTGAGCATCCTAACCTGCTGAGGCACACGCTGCAGCGGAGAATGCGAATCACTGAGCATCCTAACCTGCTGAGGCACACGCTGCAGCGGAGAATGCAAATCCCTGAGCATCCTAAGCTGCTGAGGTACACACTGCAGCGGAGAATGCGAATCACTGAGGCTCAGGTGGAGGGAATCGATGGGCTCCAGGGGTCCAATCGAGCTTAATTCCAAAAGAGAGTCAGGATTTCATGGTACCTTTTCACAAACACGGCCGATCATGCTTTCAAAACAGCATTTGTGGGAACAGAGAGCTGAGGCGGCTACATCCCAAATGCAGAGGGCAGGGTGAGCGGGTGTGACGGCACGGAAGTGGTGCGCAAAGCCCCAGGAACAAACACAAATTTTTTGAATATTTTTATGGATTTTCATGATCTGCTTGACTGGCAAATCTGACAAGCAGCAATATTCTGTCTGCCGCTTCATCACTGCACAGTGAAAATCAAGCCAAACTCTTCAATAATTATTTTTGATAGGCAGGATTTTATCCATCCATCCATCCATCCATCCATCCATCCATCTTGTAACCGGTTGCCATGGACAAGGTCACAGGGGGCTTGGAGCCCAGGCAGGATTTCAATATAAGGTATTTCAGTGTAAGGTATTCTCATGAAGTCTCCATTCCTTCCATTTTAGCTGTGATCCATCCTGAGCCATACAGGGCACCGGGGGGGGGGCACCGTGTAGGGGATGCCAGCCCATCACGGAGAACATACACAATCACAATCACATGGACGACCCTGGAAACCCTGACCCCCCCCAGCCATCACTCCTCCTTCCATTAAGCATGAACATTTTAAAAAGAATTGCTTGTCACTTTCCTCAGCAGCTGTCTCTAAATGAGAATGATAAATGCAGGTCTTAAAGAATCCTCTCAGCCTGCTTCGGGGGGTGGTCTGTCCGGCGTGTCGTCTGAACAGGGGGGTCATTAATATCTCTTGAACCCTGCAGTGATCAGAGGCTCTCTTCCCGTCCATCATTAACTAAAGGAGAGGAAACAGAAAGCCAAGGATCACCGGGGGATCATCTGCCCCAGTGTCACAGGGATTTCACCGGTAAACAGCATCACAATATATTTTATTTAGCCAGTGTTTTTCTCCAAAGCTGTCAATGAATCAGCTGAAAATAAGTGTGGCTATGGTGATCAGCCAATGAACGCCGAGGTACAACTGGAAGTAGTACTGGACCAAGAGGTACACAACATGAACCTAATAAGACAACCTGTCAAATCAGCATGAAGTGCAACATTAAGAGCATTCAGGGAACATGGAGTGGTGTAGGCTGATAGAGGTGCATGGATGAGTTTTGAGGCGTTTCTAGAAGTTAGAGAGGGTATCTGTTGACTGGAGGTGGATAGGCAGCTCATTTCACTATCACTATCATCTACTGTAAGGCTCATCACTGGGTGACATTTGTTTCTGAGACGGAAGGTTGTTGTGAAACCATCTAGGAAGACTTTCAAGGATGATGGTACGATAGGGGAATGTGGCACATTCATTCTCTTCATTTCTCATGTCATGCTGCAAGACCCGTTGCACACAGAGAAATTTCCAAATGGGGGGGCTGAAGCTATCAGAGGAGACTCAAGAATGGAGAGTGAACAAGGGGAAGGGGAGCTGTTATAATCAGCCCTGCTGACTATTCCTAAAAAGCTGGGAAAAAGCCCGTCTGTCACCTTTTCTGGTGTGGAGTGCATTAGTGATGTGTGAGACCTATGTTTGTGTTTCTCATGTGTCAGTTAGCCATGGACATGTAGGTCGGCAGAGGGCAGCATAGGGTGGTGTCAAACAGTGTTGGGTTTTGTAGGATGTTGTTGTACAATGTAGGAGGGCGATAGATGGTGTTGGACAGTGTAGGGTGGTGTAGGAGGGCGATAGATGGTGTTGGACAGTGTAGGGTGGTGTAGGAGGGCGATAGATAGTGTTGGACAGTGTAGGGTGGTGTAGGATAACGTAGTATGGTGTTGGATGGTGTAGGGTGCATAGCTGTGAAGTCTCCTGTTTTGGCCGGGAAACTACCGTATTTTACCCCTCTTTCCCGCCGTCCTCCCGTATTAGTATTTTCCCATAAATCTCCCGTATTATAATATCATTAAAAAAAAAAAATCCCTCTGCCTCTCTAAACTGAACTGTCATTAGCCTCGCGAGAACTGCCACCTGCAGTAGTCTGCAGGTCATTTACAACATTAACAGGTCATTAATGCAGACATTAAAATGGCAATCCTGTGTGCCAAAAACAACGTTACTTTCACCTTCTGCGACGCCTTCAACAAGGATACAAAGTCTGCAACAAATCTGTATAATACAGTAAGTCATTAGTGAATGCCAGAGAGCCACATGAGTGAACATCAGAAATTAAAAGAAAATGTGTAATGAAAATAAAATGTAAATGACAAGTGGTTATTTTAGATTTCTTGTACACCTGTCTTACAATGCAAGGGATACTGGAGCTTAGTTGAGGTGGTGGGATGGCTCGCGGTGGGTACCGGAAAATTTCCCTTATTTTCAAATCCAAAACTTGACAGGTATAGTAGGGTGGTGTAGGATAGCGTAGTATGGTTTTGAATGGTGTAGGGTGGTATAGGATGTCGGACAGTGTAGGGTGGCGTAAGGCAGCATAGGGTCCTGTAGGACGGTGGAGGACGGCACGCCCCTGCTTCCAGACGCACCTGGTGAGAAGCCACTTAAGCGCTCAGTGTGCAGCGTAATTAGCTTTGCAGTGAGGAACAAACATGCCTTTTAGCATAATAACGTGGCATCTATGGGGGGGAACAGGCCCCCCTCTCTCGCCGGCAGCGGCACTCCAGCTTTGCTCTCTCACCCATAGAAGGTGCAAGTTGCGTATCTGAGGTCACAGGGTCCGCGGTTACCGTGGTCACCCCAGGGACCCTGTCTATGCACCATACTTTACATCTACATATAGATGTCTCAACACCACCTTCCCCTCCCCCATTCACAACCCACAATCACTCTTCTGTCAGATGAAAAGGGGGGCAGACATGCCTTGGAGGCCAAAGTGAGGAGAGGAGGTCTTTCATTACCTCGTTACCTGTCATATGAGACACATCTGTTCTTCCCAGACCTGGAAACGTGATCCTGGACCTGTACAAGATCCTTCCCAAAACACACTTTTTTTCCCCTGCATTCCCCTTGTTCTATTTCATCACCATTTCCTGCCCCTTCCCTAAATACTGGCTCAGTTTTTCCCCCCTATTCCCATATCAGGTGCTCCTGTTAACCTTCCCATCTTCGGCCTGTCTTCCGATGTACCATAGTGAAAATCTGCCATGCTCTCAGATTGGGAGGAGTGGTGTGTCTCAGGCTTGGAATCTGTACCAGAAACTGGAATGTTGTTGGTTCAAATCCCGTGAATGCCCAGAGTGATTTTACTCTGTTGGGCCCTTGAGCAAGGTTCTTAACCTGCAATCACTTTGTCCTGGGTGTGACATTATCCTACATCCAACCCTATAAGGAAGTCCTCCAACTTACAGGGGAAAATTTGGGGGTTTGTGGAAGGATTGGCAGTCAGTGGGAAAAAAAAACTCACACTGGTCCATTCAGACTAGTGTGGTGCTGAACCACTGCATGGCTGCCCTCTGGTTCTCATCCCTGAGCCGGCCAGGGCCCCTAGCAGAATTTCCCCAACAAGCACAATAATTAAGCCAGACAAAAGAAGGCAGGTGCTAAGTATGCATCATTATTAGGATCTACAGCCCTCATCTGGGGTCTCACAATACCATGAAACACATTAAAGGCTCAGAATCCACTGAAGTGAATCACTGACTTCATTCTTGTCGTGAATAAGGTCCTCCTCCATAAAGACGTAACACAGAACGCAGTGTAAACAGACCGCCGGCTTCAGCTAAATGACAGCGTCTTCAAAGAGGAGAGATAAATGCTTTGTGATGCTTAAAATTAGCAGGGAAGAGGATGCACACGGAATGATGACCAGTCCCTAATAAATCCGGTCGATCTTCCTGGCAGAGCCATTATTGTGCAAGCGCAGAAGCTTCGAGGATGTTTGGGGATTCGGCAACGTTAGCCGAGCTGTTATGCAGGACAGGCTATCTGCACATGGCGTCACGTCTGCCCTGTTCCTGCACGTGACCTTTAAAATGCTCCTCTGCAGTCGCACTCCGCAAATCCATCATTATTCACTAACATCATGACTGTTTTATTGTTCATCTCTGATTCTCCAAAAAATAACAAAGAAAGGTACACCTGATTTCAAGAAAAAGTGAACATCCGTCAGAACCGTGGGTGCTAATTATCACCACAGCAAATTAGCAGAACAAAAATCGGCATTATTTGCTCTGCTTGGCGGAGGGCCGGGAGAGATAATGAGCCGCCCACCGGAAAAGCAGACGGGGGGGGGATGAGGATGAGAATGAGTCACGACTGAGCTGGCCTGTGGCGGAGGGCGCCCCCCGGGCCAAGCCGAGCGCAACTGCAGCCTTATCAATGGCCGCCTCTGGACAGGAGTACAGGATACCTGGCGGTCGCTAAGCTACCTTCAAATGTAAGATCACAGCAGGCAAAGCAGGAGGAAAATGCTGGAAGAATTCATCAAGTGCTAATCAGACAAGTCATGGGAGCCCTCTGAGATATATGTACACTGATCAGCCGTAGCATTAAAACCAGTGACAGGTGAAGCGAATAGCATTATCTCATTACAATGGCATCTGTCAAGGGTACCATCATACATTAGCCAAGTGAACAGTCAGTTCTTGAAGTTCATGTGTTGGAAGCAGGAAAAATGGGCAAGCGTAAGGATCTGAGCGATTTTGACAAGGGCCGGATTGTGATGACTAGGCAACTTGGTCAGAGCATCTCCAAAACGGCAACCCCAAAGTCCAATGCTGTACCTGGTATGAAGGCTCATGAATGCCCACTGGAGAACAAAGGCTGGACCATCTGATCAGATCCAACAGGAGAGCTACTGCTGCACAAATTGCTGAAAAAGTTAATGCTGGCTGTGATTGAAGGGTGTCAAACACACAGTGCATTGCAGCTCGCTGTACATGGGGCTGCACAACATACAATGCATCCTCGTTGAGCAGGATATTGTCCCCTGCCACAATGGAAAAAATGTTCAGGAATGGTTTGAGGAACCCGAAAAAGAGTTCAAGGTGTTAATTAAGCCTCCATACTCCCCAGGTCTCAATCTAATCGAGCATCTGTGGGGTGTGCTGAACATACAAGTCCTATCCATGGAAACCTCACCTTGCCACTTACAGGACTTAAAGGATCTGCTGCTAATGTTTTGGTGCCAGGTACCACAGGACACCTTCAGAGGTCTTGTGGAGTTTGTGCCTCACAAGGCCAGAGGTGTTTTGGCAGCATAAGGGGGACCCGCACAATATTAGACAGGTGGTTTAATGTTAAGGCTGATCAGTGTACATCCCTGAAAAAGCACTCTTCCGCAGCAGGACACTCAAGATGAGAATTCCAGGTGGATCTTGGCACCTCTCAGACAGTTTTTATACATTAAATCATTGTAATGTCTCCTCACATCGCTGGAGATGCTGCATATCTAGGTACTGCAACGCTGTCTGGTCCTCAAAAACATGGCGTGCTATTTCATTTTTATTTTTAGCTAAATTCAGTATCAACGCTGAAATGGAAGTCCAGAGACCACAAACTCTCAGCTGTAAATCGTGGCATCTGTTTTTTTTTTCATCCAATCATTTTTTTGCTTGCCTTATTAGAGTGTGTTCATCAATGGACTCTCCTGATGCATCAGTACCAAGCAATCAGATCATAAATCAGCTGCGTCGATGCTCAAAGCTGCATTCATTACTGCGAGCCAACAGCAAACCGTCTCCCAAGAACAGTAAACTCAGCGCGTAGGAGAACGTGGTGTTTCACATCGGTGGAAAAGATGTCTGATTTGAACACAATCAGAGTATTGCTTGGTATTTATACATTGTTATTGTGAGGCTGAATTTACAAAAGTGGCGTGCTGCTTGTGTAACACCGTAGTGATTCTGCGATTCCCACTTTTTTGATTTCTTGGCACATAAGACTAAAGACAAACAAAGAATGCAATTACCTTTGTTAGATTTCTAATCAAATCAAGGTAACTGTAATGAGTGGAACTGAAAGAATAACTCAATATCCATTTTTTTTTTTTTTTTTTGGGGGGGGGGGCAAAATCAATTTCTCCCTGGCCTTTTTAATTTTGTTTATACAAATTGGAAATGTGTAAAACATGAATTGCACTGTCTACAATTGTCAGAAGCAAAGTTGCTATTTAGCAGTAATCCCACTCACTTCAGCAAGCCCTAATTGATTTTATTACCACGTTTCTGTCCTCATTTGCATATCAGTGTGTCATCTTTCACAAGTAAAGCTTCTCACACCTTTAAATGCGTTTAAATATCTGCATGAGAAAATCGCTACGGTCAGAGCACAGGAATGAATCACAGAACAGGAAGACATGTTATTTGTAATGTGCATTTCTCACACCCAATATGCTACACAGTAAAAAATGCAGTTAAAACAAAGAAGACAGATTAGAATAAAAATTAAATTAGCTATAAGATCAAGCAGGCAATACAACAATAAACAGTAAAATAGTGAAGGAAAAAAATATGAGTTAGCGGCAATGAACAAAAACGGCTGAGAAAGTCTAAATCTAAATAAGTGAGTTTTAAGTCTTTTCCTAAAACCTTGAGACCGGGTGCAGTTTTCCCATAATCTGGCAGGCGACAGGAAACCCACGTCATTAATCAGTAGGACAGATGAACTCTTTATTAAATCCCCAAAATCACTGACCACTGCAGCACCCCTGCCCCCCTGATCAGTCTCCCACAGCCTGTCCCGCTTGTCCTGCTCCCCACTCAGGCATGGTTTGGACACCTCGCATTGCAGGCGGGGGCGTCCCAGTGATGGATCCGCTCCGCCACCAGCGCTGAGCTTTTGAGGGCAGGACAATGGATGGCAATGGAAACACTCGCCTGATATTCCTCTCGGAATGGCGGCGGCATCAAAGCCGGCAGCTCGATCGCTGCTGCAGTGCCGCCGTGGGGGAGCACATCCCTCACTTCCACGCTCTTTCCGGATCCTTCTCTATTTTTAAGCCCAAGCGACTGATTGACGTATCTCCCCCGTCCGACAAACGCGACTCAGCTTTCATCTTCCCACCAGCCCAACTCCACCCGGTAAATATGCCATGCTTTGTCTCTGGCAGAACGCAGAGGACGGACCCTTCACTCAGCCTCGAGAGGAAGAGGATCAGTCAAGAGCATTTCCTGTGGCGCCCAGGTTGGGGGCCTCAATTTTGTTAGCTCACTACTAATTTATGGCCTGGGGGACAGACACCGCCCCCTCAAAGCATCCAGTGGGGTGCGAGAGCAAGCACGGCACGACAGAGACCTGACGAGCAGTGGCTGACATTGGGTGACATCGTGTTCCTGCTCACTGAAAGGGAATCAGTGTCACGTCGTCCCGGCCTCACGCCTCCGCCCGACTCCCCACGAGGACACAACATGTGATTAATGCGTCCCGTCACATGCGACCGTCTGCAGGAATAATGAGAGTAAAACCCAACACGTTTCCCAAAAATACGATCTGAAAGGGGACATACAGTTCCCGGTGCTTACGTGAGACCATCATTTACTGGAATGAAACAGCGGCTGAAATTAAGGGAACACAGCTTGTAAGGACTAACACATCCGTACAGATAATGGGCAGCATCCCAAAGCCTCATCATAGAAACACAATCATGTGATTGTAATTGTATCCTGTGAAATTATACGCTGTTCTCCCAGCAGTAACAAATCCCGCAAAGTGCTGCGATTGGTGACAAACCTACTTCTCTCCAGCTTCTGCTGAGCTACAACGTGTGAAGAAACAGAAACAACAAAAATGACTCACCTTAGAGGCAGGACCCTACGGCTCAAACCGTAAAGGGACAGAGTTTCGAGGCAGGACTGCCTCAATCTTCAGGTGATCCTACAGTTCACACCCTTAAAGGAACAGAGCCTTGAGGCAGGACTGCCTCAATCTTCAGGGGATCCCATAGCTCACTTCTTAAAGGAAGAGAACCGCGAGGCAGGACTGCCTCAGGCTTCAGGGGATTCCACAGCTCACACTTTAAAGGTAGCTGTAACATCCTGGGGGTGTACCATTATGTGACCCCCCAGCCTAAATGGTCAGCTGACACTCCTGTTAGCCATCAGCCACGTCCTAGCAGTGGCCATGCAATCATCGGCTTCAGACCGTGTCATTCTCAGCATTGGCATTATGAAGCTGAAGACATGTCAAATGAGAGAGTAGAGCAGCCTATAAAGCGATAGCTGGCTTGTAACAGGACTACACACGGCTGGTGACCACCCTCCCCAAGCAAGGATAATGGCTTCTCTGTGGTAAGGTGTCCGGACCTTGGGTCAGGTCTTTAGGGGGTATCTATGTTCAAGACAGCCACCATTGGTCTTAATTACACTCCTTCCCTATGCTCTACAGTACCTTCTACGTTCTAGATGTACGCGGAAGACAAAGACGCCGGAGAATACGTGGATAAATAACTCCCTTAGCATGCCGTCAGCATCATGTGTCATAAATCAATGAACACTGTGTCCAGCGATGTGCCTGTTGATGGGCTGTGACCCCCCCCCCCAATCCTGCCCCCTGCTGGTCATCCTTTGTGAGTGAAATGTCCCTAAAAGTTAAACCTGAAATGCGGAGTGACAGTGTAATTATTTGTTTGATGGAGTTGGCCGGCCAGTGACAGCACCGTCCATCTCCCATCCGGGGCAGGCCCCTCGCTCTGTCCATATAAATTTGGAAAGGGATCCATCACTGACGCCCGTGTCTCAAATCCCAAAGTTTGTTACTCTATATTTTTGGCCACGGTCAACAGTCATAAAACAACACAGTGAAACTCCTTCCTGCTTAAATATCTCTATACATGTGTGCTGTTTATGTCACTTTAATATGATATTGAAAGCTTGAGAAAAGTATTTGAGGAATATATATTGGAATACTGCAATTACACATTGTGATTGGTTGATCCTTGGATTACAATTAGCAAGCTGATTACAGCCGTTTGTTCTGGAGGGGCTTTGTAAGAGGTTAGAGGAACAGAGTAAATAATCAGAGACAGGCATGTTTTTCTATAACCAAAGCAAAGTCACACACTGCAGAATTCACATTATAACTGCATCACTTTCACCTTCTCGGTGCATTAAAATACCGGCCACATTAAACCGTGTGAGATATATACTTCTGCTATAATCTGTAAGCCCAGGGTCAGAGATCATTCGGAGATCCAGCAGAGCCTCTGGCTCTTTTTATTACTCACCAGCCCCATGTCACACCCTGGAGGCCAGGTGGAGGAGGCGCTATGGCGTCTTGTGAACCCCCTCCCCACACACACGCGGATGCCAATGTCGGTACGCTCACCAGCGACATCGCGCCGAGCCGGAAAACTCCGGAATGCTCGGCTCATGGGGAGAGAGCACAAAATACATACATTAAAATTCAGTTTTTGCTGCTGTATAACTACAGTTCGGCGACACACAGTGTGTGTAATGATCTTTCACGACAGGTAGCCTGGACTGCTCTGCATCTGGACGCTTACGTTTATGGTGCAGTGAATGAAACGCTCCAGTGAGGAAACGGCCCAGTGGTTATTCCTGGAATATAAACCGGGAAGGAAAGTGATCATGAATAACCCAGACTGACAGGTCATTTCCGTTTTCTGTGTGTGTGTGTGTGTGTGTGTGTGTGTGTGCGTGTGTGTGTGTCAGGATGGGTGGAGGGGACAGGGAGGGAGGGATGGAGCCTTGTTGAATTGCATCCCCCTTCCCCAAACGGATACTCCTCCTGATATCTACTTTTGTGGAGTGCCAGCCTCGACCGTCCCAGAAATAGGAATCCACCCCCCCCCACCCCCCCCCAAAAAAAAAAAAAAAAAAAATT
>JAODJW010000002.1:21351252-21385646 GCA_026777045.1 Hyperopisus bebe | reverse complement strand
TTCCCCCCCCCCCCCCCCCCCCCCCATCTCCAAACGCCAGTATAGCACTCAGATAAGCACGGTCAGTTTGCCATAATGTGTTATCAGTAAAAATCCAACGTGGCTGCAGTTTTGTCCACCAATAAATGTATTTAATAATGCCTCCCCGCCTACAACCAATCGATACAAGGTGCCAGGTAATGCAGTCACTACAACGTGAAAAGTTGTCACAGATCAGCGGACAGTGAAATCACCTCTGCAGCAGGAGATCCGACATCACCGGGGGGGTATGTGCGTAACTGGAGCAATGAAGCAGTGACAAGTTGGTAGAGCAGCGGCCAGTGGGCCGAGACCGGCGTGCTACAGCCAGACAGGCGACGGGTGCGAATGTGTCTTGGGATTCATCCCAGCATGGCGCCAGCCTTTCTGTTGGACCTTTGAGGTCTCCATGCTGTGGGGATAAAACCTCCAGCAGTAGACATAAAGGCATCCTTTAACTGTCCAGTCGGTTTCCAGAGCTGTTGCTCACAGTGACCAAAGAAGTATTAAAAGTAAAAATTAAAGCTAACCATTATGTCTATGTTCAGACAGCAGAAAATGTCAGCAGTCTGCATTTTACCTGTCATACTATTGTTATTAGTGTGATTAAAGTGAAATTAAAAAAATTAAAAAGCACCCTTCCAAAAGACAACTTTTTTCAAGTGATAATTTGTAATTTAAAGTGGAAAAAAAATCCATGCATCCTTTACTAATTCCTCCATTTTGGGAAAGGCCCTCCTGAACCACTGCCCAAAACCTCCTGGCATGACCCGGTGACTGACAGCCCCCCCCTGCAGGCCCTGCGTTGACCACCGTCCTGCTAAAGTTTGTAGGAAGGTAACAAAAGCAAAAAACAGTCAGCCAGATGGTCACAAGGTCCAGGCACTGGATCACTGACGCTTACTGACAAACACAGCAGAAATCAACTGAAAATGCATAATAAAAATGATAATAATAATAATCCTTAATCTTTATAAACGGGTTTAAGCAGTTTAGCGGATGATTATTTACAGCTGGTGTGGTTCTGCTATCCTAAGCGCAGCGAATAAAGTCACTATAGATTTAATGTTTAACTGCTGTCCTTCCCTCAGGACCCATGCGAATTCTCCTTGAAATGTCACGAATTAATCTCCGCTTTTGATGCTTTCAGTGCTCGAAACAATAATTACGAAATAATTACAATTCTCTCACATCTCTCACCTTGAGGAAATAATAAATAAATAACAAAACAAATAACACGCGACACTAATGAATGCTAATGGGCCGCTTTAATGCATGCGCCGGCGTTCAGATTTATGGTCTTTTTAGCGGGGTTTATTTTCGGGTTAATTCATCAGATTTTATCACTGACGCGTCTCATGTGGCGCCTGACAGGCACTGAGTAACGGCGGGGTGAGAACAGAGAAGGGGGGGCGCGGGGAAACCGGCCCCCGACTGAGGGAACTGGGGAACCGTCGAGTCGGGGCGACCGTCTGCGATAATCAACACCAGTAATAATAATAATAATAATAATAACAACAACAACAATAATAATAATACATATATTATTAGCATTATTATTATTATTGTTGTTGTTGTTGTCATTGTTATTATTATTATTGTTGTTGTTATTTTAAATAATAATAATAATAATAATGATAATAATAATAATAATAATAATAATAATAATAATAATAATAATAATAATAATAATTGTTATTATTATTATTATTATTGTTGTTGTTGTTGTTATTGTTGTTATTATTATTATATTTTCACTCATCGAAGCCGAGCTAAATCAGTTCTATAACCTCTTGGACTGAACCTGTAAGTCTCTGATCCGTTTCGCATCCTTTATCCTTTATATGTTAGCTCGTTACAGGTTAGTTATTGTCATTCATTTATTCTCACTGGATCTCCGTCTGTGAAAGATGGCTGGGAAATAAGCCGCAGAAAATTTCCCTCATCGGCCACGCGTCCGCTGCAGATGCTCGGTCCCGGCGAAGTGCCGCTCAGCTGGCGGTGTCTGATCGTTGCTCTGATGTCTGTGAGAAAGAGCGGGGTCTCAAATGGACCCCCGAGAAGCATTTATATGTATAATAATTCAGCTTTAATGCAAATTCCGTTTGAATTTAGCATTATTCAGTGTGGATCTGTAATATCTACAGATAATAGTGCTGAAAGCTGATCTACCAGCAGCAGCGCCGCGGTGAACAAGGTCATCGAATCCTATTGTAGATGTTACTTCACACTGAGCTCGTATAAAAGGTATATTTTATACACATACTGCTCAGTGCTGAAAATTCAGATTCTTGTCTTTGAATAGGCAATATGTCCATTTATTCATTCATTTATTTATTTATTTATTTCACCCGCCACCCCTGTACGGTAAATGTAGCCCTGCGACAGGCTTCTTTGGGTTTCAGTTCGGTTTTCCAGCCCTCTGTACGGGCTGCTGTGGCGTGTCCTCCTCTTAGTCCCCCCCTTGTCACCTTTCTCCCTCGTGCTACTCTAACCCCCAATTGCAGAAAAACGTGAAGCACACGCACACACATACTGTGGAAGCTGGGAACGGCTGCACGTGCTTGCAGTCATTTTCATTCCATTCTCTGGAGATAATGAGATAAGTATCGCGATAGGAACACCATTCTCGGCTTCCACTGGATTTGTATGGTACATCCCCCTGACCCCCCCCCCCCCCAGCAACTTTTCTAGGACAGCCTCCTTTTTGAACCTTCATCCTCCATTTTGGACACAGGTATCATTCTTTGAATAGTTACACCAGTGGACACCCTAGTCCCACGCGGTCCCAGAATAACAAATTCAGCCCATTTGGGGACCTTCTCAGTGTGCCCCCTCCCCCACTCTGGTCCCACTAACAACCAACGTGTGACAGGGTGAGAGACATTATGGAGATGTTCTGTATGGATGTTATGGGGATAACCTTTAATAATGAGAGAGAAATTATTAATAAACATAACGGGTAATGAGTTCCAACCCCAGTCTCTGTATTTACCTCCTTACCTATCTAAGCTTATCTATATGTACAGCTGGGGATTTTGCTGGTGTAATTCCGGTTAAAAATTTAGCCACTGGGACTGCCTTCATGCTTATCCAAGAATCTAATATTAATCATCCTCACTGTCAGCTCTGTCAGCCACAGGAGCTGATGAAGACCTTTAGAGTCACCTCTCTGATCAGTCATATTGAGGCAGAACTACCGCCATTTTCATTTGAGTTAAACATATAAATTATAATGGCTTGCATTAGTGATACTTTTGCGTTCATTGTGACTGAAGACTCGCACTAGATTGCAGGAATACTGATTTCCATAGCTAGGAGGGTTAGTACCAAACACAGAGGTTTGTCAGGAGAAACAAAGGTGATTCATGGAGACACCTGCACCGTGTAGAAATCGCTTGGAGGGGTGAATCAGTGTCACCGCTGAGGACGACCCCAGCTTACGGAACCGGAAAAACTACACGCTCCCTTGAAAAGGGCCTCATTGACTGAGTTAGCAGGACTCTGACTGTTTGAAACATTGCACCCCCAAAGTCATCACCCAGCGATATTAGCAATGTCACATGGTGCCTGTGGTAGCCATTCGTTAAGTAATTAATGACCCAGTTTCTGATGGTACCCGTCACTCGTCTAGCTGCAAATGGATCTCAGTGCACTAATGTTCTTTTCAGGTTGATTAAATATGAGATTTAATCTTCCATAAAGTCATACATATAGTGCCTTATTATCATTATATAATACTTTTATGGGATTTGCACTGGACATTATTGTTAACTATCAAGAAGTGAAAGCAAATGCTCTTCAGGGTGTGTTGGAGTTTAAAAGTACAGGCTTGAGTTTCCTTTTCACCCCTTGCTGCCCTCCGACTTGCATGGAGGGGAGCTATAAAATTTTTCAACCCTGGGTTTCAGAGAAACATTTTACTTGAGACCTCTGTGCCAGGTTTAGTGTTCATAAATAAATATATTAATTATTTGCACTCCTGTTTGATTAATTACACAGATTATTTGAGCTGATGGGACTGAGATAAACCTGTTATTAAAGACCCCAGTGTCAGATTAAGCGTTCAAAAATAAATAAATGAACAGATACATTAAGAGATAAAAAAAAAACAAATAAATAGCTTTTTTTGATTGATTAATTACATGGATTATGAGGATCCCTTCCCTCACAACATAATGCCTGATTATGGACTGGATAGAATAAAGGTTTTGCGTGGCCTGTTTTTTTTTTTTTTTTTTTTTGAGGGGGGGGGGGGGGGGGGTGGTGGCATCCTGTATTCTGCTACCAGGCTGAACCCACTCCTCCCCCCTGAACAAACATGCTACATTATCTTCTGTCACCTACGGATGAAGTGTACGGTGGATTAAAAATGTTGTTTTCCCAAAGGACAGGCCTCATCCCAGCCTCTCTGGTGTGATTAAAACATGAGGAACAGCGTATCACAGCTGCCAAAAGGTGGCACCACAAAGACCCCTGCCTCCTGTCCCCTCCAACCTCCCAGCTCCCACTAATGCCCGCAAACCCTCAGATGTACTAACTATTGTTAGATAAATGAATAAATAATAAAATGAGTCACTGAATACATAAGTGAACGAATGACTGAATGAAAGTGAGCAAATGAATGAGATCAGAAAAATCTTTATCGGCCAAGTTTATTAAACATATAAGGAACTATCTTTTTCTATGTGCCCTGGGATAATGCATAACATGCAAGACAATTCAAGGCTATGTGCACATGGATTTTCGAACATACCTTTTACAATAGACTGTCTACTAACAGAATCGACATTTGGTAGAATAAATAAATAAATATATATCTTGTGAATATAATTTAAGAGAAGTGATGCAAGGAAGAGTTGTAGGATTGCATGAATGAATGAAGGAATGAATGAATGAAGTGCAAAAGAACAATTCATTGTGGGCCTGTAAGTGCGAGTCTGGGAATACCAATACCAAACAGTGAGCACAGAAAGTAGGGCAGAGGATTGAGCATTTCGCTCTGCCAGATGATGCATTATTTATAAAAGCAAACTTACCATTTTGCTATTAGAAAAGGGCAGCCTATCCTGCATACAGTAAAGCCATTTACAGATATGATCAGTTTACCAAAACAATTCCGGTTAAATACTTTATGCAAAGGTATAAAGGGCTTTACGGGCTATACATAATAATTAGGTTTCCTGCTATAACAGACAGTGATACACAGTGCAGTGTGATTGCCTTTCTCACTGCACTCAGTCACCCCAAAACACACCGGCAGCCCCTTCACAGGTTAGGTCTTATGTATCTCTGTACACCATCACATACGGATATTCCTATCTGCAGTAGTATGTAATACTCCTACATTTGTCATCCCCGACATCACCCCACGCTTTGTTATAAACAGAATGCTGTAGCGGTTGATTGGCAGACTTGCCCTTGCAGTACTGGGTGTCACCTTCAACAGGGACAAAGGTACACAGAGCCCACACAAGAGCAGTGTTACAGTAATGACCAAAACATTCATGTCCTAATTGCACATAATTTATTTGCACAGAATGTATTACTATATAAATATTTATTTACTTTTAATATTACAATATTCTGATTTTCAGGAAATTGTGTCTGTGTACTTTTAAATCTGTTTGCACTATGCTTACTTTTTTGCACCTTGTCTGTCTGGCACTAAATGTGCACTACATTCTTGCTACTGCATGCGCCAGAGTTTCCCCTTGGAATCAATAAAGTCTGTCTTATTGTGGGATATTATACAATAACACTTTACATTTACTACACCTTCATAACGCCTTTATAATGCATTCCTAAAACATTCACTGCACCTTCATAATGCATTCATAGAACATTCATAAGCAGCATGTACCTATAGCTTAATGGCTTTAATATTCATTAATAACAAACATTATATGGTAAAATAAAAATATATAATTGTATAACATTTGTTTTTAATGTATATTAAAGCTTTTAAGCTTTTAATGTATATTAAAGCTTTTAAGGAATGTTAGGATGTTAAGATGTAGTTACATGCTATTTATGAAAGTTGTAAGAATTTATGATGAATGCATTATGAAGGTGCAGTTGTGTAAATGTAAAGCACTACCAAACAGTCAGTAATAGAGGCAGATGATATACAATGATTTATAACAAACAAGGAAACATCTAATTATATAGAAATAAAAAGCAACAAAATATAAATGTTTACTAATGTTAATATGCTTATTGAATATATTCAATGATATACTGTATAATTCAGTTAATAATTCAGGAACCACCCTTCTTGACAAAGTTTTCCCAAAACGCTGAAATGTTTGGGTATCGAAGCCATACAGAGTGAATCGTACACGGTTGTAGAAGTCCAGGCTGCAAAAAGACGACGTGATGTTTACGAGAGAAGAAAGCTTGGGTGTGTGACCCCAACTCTACATAAAAGGCACCAGGGTGTAAATATCCATCCTTCAGCTTTCACATCGCGGTGAGCCTGGAGCCTCTCCCAGAATGCATGAGGATCAGGGAAGGGGACACCTTGGACAGGATGCCAGTGCAGTGCAGGGCATCCATCCATCCAGCTATGTTCTAACTGCTGTGGGGGGCCGGGGAGGATTGGAGCCTATCCAGACAATAATACCTATCTCTGAGAAGAATATTATTATTATTATTATTATTATTATTATTATTATTATTATTATTATTATTATTATTATTATTATTATTATTATTATCTATTTATTGTTAATGAGTCACTATATTTATTCTGTGCCGTTATGCTGCTGCTGTGTTACTTATTGCTTATGTACACATTGCACTCTGTATATGAACCCTTATGTATGTATATAAACCCCTGTGTCCAGCCCCCCTGTTTAACACCGTCCTGTATTTTGCACTGTAAGTCCTGTGAAGCCCCCCCTCTCACTCTCTGTGTCCTGTCACTGTATACCTGTATATCCATGGTATGACAATAAAGCCCAGCAGGCTTTTACAATGGAAATGGGCTCCAGTGCAGGTCAGACCAACTGGGATACAAACAACTGTAACCATTAAAAAGAAGATTATGAGCAGTTCATTTCTGCAGTCAATGTAGGTGCTGTAGAGCTCAGCTCTGCTCCAAGGAGACCTGCTGAGCGGAGATCCAGGCTTACTCAGTAGCATGAAAATCATACTGCATCGTCCCTTAAGGGAACATTATCAGACAGCAGGCCGGTTATTAATGGGCATTTTATGATGCTTATGATGCCCTCATTAACAGATGGAGATGCATGGTGGATCTGCAGTTCAGTTCCCTCTGCTATTAGACTCTTTCCGCACCTTTTCTGATGCTTTTGACCATTAAAATGCTTGAGTCGGTCACGGGCCCATGAGTTCCACATACATCCTGCTCACACCAGAATCTGACTACTACCACATCTTTTAATTATCTCCTCTTCCACTCCACAAACCGCTGATTTGCCCTGGAAATCCAGCACCTGCTTAGGGTATAATAAGATTAACTATCGGGCAATCTGATCTTAATAGCCAGCGATTTGCCATTAAGATATTACTGTGTGCTCCTTGTGATTGACAAGGGCTGGTGAGATTCATTTTCAAACATGTCGGTGCTTTTTACCAGCTTGTCAATAAACCAAGGGGGCTAAATTATCTGCCAAATGACAACTATGGGAAAACTTCTAGCAGGATAAACCAATGATGTTCGAAACACTGGTGCATGGAGTTTGTTAATTACCTCCTCCAGATCACTTCACGACCGCAACCGCAGCGTAATCGAGAAATGTCGGATGTGTTGCGTGTTTCAGACGTGCTGCGGTGGAACGGAAAATGCTCTCCTATGGAATGTTCCGGGTGCCCTGGTGAGTATCCGCTAATGAACAGAAGCAATGCTATTTGACAAGAAACGGAGACAGAGAGACAGACTGGGTGTCTGTTAAGTCCACAGTCTGTGTCTGGGGGAGAGACAGGGAGCAAGAGAAAGGCGATGCAGCTTGATGTTTGTGATTGGCAGCTAAGAGCGAAATGCAAAAGCGATTCTGCGCTTTTGAAAGTGTGGGTTCGGCTATGGAGATGTGCAATGAGTATGTGAGCATGTGTGTGGGTGAGAATAACGTGTGTGACTATGACAGGAATCTGTCTATGTGTATGTGTCTGTGTGGTCATGTATATTTTCCATTGTAGGGACCAAAATCAGACTAAAAACCTCTTATTTAGATTTTTTTTTTTCGGTCCTCACAAGGTGAAACTCAGTTTTATAAAAATCTGTGAATGAATGCCAAATGTCTTGTTTGGTTACTTACACTCAATGTTAAGGTTGGTTAGGGGTTAAGGGTGTCATAGGATAAGAATTATGCCCATAGGAATTAATGGAGAGTCCCCACAAAGATATAGATATCTAATCTCTGTATATTTGTGCTTGATGGCTGATGACTGACCACGCCTGATATGTAAGATGCTGGGAACCCTCTTCTGTTTGAGCTGTGTCCTGCTATTGGTTGCTCTGGGGATACTGCTTAGATGGAGATTCACTCCAGAGCCTCCTATGCTCACGCTTTTAAATACTCAGGTTATTCTTGGTGTCCCTCTATATGCTGCCATATGCTCTCCCCAAGCTCCATGAAAAACCTGCCAGCCCTATATCACCCCCATCTTCTCTCCATCTAGTTCCTTGTTTCTGCTAAGTTTGCTAATAGATACCCGAATCAGTCATGGAGATCGCCTTACTGCTGTTGGAACCAGCCACCTATGGACCAGCTCAGAAGGTCCCCCAGGACTGTCCGTCACACCTGGTCTCGGGACTTCAGTAGGTTAAGCATCTACCACGGAGGTGACATATGGTCCAAGAAGATCACATTGCTCAAGCTGTCAGCTGAAGGCACGTGAAGAAGGTCCCAGTGAACAAAAGACACCAATCAACCCCATCCTTGAACGCCACAGGGGGGGTAGCATATGGCATGATCAGCAGGCTCAGGCGCATACTCGCACTGAAGTGTCCCGAACTCGCCCCCTCACCTGTGCTCGTGGTGGGTACGGCGAGCTGCACCCCAGGGCTTGGGTCCTGCTGAGGAGGCTCCGGACCGCCTCCCCCCTGGACCCAAAGTCACTCTGCCTGTGCCGGGGGGAGCGGCGTCCAGCTGCTTAATGGACATTTTCACCCAGAGCAGCTTACACAACCTGCGCTATCGAGGCTTTGCTGTGGAAGCAGCTCTTAGTGATGTGGTCTGAGTTTCAGCGTTAACTTGCTGAGAGGTCACAGTTAAAAATAGACAAACTGGCCTCTCACACAGCGCTGGATGATGATCATCATCGTCAGCATCATCATCATCATCATCATGCTTGTCACCATGACATCATAATCGTCATCATCATCATTACTATGACATCATAATCATCATCATCACCCTGACCATCATCATCATCACCATCACCATAACCATCATAATCATCTTGATAGTCATTATTATCAAGTCAAAATCTATAGTCATTTCAAAGTATGCAGGTGTACAGTGAAATGAAATTTATCCGAGACTTAAAAACGGCTTTTCAGGCAACATGATGTTAGACAGCAATGACAAAAACTGTAGAATTAATAAACAAATGAACAAAACAATGAACGCACAAATATCTGTACATAGTGCCACTTTTTATTGAGCTGTGCAATAGGTTTATTTGTACATTATCTCTGTTCAGAAACATACATGTGAACGGCATACAGTGAAAAAGCAATGGGTATATAAAGTACCATATGTGAGACAGTTCTTCCATTATTAGGTGAAGAAGGTTATAAAATGAGATCCATCATCCTACACCCAGCACTTATGAAGTCTAGCATCCTGAATGTTTTATTTGTTCCATATGAAGGGAGTGCTCTCTCTATCTCACTTTCTTTGTCGGGGTAATGTAGTGCGGGGCCTTGGTGATGAGCGGCATGTGTGAATTGCACCTCAGACACCATTTCCTACACCTTCCTGCTGGGATTCTGCCCTGTCTTAATTACCCCACTGCCCCAGGGCAGGACATCACAGTGGAGTTTGTGCTGACGTGCCTGTTAACAGCTTGTTAAGTAATATTGTGACATTTCTGTCAGGTGTGTAATACTTGTTAAAATGCACACGTTTCCAGGATGAGCTGGAGAATTTAGGGTAATGATCCAACAAAATCATTCAAGTAAAATATCTTTTCTAAAAGCTGACAATAACTGGGATCTGATCCACTAACCTTCTGGTCACAGCTACACATGCATAACAGTTCAGACATATATAAACATGATGGAAAGATGTAGCATCTGACAAGAGAGTAAAGATCATGTCAAGCTCAAGTGGCAGGTCGTGGAGTGGCTGAGATCTCACTCCATGTGATCTGAAGGTCATTGGTTTAAATCCCGCTGAATAAATGAGTAAAATAAGCTTGTTTAGCTAAAAAGTGTCAGATAAGCAAGTGAATGCAAACTGCATACAGTGTGAAAACGGGTGGTATGCTTAGTGAGGTATTAAGAAAATAAAACTGTAAATAAAAATGCCGACATGGATTCTCTGTACCTCCTGAGTTTTCATTTATTTATTTTTAAAAGCCATATTATATTACTCTCGGGAGAAAATTGAGATTACGCATGGAAGATTACAAGTCCAGCATATGCTGTTTCGCTGTTCTTATGCTTGCCATTAATTTCATATACGAATCTCTATTTGCTTATTCGCTAAGAGTATAAGCCATGCTAACACACATGATGGAATATGAGTGACTGACAGCAATTATGTCAAAAGATGTGTGTAAATAGCTTTGAGAGGAAAGTGTGGAAATACAGAGGCGTCCTGATAGATCGAAGGCGAAAAATATAATGAAAAATAAGGCAATGATTTCAGGGCACCTAAAAGACAGCCTGTTGTTCTACGGCTGAATTCCAATTAGCTTCACTCCATTGAGCGCGGGGGCCTTTTAAACATGTAATTTGCCCCATTTTTAATTTACCGCGCCAGAGTGCCGTGCCGTCAAGCCCCGTGCCCGTCACTGCTGCCTCTGAAAGCCACACTGTTCGTCTGTCGGTGCTCAGAGAAATAGCAGGCAGGCTCCGTGGTTTCAATCTGCCACGATGAAGAAACACCCACAAAGAACAGTGGCGCCTGATTCCACTGGCGCATGAATATTCATTTCTTTGCCCCCTGCGCCTCACAAATGGTTTTTGTTTTGCGTGAGCATGCGTTGCTCTTTCGATAATCGCAATTGCTCGCTTGCTCATCCTGTAAAAAACAGGGAGCTCTGCCCCGGGGTATTGAAGGAAAGAGGTCCAGAACTGTGAGGCACAGTCAAAAATTCAGCCCATCCTGCAACTGAGGATTTCACAGCATGAACATTGGAACTATGGAGTCACTAAGCGGGGAGGGGAAGGAGGGGGGGGCGGAGTCATATACTAGTGAGGGAAGACCTTCAGGAATCTGGTCAAACTGAGTCATTCTCGATATTGTGCCATTCAGGACATAAAACACTACACCGTCATTCAGCCCCATATGACGGATCTTCTTGAGCACAAACTCTCTGCATGTTTTTGTCAGCTGAAAGCAGAGCAAGTTGGCAGGGGAGACCACATACCTGTCCGAGTGTCACCGGCAGAGGCGGACATTTCATGTCCAGAAAGTAAAAATCCAAACCAGGATTTTGTTTCAACCAACCAGTTGAGCATGAAGAGTCACAGTCACAGAGTAGTGAATTATTTGGTTGAAACAAAATCCTGGTTTGGATTTTTACTTTCTGGACCTGAAATGTCCACCTCTGGTCACCGGCGACCAGCGGGATGTCCTGTACTCCTGGGCATGGGAAGGGCATAGATACCCTGACAGTTTTGGGGGAGTCCAGCACTTTGCAGGGGCCCTTGAATTACTTAAAATTAGGCAGGGTTGCCCAAGGGGACATTTTATTAAGGGGCACAGAATTACTAGGTCCGCACCTGCCAGCACCGACTCCCATATCGCACTAGCGGGGATACGGCAAAACGGCACTTCAACTCCAGGACCGCGCTGCCTCTGCTGCCCCTGAGCCCTCGGGCAGAGTGTGCCGGGCCGTCGCCAGCGCTCTCTGGTACACCTTAGCCATAACCCCTCCCGGTGTCTTTGCTTTTCGCTGATGCTCGCGGAGGACAGAGTAAACAATCACGGGTCTCCTGAAGAGCAGGAGCATTAGCGGCATTGACAGCACCATATGCCACGCGGGCAGGGGGCAGTCGGGGCGGGCATGCCGGGCACAGTGGCAGGGCCTTGAGCAGAGGCCTTGGGGACCTCTGATCTACAAGGTTGGTTTGACAGTCTGACGCCGCTTGAGAAGTTCCACCATGTACCTTGTCATCCATGATGTCCTGCCCGGCTGATTTCGCACCCCAGGGAGCGGAGGAAAAGTCTGACGCGTCGCCCCTTCTTTTCTCCGCTGTCTGGATGTCTGGCCCCGGCGAAGATGGCAGAAGTTTCCGAGGACCTCTGGCACGCTTGCCGGAAAGAGCACCAAAGAGCCGGGCATCAAGTTGGGAAATGATGGTGACCAAAAACGGAATGCAGTGCGAGCTTTTTTGAGATGAGGAGACCGTGTCAGAAGAATGTGCCTTGGACCTCCGTTCCTGGACACGAGTGGTTTGCAGATAAGAGAGTTTTGACAAGGCGCTGTGAGTTCATCAGCAGGGTTACACCGAACACGCCTCTCTGTCTCAGTAACGTGCCCACAAAGACGACAAGGAATTTCCTTGCACAGGACAAGGACACCAACTTTCCAGAAGAGTTCAGTTCACTTGTTTACTCACTTTCTCAGCCGATGCTAGCCAGAGCTACCAACAGACTAGCTCCTCTGCTACTTCTCTAACCCCCTCCAGATAAGCCTGCCTGCTAAGCAAACAGAATGCAAAATGTAAATGTCACACTGTGGAGACCTTCAGAATGTATCTCAGGTACGTTCTGATGAAGATCCAAGCGCCCTCTGGGAGCCCATAAAATTTTAACTTTTTTTTTTTTTCTGAATATAGTCAGATGACTCCAGGTAGCATCTAATATTCAACCAGAGGCAAAGTCACCAGGGCCTGTATTCTTAAGGAAGAAGCTCCAGGGACAGATAGCGCCATGCAGCGTATTCAATAATAAAGGCTGCTACCCTAAGGATATTTGTTTAAAGCATAAATAATTCAATGTTGAGCTCCAAAGAAACGGAGACATGAAAGAAAAAACAATATTTCAAGTAGTAAACCTCAAAGTTGTCAGTTTCTTTTCTAATTAAGACATGATAGAAAGGGTTAGCAGCTTCCTGAGAATTTAAATCAGGAGAGAGCGGTATTATTGTGTCTCAGAATGGAGATGCATTAAGGTTTTGTGATGCAGAATGACGTTTCGAATCCTCATGTTCGAATTGCTCTGGCCTCATGTTAGACACCCCAGTTTGTCCTCGTTTACTTAAAGGTGAGTCATTATGGCTCGAGGGGACGGAGGAGCGAGTGACAGGCAGGGATGGGGCCCAGTGGCTCACGGCAGCTCATTAGGGGCCCGGGGACACAGAAAATTAGCAACGACAGGGCCCAGAATCGGCACTCTCCACACACATGTAGTAAATGACAGGCGGGATGATTTTCTGTAGAAGGAGAGAGGATGAGTTACTCATCATGAGGAAGGGGAGGTGGAGGTGAGGGGGCTGGTGGGGTGAGGTGAGGGGGCTGGGGAAGGGCAAGGTGAGGAACTGAGGTGGTTGAGGTGAGGAGCGTAGGTGGCGGGTGAGGAAACTGTTTCAGCCTTGAACCAAATTGGTCATAAGTCTCGGTGCAGCCTAACCAGGCCGTATCCACAGGAACCATAGGATCTGCTGGGTACCATAAACACAGAACGTACTAAAGGCAGGCTGACCATATAGGGGGCGCCGTGCCTCAAGGGACACTCAGAGACCCGTGATGTATGGGGGAATGGGCAGCGACCTCACGACATGCCACATGTGGGAGCATGTCACCAGTCTCCACGGTGATCTCCATGGTAACCCAGAATGCCCGCTGACGTTGCTGACATCCTCTGGGGCCTTGTCATCAGTACAATCATCAGTGATGCTGCGTCTCTGGCCTTGTCACCTTGGGGAAGACCTGGGGGGACATTCGGGGCTGCAGGCGAGTCTCCCTGTGTAAAGAGTGACTTGCATGGCGTTGACACAAAATCAATATTGCGGGTGAGTAAAAAACTGAAGAGCGACGTGTAGATGGCGCCCCTGCCTGAGCGATTAGCGGCACTGCGGAAAGACGGCTGTCCTGCCGTCGGTATTGTGTCATGGCCTCGCTAAAGTGCCGGGTCACTCTCCCCCAAACACACTAGCCGTCTGGGGATGCACTCTCGGTAACGTGTGTGTGGTAAAGGACAGGTCAAGCCAGTGTTTTATTGTAGCACATCGCTTAGCGGATGGGGGGGGGTTTCTGACGGCCGAGCTACTGCAAGAGCAGGGCTGTGAAATGAATGTCGTAGCTGCCGATAAGCGTTTGGCACGCAGTGATCGATCAGTGCAGAAACGACGCCTCCACAGGCCGCCGCGGGAATGAATCATTTATCGTGTGCCGGCGACGACGAGTGCCGGACCAGTACTGCATTGCGGTTAGGAGCGGCAGCAGCAGAACCCGATGGGCAGCCTGTGAGGATGGCTCCAGCTAAACACCGCTGGCCATTTTTGAGGAGAAACACTGTCGGCATCCACTTGGTGAGGTCACGACGGCGCCACTGTCAGGCAAGGCTGTCGAATGTCCTGGAAAAAAACGGCTGAGGAAGATGTCTGTGTGGACAGTCTCGGCTTTTAATGTCCCTGGTTACCTGCCGGGGAACGGCAGCTGTCCATGATGATTCTGCAGGACGTCGATGAGGCCCAGTGTTCTGTGGCCATCACACAAGGGACGCGACTGTCTTCTGCTGACTTAATGTCATGTTGTCATGGTTACGTCATGTTTATGTCCTTTTACCAGAAACCAATTTTGACTGCTTAGCGTTTTAAACAACAGCAGCAGTAACAACGACAACAACAACAACAACAATAATATTTATATGTGTGAGGATTGCTGAATGTTTATTATTATTATTGTTGTTGTTGCTGCTGTTTATATTATAACTGTTATTACTATGTAATAATAAAGTATATCTCTGCATGACTTAGCTGCGTTGCTGTGATTGCTTTAGAATGCACACATCATCTCTGCAGCCGGGGTGTCAGGGGGGGTCAAACCCCCAAGCACCTTCTCCGATGTACCCCGGGGGGGCCATTGACATTTCCCTACTGCACAAGTGTTCACCGTGGGCCACCCGTCACAGACACCAGTGCTCCATTAACGAGGCGACATCAGAAGAAAAGCTGAAGGATTCAGCTGTCAGCAGGAGGGTGTCACCCTGAAGGGGAGGACCGAGGATGTTTTTGGTTTGGAATTTGCAGGGTGACAGTCGGCACGGCCGGACAGTATCCAATGTGCGTGATCAAAACCGTGATCCCTTCTGAAGCTGCTCTGTCCTGTGAAAAAAGCTCAAGGCTGTGAAGATCCGCATTCTGCAAAAGGCTTTTACTGTGATCTCACAGTTCACACACTAAACTCTGATGTTTTCAGACAACCACAAAAACAAACTTAGAGCAGAGTGTCCCTGGAATGGGAGAGGAAGCGCATATAGCAAAATCGAGGGTCATTTCAGTCTTAGGCTTCCTTATGCATGTAAATGTTATGCTACCAGCAGGGCGGCGCTCATGTATTTTTCGAGATGCACCCAAGCAGAGTAATGAAAGCTGTACTTAAATGAATTTGGCCGAGCTGAAGATGGGAGTTAGGAGGACTATGGGGCATGCAGTTCTGACCTGTGAACTGTAGGGGGCGTTATACAGTAGAATGTAGGCTATGCGTTTGCTTTTACATTTGGCTGCGTTGTTGCTTGAGCTTCAGGCTGGTGAATGATTTAGGTTGTGCTTTAGATAATGAGAAACACTGGGATTTTAGTTGGGTAAACTGTGTTCTCATTGGATAGATACTCGGTTATGTGGTGTAATAAAAGCATCACATCAAGGTCAAGGGAAACAAGAAGCCGTGGGTAAATCACCTATGTCATATCACATGCATATTATGGGACCTTTGACATGTCTCAGTCGCGACACTGCCATGATGGTTCGCATAATGCTTAACATTATCAGTAAGCGTGGTTTCTTGTAGCATGCTAATTTGAATGCAATACCTTGAGCGGCTCCTGCAATGAAACTAAGTTTCCACGAGTTTTAAAAGCTGTTTGGGCATCGGGAATCTTTCCCAGCCCACATTCGGACAGCTGAGTTGACATCAGCTCCTGAGGTACTACATAAAAACCCAGAAAAACAAAAAAAAATAGAGCAGGAATGAAGACACCTAGAAAAATCATAAACAGCCGGTAAAAATAATTGTTGTCTCCTTCCTCTCGAGCGGGGTCCCACGTCTATGGTGAAATCTGGCAGAAACAGAGGGGGAGAGCTTCACACTGTTACATGGCCTGATCAGACTCGGAATGCTGCGAGACTATTTGCATTGTCCTCTTTACCCCTGGCTGCTGAGTGAGGGAGTTGGGTTCAGCTCCCAGTGCTGACACAATCACATCCCCTTCCAGTCCTTCCAGAAGCTATCTGTCGACTGTGGTGCTGTCCTTTTGTAGATCGTCATGCTCTGGATGATAACAAACTGTGTTATACATGCTGGGAGAAGCTGGGAGTGTACTGCATCTGGGCGAGGGCTTGAAACCTGGACGGGACCCGCTGTGGTACTGAAGATCCAGGCAGTTCAGCTGAACAGCTCCAGTGAAATATCCAGCTGTGAAAATGCAAAGTGGTTTTGGACTCCAGAAAATGAAAAAAAGAAAATCCAAGAAGAAAGTATGATTTTCAGAAGGCTGACAGTTTACAAGGAGGAACAACCCCAAAAAATGTGTCAAATACAGCAAGCACATGTAAACAAAAGCTGTTATTAATATTAAATGCATGCATGTGTTTTGCTGGTGCAGGGATGGGTTTGTTGACTCAAAAAGTCACATCAGAGCCCCCTCACCACCCCTCAGATGTTTGAAAAAACAAATTAAATAACGAGTGAGTAAAGTCAGATGATAGCTGCTGTTAGCATGTTGTTCTGGATCTCCTAAATAAGGAATTAATATTAAATAATTAATATTAGTATAGTAGCCAGCAAATGCGGAGTTTGAGGGCTGGTAAGCAGCGCCACCCTGCTGGGGACAGAGAAGCATCTGTGTGTCTGATTGGGATTCAGGCAAAGCTGGAGTTTGTCAAACACAAAAAATATTTATAAATATAAGCCAGATGTGCAGAAGGAAAGCAAGGTGTCAGCTAAAATCACCTCTGAGATCACAGCAGAAGGGATAAAGAGAATGCTGGTGTCCAACTCAGTGAAACACTGCAAAAATAAACAAGTAATACTGCAATCTATCTAATTACTCAGTCAAATGTAGATTTTCATATACCCACAAAAAGACAGTTCCTGTATCTTTTTATGTCTAGTACTAATTAGACAGTACCACTAAATAGCACGTAAATGATTCTCCGAAACAAAATCTAATGAACTTTCTCATGTGATTAAAGGGCACACATTACACTGAAATGTTTTCACTGTGGTTAGTGCCATCAGTTTCTGACCCTGATAAAATCTATCAGTTATCGGTGAATGGAACTGAATTTCCACTTCTCCGCCGTTAACTGTGAAGGATATATATGACACCTAAACATCAATAAAGCTCCAGGGAGCGTTGGCTGGCTCGTTAAGGCCTCAGCAGCCTTCTATGCATTTATGCCCCGGGGGTGTTTTCTGTCATTAGCATTGCAGCTATTAGGACCCAGTTGATAAATATCGGAACGATTGCCGTGCTTTTCATGCTGAGATCCGGCCCTCAGAGCAGAAAACATGAAAAGGGGTGAAATCTTCACCAAGGCCGTATCGATTATTTATGTACCTTGGGCACCTTGGAAGCAGAACTTGAAAACCCACTTTGTAAAGATGGAACTGTGTTTTAATTGATGTGGATGTACAATACAGAAGAATGGAGATATCATGGAGCCTATAATTTATGCCATTAATATTTGACAATCAATGTCAATTCTTCAGGAACCTGTATGCCACTTCCTAGACAACCCTTGACATCTTCTGTCAAAACTTAATCCAGATTTAAAGATTTAATCAAGACTCTGACTCCCGTAAACTCTTGTTGGAAAACTTGAAGAGAGGTTCTAATCAACCTATTAGCCTGGGAATGCATCCTGGGACGTTGGATATAAGGAGAGTAATTAGGGCTGTCATTCTGCCAATCAGCCGCAGGAACACTGTGAATGTGAAGTGAGTAATTAGAACTACATCTCACACACTCTGGCTCATCCCCAAAGCATGATGGGAAATCAGCTGGAGATTCCACTCCCATTTCTCAACACAGATCCGCAAAGAGCCAAAGCAAAGCAAAACCGCAGAGTCAGTACAGAGATTTTATCTTCTGCACATTATGCATATTATCCCTCATACTGGGATTATCCCACTGACCAGATAGTTATAAACTGTTTGTTTCTTCATTTTCCAGAACCTTTTCTTTTCTGGCGGCCATATTGCCTGTTGACTCGCCAGATAGGAAATCCCTCGCGGACCTACAAAGCAAACAGAGCCAACGCCATTCCGAGTCAGAGAGACTTGTGTGGAACCCCATGGTGCACGGAGAGTGGATGCTGGGAGATGAATTTCGGGGATGTGAATGTGCATTGGGGTCATGGGGGGGTCACCCCCAGCCTCTTGACCACACTACTAATTATCCCAGTGGAATTATCCAGAATCCAGCTCTCGTTCCGTGTTATTCCAAACCTCATTACCTAGCAGACACCTTTAGTCCACCTGCGTCACGCTTTCAGGGTGAATCCAAGGTTTTTCACCCAGGGACCCTTATTTTGTTCAACACCTCTGTCACTGTTACACTTTGCTTCTTGTCAGATTACAGATCGGACATCTTGGAAATGTCTAGGCAAACATAAACAGAAGCCAAGGGGGGGGGGTGGGGAAGGGGCAGTGTATGGCTCAGCCTCTTAGTCTTCTGTTCTGGTCAGAAAATCGCTGGTTAAAATCCTGTCCTTGGCAGAATTGTCACATGGCTGCTGAGCTCTTCAGCGAGATCCTTAACGCCCCCGAAAATGTTACCAAGGCAGCCGGATAAATGCTGACCTTGCGCTCAGACCCCGCGCCTCACTCTCTGAAAAAGGAGAGCTTGATGGGATATGTGAAAAGTACCACACTCTAATGTACCGGCATTTGTGCAAATGGCAAGTAAAGTTTCATTTTCATTCTTATTATAGGGTGGCGGCTAGCAGTCCTCTCCATGGTCCCAAAAAACACGGGACCAGTAGCCTCGTGCACTAGCTTGGCGTCTCAGCTCGGATAGTCCACCCTGGCCTGCTCCATCACTTTCTAAACCATAGGGACGCCTCAAGGCAGAAAGGCGCCGTCTGCAGTGAGCCCCCAGTGTGAGGCGGGCCCTCCCCCGGGACGGCCCAATGGCCCTGGCACTGTAGGAGGGGCCACGCCGCTGAGTGGGCGTAGCGCTTTTCACACTCGGGTGCTCAGGCCCACGGATGGGGATTGAGGTGGGGGTGTGCAGTTTGGGACTGGAGGCTGCATTGTGTATTTTCCGTGGCAGAATCACAAACAAAGCCCCAATACCATCTGTCTTAGCACCCGTCACATGCCACGGTGACCAAGGCTTCATATACATTCATAAGTGAACTCACCTTCGATACCATGATCCAGTCAGACTACAGTCACCAAAGTGCTGACACCATGTCACTATGGCACCAGCACTTTCTGTTCTGTTTGTGAGCTGTGCACACTAATTTGCCTGCACTGCATGTGTATACTGTCTCTGCACTGTTTTGTTTGTTATGTACCTCACTGCTGTATGCACCAGAATTCCCCCCGTGGAGCGATATACTTTATGGAATCTTATCACAGATTTGAACTTGGAACCCGGACCTTTCCTGGGACTGTACCTGAACCCAAACTATCACCTGGGCCTGAGAGAAACCTCACTGTACCACACGCCATCGAGCAAAGGGCAACTGGCGAAGTTTCATGGCTATATCATTGTATGCGGGGCTTGTTTATTTATTTTTTTATATTTTTAATTAAATTCTGTGGTGTAATTTCTTCTGCATATTACCGGGAGCTACATTAATAAAATTTAATTAAGATTTATATGCAGGGAAATATAGAAAATTATAGGGGCTGGCAAATATAGGAGTGATCCTGTACGGAAAAGGTCAGGAGTCCATTTAGGCCGTTATTTTTCGGGGGAGAAAAGTCTGTCCCAGGAAAGTTAATAAAATATTGCCCAATGGATAATTAAATCTGGCTTCAAATTCTCAGCTCAGAAAGAAAGAGAGGAACATGCAGTTCTACCTGCCACTAATAAAGGTACTTTACAGGGCTGTTTATTTAATTATTCTGTCACACGGGGCATCGTGGGTGGGTAATTAAGACCGACTGGGTGTGTAAAGTCAGATAATCTCGGGGTTTACTGGCAGTGGATCCCACTGAACGTGGCCGAGCTGCCTGGTTAAACACGGCGAGCGTGCGGACAGACGAAGCGTTAAAACTGCCTGGCAGAAAAAACGCTCGCGAGGAGATGTGGGACAGCGCCAGCCACCCCGGCATGAGGGCGAAACGCCCAGCGCGGCCTGCTACACGCCATGAGCGACGGCGTCACCGCGGCAAGTGCGAAATCGTGCCGCTGGGGAAACGTCATGTCCCCAACACTCGGTGGGGGCACGGCGGACATTTGGGAAGCTTCGGGAGTGTGGGAATTGGAGGTGACACATAGCTGCCTGCCGAGGACACTGTGACACCATGTGACACCGACCACGGCAAGACTTTCCGGCAGTTTTACAGTCATCATAATGCTGAAAATCCCAGCAGAAGCAAAGGAAAACTTAGTTTCAAGTGATTTTCTGCAGATGACTTTTCTGCGGATAGTTCCGGCAGGCAGTCCTTTTAATTGAAGTTCAAAACAAAAATGAATGAATAAACACCCAGGAAAAAATGTGCATCTTATAACAAAAGGTTACAATTTAATTGAGCTACAGCAGTGGTGAGCTGTTCCAGTTTATCTGGGCATCTGTACAGAAAGGGCTGCTGGCAGCATCCCATATGTAAAACAGGGAGCCTTTTAGGTAGGAGCTCAACAATTAAAATATCATCCATCCATCCATCCATCCATCAATCCATCCATCCATCCATCCATCATCTTCTCCTGGTCAGGGTGGCTGGGGCCTGAAGTCTGTCCCCCACAAGGCTGGGCTACACATGGCACACATTAGAATATCAAGGCGTATAAATGAATAAAAGCTAAATAGTTACCTACCGATAGCTGGCATCTCTGTGGGTCACCTGATGTGCTGGAACCCAAGTGAGACAGGCTCTGCTGACCACTCGGAAAAGCGAGATTGTGGGGCTGTGAATGCTGCCACCCAAGGGAGACACTTGGCAGTGCGGTCAATACATGGGCAGTCAGGGAAGACCAACCTTCCCTAAAATACTGAAGATTACAGCAGCACAAGACACACATTTATACAACAAGTGAGAGTACAAAGATTGTCATCATATGGAAGGAATGGAGGCAGAGTTACAGTCATTAAGTCCATCCAATTTACCCATGAAGGACAATAACCCAAAGCATGGGTTGGAGGTCAGGGGTGAGGGTTGGGGAGAGGGTAGGGCTGGAAGTGTGTGTTCACGTTCCACACCTCATGCCGTAATAGACCAGGAGGTCTCTTAGCAGTTACTCATGCGGCATAACTCAAAGGGTCAGTTTACAGTGCTGACAGATACACACAATCCCAGAATCCCTCTGGGGAAAGAAGCAAATTTGCAAGTTCACAGATCCCAAGCCCTATCTACGCAGAGAGGGCAAACAGGCAGGGGGGGGGCATTCCCAGAAGGCACTGGGGCAATGGTAATGATGTGAGAAATCGTGAGAAAGGCATTGAACCTCCCCCCACACACTACCCTTCACCCGCCCCCCCGTAAGTGCTAGGAAATCATCACCAGAAGACACAAGACAGTTCCCCACCACTCAGACCACGCATTTCAGTGGGGTTCCCAAGCTTAGAAACAGTCACTACACTAGGTATTAAATACACACCTTTTTTTTTAGGAGATACTGAAGCAGCATGTTCTGCTAACTAGCTAGCTAGCATCTTCTGACTTGTCTCACTAGCTATTTATTTAGTTTATTTAAATGGCAGTGTGTGTGTGTATGTGGGGGGTAGTTGTGGATACAAAGTAACAACAAAGCCAGTTATGTGTCCAAACAGAGTCAAAGCACCGTTGTTCATGACCAAAATGTCTAGGATGCTGAATGCAAGAAAACAAAGAAACAAAACCAGTGACGGCATCACTCGAGGCAACTGAAAAATCCATAGAAAATGGACAGCATGCAGGAAGCAGAATAAACGAGGTTGATAACAATCCCCCTCAACCATGCAAAAATATTATAATGAAATTCAGTCAGCGTTTTTTTGGGGATTCATTAAACCTGTGTTTGACTGAGCTCCCTGCGTCCTCGGTCTGTTTAAGCCGCTATCATCTGTATTCTTTAATGATTTGGCAGGAAACAGTCCCATAGCGGATGCGCCCCCCCAGCGGGATAGGCCCTAGCGGGCAAATCGACCGTGTCGAGTCAGACGCACACCAGGAAACGTCTGGCCGCGACACGAAATCCTGCCAGTCCTGGCAGTGCAGGGTAAAATGCTGTGTGGGTGGCAGTGTGCGTGGTTAGGACGCTGTGCCCGCGATCAAAATGTTGCTGGTTCAAAACCAGGGGTTAGCAAAGAAATTTCACCATTGGGCCCCTTAGCAATGCCCTTACCTCCCTGTTGCTCCAGGGACTGGCTGACCCTGCCTTCTAAATTGCACAATGTTTCGGAGAAGATTTTGGTTAAATAAATGCAATAGTACACTAGAGTGTAGTGTTAGCAAACACATTAATGCGGATATGTGTACTGGGGAGGGAGTACGAAGGAAAAAAAAAGATAGCAATGATTTACTTGTTTGTTTGGCCTTGTGTAGTGTGAGAAAAGTGCCTTGATAATTGCAAGTAAGATACTGTTACTGTCATCCGTCTAAATGATATGGAACACATATTACGGTGTACTGTATGTGACACATACGTGCTCGACAAGATTTACTGTCAGACTGGACTGAAAAAGAAAAAAACTGTGATGCAAAATCGTGTTTATTTTGCTCCTGGAGAAAACACAATTGTTTCAGCTTGCAGCTGGACTAGCTTGAAACCTTGTCAATGTTTGCGCTCAAGATAAGATTCGTATTTTTTTTAACCTTGCCATATTTGCTTTCTCCCCTCGCAAACCATCGGTGTTGTTGACATCTGAATGTACGGCGGCCTCTCCGGGCCCGGAGACAGACCCCGCCATCTCCGACAGATAAAACAAAGCATGTGTGGGGTGTCGCGTTAGCTACCCTGTGGTGTCCTGACTGCCTCCCTTGTCATACTGGATCTGTCACTTTGTTTTTAAGCCCTCGGACAGGTATAAGGCGCCCACATTCCCCTCCTGGTCACGTGACCATCGCCATTGTCCAGTTACCTCAAGTAACTGCATTAGTGCAGAGACACTTTGGTTCCATCCCCCTGAATTAAAGGCTTTAATGTGAATTGCCAGCTCATTGAGTTATCGGAATTAACACTAATTATCTCTGACAATAGCTTCCAAATTGTTTTTAAGTTGTGTTTACCTTGCAAAGCATTAGATGAGGTCTGTGGACTTAATTATTAGCCTGGACAGGTACATATATGCAAGACTAAAGGATGATAACCAGCAATGTAAAAAAAAGTGACCTATTAAAATGAATCATCTATTTAAACAACAGGAGCCGTTATGGTTAGGGCCAGAACTCAAAAGTCAGGGAAGCAAGAAAATTAGGGCCAAGGACCTTATAGACAGTGTCAGGGCGGTTCCTCTTGTATATTCCCACTGCTGATGCTGATCAGCCATTTTTATGGTACCACCCCCCATAAACATTAAATTCACCCCATTGGATACTTCCCATCCCCATGTCACATGCATCTGTTCACCATCCAATCAAAATTTTCAGATCGATGTTAGATCTCATGCCTTCATTCTTTGGAGATGAACACTTAAACTTATAATAAATTAACTTATTAAAATAACTTTATTTAACTATATTAACTTCCTAACTATATTGATTTACAGGAGTGTGCTGCTGGGAAACATCACACTGGATAGACATGCAGACGTGATATTGAGGAAGCCCTGTTGGTCTTAAAATATGAAATCTCACAGACACGAGCTAATGCTAATGCAGAATTTTCCGTCTATACATTTTGCTGCAGTGATTCAGTGTTTGTTGAGAAAAGTCCACGACCGCGTATGATATTTCACACAAAACAGTGACAGCCTCCAGCCTTTACCTTTGGTGACTATGACGGCTGAGATTAACACCTCGAAGTTCCGCCCAGTTTGTGTAGCCTTCACACAGACATCTCCAGACTGATGGCCACCTTCTGTTATACTGGAAAGCAATTTCTGATTTTATTGAAAACTGAATTCCTCCAAATCAGGCTTGTGCTGAATATTTCTCTATATGAATACATGGAAGACCTTGCACTAATTTTGCTATTATGATAGTTGTGAAATCAAAACAAAGCTTAAAAACCCAACATCACGCAAAGCAGCGGTCTCTGGCTCCGAGGTTCAGGGCCTAACTTTAATTATGCGTCTATTTCTGTTCCTCTGTCTGCAAATGGCAATGTGCTCTTCACTAATTGGAAATTGGTTCAAGCTGCACGTTCGCTCATTTCCTGAACAACATGCACTGTACGGGTGACCTTTAAGCAGACTCCGTGGACGACGTAGCCGATGATGATCCATCTCCCCGGTAAATCTACTGTAGCCATGTCTCTACGGGCGTCATACCCCTGAGCCGAACATCTGAACACCCACATGGTGATCGTGTTCCCAATGTTGGGCTACGATCTTTGGAGTGTAGGAGTTCGCAGTTTACGTATCCCTGAACCTGAGGGATTCGTGATCAGTAGTCGTTATAAGCTATTCCATTTTATGTAATCTTTATAAATATTCTCACCCACATTTAATTATCAGACACTTTTATCCAAAGCTACATACATATAAGAAAACAAAGTCAGAGACAGAGATAAGGGCCTTGCTCAAGGGATCAGTGGTGACATCATGTTACCAACCCAGGGAATTTGACCAGTGACCTTCAGAGCATAGGCTGTAACCTGCTGAGTCACACATGCATAAGCATGTACAAGAAAAACTTTATATATGCATGTGCGCATCAGATAAATATTAATATACATGCTGCTACGCATGAATGTTTAACGGTACATAAGCAGCAGATGTTCTGAAAACCTACACAGTAAATATTTCTTTCTAAAAACAGCTGCAGTTACCAATGCCTTGATGCCTTTCGAGGTTCCTGCCTCGATAATAAGCTAATTTTCATCTGCTGGGTGCTTCAAGTGTCGGAATCATTCGTCATTCCGTCTATATGAGCCTGGGAGCACGTTTAACGATGCTAAACAACTCGGACAGCTCAGATTAGGATCACGTTGGCTAACGGAAAGACTAACCTAAGAGGACAGGCAAATTAATAGAATCATTTGGTGTGATTTCTTCATTTAATTAGACATATTTTTGAGTTTTTAAAGCTGTTCGAGTGAAGGTGAATTAATTTTTTGTAAACGTGCAGTTTTCTAGAGACCCTGCTTCTGTCCGAAGCCTGATTTACTATAATCAAGTTTGTTTTTGTTTTTCTTTTGAAGTCAGCAGGAAACGAGAAGCGGTCAATGAATTGAGTTTGCAATTAATCGGTCGCCGGTTCGATTTCTTGAAGTAGTCGTGCTTGATTTTCTGTATTCAGCAGTATCCCTCTCAATTTGGTTAATTAATTAGCATGAGCGTGTCAGGTGGCGATTGGAGCAACATGGGGCTGTAGGAGTGTTGGTCTGCAAACCAATAATAAACTGAAGGGAAAATGGCAAACGACTCCAAGCCTAAATCACCTAAGGTAGAGTGCCACTGCAGAAGCACCCATGAGGAAACTGGCACCGAAAAGATATGACAAAGAACGACATGTTGTTAGTCCATAAGGCCACATTGGCACAATGTAGAGGTTGACAACAGAAACGCTGCTTATCACAATGACGTCGTGACCGGAGCAGACAGCTGTCATTGCATCAGCGGCGGTGAGCCTGACTTCTGGGCGTTGCCAGTGATGAGGGTGGAGGGGTGATCCCGTAAGGAAACACATGGCAGACGTCTGATTTCTGATACCTGCAAATTGATCATTAGCTGCGATTCGGAGGCGCCCCCAAAGGTCAGGGTGGGATTTGTGCCTGCCTCCGTGTCCTGACGGGACCAGCTGACAAGGATTCCACCGCTCCAAGTAGAGGTTTTACCCTGGAGATTCCGGGCTACAACCTGGAATGGTCACGCTCTTAACGGCGATGAGGTGTGTGGGAACATTTCACAGGTGTCATGGCGTCTCCAAGGGCCCAGTTAGCGGGTCACATAGATTTTGCGTCTCCTCTGTGACCTCAAAAGGGAACTCCTCCGCCGGTCCATTCGCATGAGGCTCGGGTCAAACTGACGACTCCCTGAGCATGTCAAAGTGTGTGCGTGCCAGATGCCCTCCATGGCCTGGCATTTTGTACAAAGCCTGCCTCTCCCGCTGAGCCGTGCTTCCTCTGACACGCTCTAGATGAGCTAACCACAGTATCTTTCATGCCATCTTCAGCTATATGACACACAGGTCACACACTGAGGTGAAATGTCTGTCTCGTTGGTCGCAGTGCAAAGAAACTGTAATAAATACAGTATAAATATGTCACATATTTAAAGAAGATATATTGAGACATAGACACATAAGACACAGACATGACAGACAAAAATGCAGCCGAAACACTCAATAATCCACTTTAAAAAGAAAAGTGCAGCTTTGATTGAAGCTGCCAAAGTTTTTCAAATATAAATTTGTTGCCC
The DNA here is from genome assembly GCA_026777045.1 of Hyperopisus bebe. NCBI lineage: Eukaryota > Metazoa > Chordata > Actinopteri > Osteoglossiformes > Mormyridae > Hyperopisus > Hyperopisus bebe. The sequence continues at coordinate 21,358,583 of JAODJW010000002.1, read as the reverse complement.
AATATCAATAGGAGAGTGTCCTAGCAGCATTGGTCAGCGACAGTGGCCGGCAATGTTGCTCTAAAAGTTGTCTTGTGTATCGTCACCCTACGGGTTTGGGGGGGAGAGAAGCAGACCTGGTGACCTGGTCAATGATCAGGAAATATACTAAGTATGAATAATATTAATAATATTCTGTATGAAACCTCACAACTGAAAATTTCCTCCAGCTAATGTCGCTAAAGTCACGTACGATACAAGTGGCAAGTAAGAAAGTCGCTTGGAGCGGCACTGAAGGGTCCTCTGCAGACACATATGGTCAGCCGCTGTCCTGCATCTTTAGGGTCTGCATCTTAAACGAGGGACAGGAGCCCTCAAAGACCCCATTAAGCGAGGCGGCTCGTGGGGCAGCGTGCGACAAGCCCGGCTGCGAGCCGGCAGATGGACAGGCTAATTAGCCGGACAGATCGCAGCGTGCCGCCGCGGCCCTTCTGCTGGAGAGCACCAGGAATACGCCCCACGCTGTCAGCGCCGCCGCTTAATTGCTGGCCTGACGTGCCGCTAATTTTTTCCTGCGTATATGAAAGGGAGGATGACAAACAGGCCGGCTTAGCGACGGCGCTAAACGTGTGACTCTCTCAGCAAGCCGCCCTGAAGTTCTCGGCTTGAGGATGACAGCCCCTTCTGATCTTTCTCCTACAGCTAATGACCTATCTGGTGTTGATTTACCTAATGTGCTGTTTTGTCTAGAAAAGGATTTTGCCACACCCTTCCCTTGGTTGGTCCAATCACACTCAGGCTGGATGTATGAAGATTTATGGAAATTCTGAAATGGAGGTAAAGGAGAAACCCCATCTGACTTTTGGGTCTGACAGAGCACTTAGATGGACGAGTTCTGGTGTGTTCTCTGTGTGCATAATTCCTGGGCCCACAACACAGACAACCCTCTGACCCAGGCCTGGTACTGCCCCTAAATCAAATCCCAACCCCCCACACCCCTCCAGATCTTTAATCGTCCCCCCCGCCTAAATACCAGGCCTGTTCACTGCGTGCTAAGCTGACCCAGTTGCTCTCGCACTCGATCAGGTCCATTTTATCACCATAAACGTTCACCCTGTACAGCTGTACGTAACTTGTTTTCTCATACCACAGGAATAAGGGCTTTACTGTCCCAGCAAAATAGTAACTATAACAGACATTTCTCATATAAATAAGAAAATTGCATTCCCAGAATGCACAGTGAGACATTTAGCATGTGAGGTTTATATTTTGTCGGGCTGTTGAACCTGAAAGCTCACCAAATGTAGAGTCACAACCTTAATGCTTTTGAAATAAAGGCATTATTTGTAATATAGTTTTCGATAAACTGATCTCAGCGAATCATCAGCTAGAATATGTACTCATACTGGAAACAGAGAAAACATTCAGATCTGTTTTCCTGTTTAATGTCAGTTCATAATGAACAGTGTTATTCTTCTCCAGTGTACAAATATGGGGCCTGACGAACCAGTCAAACATAACAGTGTCTGACTCATCTGACCTTAGAGATTAAGAATAGAACCAACAGACAGATGAAAAACTGTTTAATAAATAGACTGATTATCTATCCAAAAATGTGGAAATAACCACTGGGTCAAAACCCAGGGGTAGGTGAATAGCATATGGTAAGTACCTGTAAAGGCTATCCTGACAAAATATCAGCAAAAATTTCATTTTATTTTTAAAGAACCAAACCAAAGCTATCCAGGGAGTTCACAAAATCCAAAATGACTGACATGGGAACTTTGTGGCCCACTCTTTCTGCAGTTGTTGAAAAATAATGTTTTTTTCCACAGTTTTCCCTTTGATTCAGAATATCAGAGATCATGTTCTTATTTGATACCACCTGGGAAAATATATGCCGCAGCAAGGAGTCAGACCAGCGTTTGTGATGGGGGGGAAAAAACATACTGTAAATAGTGAATGATGAAAAGAGAGATGGAAATGGTGAGTTCTGAGTTGCAGTGGGATGGCCCCGTAAAACACCTTCTGACCTCAAGAGGGGAATTAAGATCGAGATGTCCTGTTAAAATGGGGGGAGGTATGCCAAAATGAACCGCATAACCGCAGGAGAGGAAACCCAGAAGTCGTAGGTTCTATAGGCCTATATGAGCTGCATACGCAATCAAATGATATTATCTAAAGTGATGCTTCTCATTGACCACTCTTTGTGGATCAAATCAAGTCAAATGGGCTTTACTGTCATACCATCCACATATAGGTAAATAGCACCACAAAGTACCATTCTCCGACAACCACAGTGCAGCATACAGATAGCGATGATGCAACATACAGATGATGATAATTCATCCATCCATTTTCCAACCCGCTTATCCTTTTGGGTTGCAGGGGTTCTGGAGCCTATCCCGGAAGCTATGGGCACGAGGCGGGGAACAACCCAGGACAGGGGGGCCAGCCCATCACAGGGCACACTCACACACCATTCATTCACACCTACAGTATGGCCAATTTAGTAACTCCAATGAGCCTCAGCATATCTTTGGACTGTGGGGGGAAACTAGAGTAGCCAGAGGAAACCCCACGACAACAAGGGGAGAACATGCAAACTCCACGCACATGTAACCCAGGTGGAGACTCAAACCCGAGTCCCAGAGGCGTGAGGCAACAGTGCTAACCACTGCACCACCATGCCACCCCAATGATAACAACAATAATAATAATATAATAAAATGATCAGTGCCAGTCTGGGTGTCTTGTCCTGCCTGCCCTGTCCATTCCTAACTCTCGTGTTAATCCCTCCCAGCTGCCTCTCATTAGCTGCCTCTTTAATCCCATATATACTTGCTTCCCAGTCCTGTTCACTGTGCGCTAAGCTGACCCAGCTGCTCTGGCATCAGAACAGGTCCATTTTATCATCCCAGTCCTGTATTCCCCAGTCTGGTCATTGACATCAAACCCTCTGCCCTTCCTTGCTTCACTCCTTCCATTTTTGATGCCTCACGATCTTGTTTATCCCCAGTCGCTGTTCTTTTGAGTCTAATAAACCCCGTTTTCTGATATGAAAAGTCCTGTACAATAATCAGGCTGCCTTTAGGATGCCGCAACACTCTGCTCTGTAAGGTAGTAAGCTGAATAGAAAGGACTGTTATGAAACACCAACAGCACCCAAAAGTCATGCAGCCTGGCCTTGATTTTCTGACTCTGGCCAGGAACAGTGGCAGCCTGGTAATTAGCATGGAGAGATTAGCGGACAGGGTAACAGCACTGGCTAAGTGCACGCAGATCGAAAGGATGAGGATAAAGAGGTATATTTTTCCCCGTTTTGTCAGGAGGGGGGCAGCAGGGGGTGATAGAAGGGACATTGTCAGACAGGAGCACAAAGGGTTATCGATTTCACCTGCGGAGAACCATGAATGGTGGTGCCACTGACACGGTCCCCTGCTCAGTCTGACCCGTCTGCTGCCCGTCACCTGTACCGGCAATTAATGTCGACTATCCCCTTCACTAAAGAGAAAGAGACCGCGAGAATGGGTGGAGGAAATTACCGAACACCACGCAAAGCTTCTAATTTCAACGCGAGACGGCGATGAGCCCCCCCCCGGGCCGGAATGAACTCACGGAAGGGGTGCATGTTTCTAATTTCCGATTAGTAGGTGGGTCAGAGTTTGACAGCAGCTGAGGCCCGGCCGGTTTAATGAGACGGGCTATCTCCAAGCATGGCCTTCACACTGTCGCGGTGGATTTAAAGAGCAAGTGGTACAACTTAATGCGCACTGCCTTATCAAATAATTCTCCTCCAGCCAAAGACTCAAGCAAAGCTCATGGGCATGCCGCTTCACGTTAAACCGGGAGGGTCGCTGGGGAGATGTGATAATTTCAGCCTAATTCTGCCGTATTGCTCTCTCTGTCTGAGCCATCACATTTGTCGTGTAAAGTACAGACTATCTCTTTTTAATTAGAATTTGCTAAAATGCGCAAGGCTGAATTATGCAGCTGTAACGGTCAGCTAATGGAGTTTGCAAGCATGTAGCTCAGTGGGTCAGGGATCCAAGCATAGAAGGTTGCAAGTTTGAATCCCATGGTGGTCGTTGACTGCTCGTACCCTTTGAACTTAAGCTCTCCTATCATGATGCCTTGGACAAAAGTTTCTGCTAAATAAATGTAATGTTTCTGAGACAGTCAAAGTTGAGAGTTTAGTGTGTTGCTCTGGATTCAGTACATATGCTGTGGCCACATAATCCAGCAGGACAGCAGAATGTGAGGCCAATCGCCTGCAGAGATACTGTAAGCATAACCACATGCAGTGGCATGTGCACTCAATCCTGCCCCCATGTTCTGGATTCAGCACTAGAAATCAGCAGGTTCTCTGGATTCAGTACTAGAGATAAGCATGTTGTCTGAATTCAGTACTAGAGATCAGAATGTTACTCTGGATTCAGAACTAGAAGTCAGTGTGTTGTTCTGGATTCAGTACTAGAGATCAACATGTTGCTCTGTATTCAGTACTAGAGATCATTATGCTGCTCTGGATAAAGTCTCTGAACCAAAGGCCAGTGACAGTGATGGACATAATAGCTCAGTTCAGAATTTAACCCACTATTGTGTAATTTACAGTTATTTTCTTCCTTTGCTGAATTCTTGAAGGATATTCCCCAGTCAGGCTCCCCCCTGAGGAAGCCTGTGCTGTAACTTGTGGGATTAGGGCTCCACAGCATAAGGGCTCTTCTGCCCCAGTGGAAGGTGCTTCTTCAGTATATCCAATGTGTTAATTCATTATTTAGCATGGTGAGCTATGCATAAGGCACTCCACACACTGAATTATACAGTGAATCTTCCCTCTCGGAGTAAGCAGTATGCAAAATAGGCAATCTTCTATAAATGTCTGTGACAAACGCAAAATACATGAGTTTGATAGTTGGGCAGGAAATGTGCGGCTGGCTTGTGAAGATCGAATAAACCTGTATGGACATCATCAATGTCACCTCCGATAGCCACCACAGCCACCAAGTGGGCAGGAGTGGATTCAGCCTCCGCCATCTGAATCTGCCAATCATGTTTATTTCATTCGGCCCATCAGATGTTCTTCTGTAGAGCATTTGTAGTCACCTGTGAAAGTGGAGGAGGACTATTACCTTATTCTTATTAAAGTTACTTCTAGCTAAAATGTATCTCTTTTTTTGTTGTTGTAGCTCGCTAGAACACTACAGTGGAACCCCCATATCTGCTGATGTGGTAACCACGGTCTCAGTGTAACTTATAGATTAAACTATATTGTAGGTATGTACAGTAAGTACACGAAAAACAAGCAGTGATCGTGGAACGTATCCCCTACTGATAAGGGGGTCTACTGTATTTAACATGGCAGTTTGCTAACATTGATATCAGCTGGCTGGAGTGAGATTTTCAGCTCACGACAAGTCTGCACACCTGCACACACATTTCCATGTATGTACAGTAACAGTGTTATTACCTTAATATTAACAATAACAATAAATAGTAGTCTGTAGGGCTTGCAAACAACCCCAAAGCTTTTGATATAGCTAATTTTAGGTTCATAATGGAATAATATAGGTTTATCGCATGAGAACCTGAAAATGTGTTTCACGCCAGATGCATGAGAGTTGGAAACCTGGGAGATATTCCATGAAAATAGCAAAAGAAAGTCAGACTCAAAACTATAGCGCAATCTCTAAACATAGCCTCATGTCGTTCCACTAACGCAGTTCCGCTTTAATTAACCAAGGCTCATACAAGGCAGAGCTGCATAGTCTCAGTTAGTGCGCAAAACCGAGATATTTAAGAAGCCAAAATGAATCGATGAAAGACAGATCGATCAAATGAGTTGGAAAGCGTGTAAAATGAGAGCCGCAGAACAAACACTGCTGATGGAGCTGTATGAAAAATACAAAGATGTAATCGCAAAAAAGGCAATACTGTGGCCATAAAGAAGGAAGTGAGTTGGCTTGGCAAAGAATTGCAGACAGACTAAATGCGTAAGTTATGTACAGGTAAATGTTACAAGTGCCTAATATGGTGGTGCAGTGATTTATGCTGTTGCCTTACACTGTGAAAGTTCCTGGTTTGATTCCCATAACCAACGAGGAACCTTCTGTGTTAAGTTCATCCGTCATGCTTACTGTATAATGTTTTTCTGTATTATTTGATCTCCATAAAATACTTTCACTTGCATCCGTGTGTAATGTTCTGCACAAATAACCGTATCTTGTCATTGCTATTTTACTAACTTTCAAAGTAGCCAGTGACTTTACTTTTAACTTTCAAAGTAGCCAGTGACTAAACAAAATATAAAAATATCTTCCTGTTCATATTATTTTAACAGCTTTTTTTCCAATTTCAGTCATTGCATTTCATGTTTGATCTTTGTAATATGGGTACGCTTTTATTTGAATTATTTTGGAATTAATTGGAATGCTGATACAGTACGTGAGTTTTATAGGCTTTGTTATATTTATTACGTGGTATGAGTAGTGATGGTGCGGAGTTTCATCCGACGGAACGATCTTTTGGGAATCGATTCCCACACGTCGGACGTTCTTTGAGACAACGCTTAACTAAGTTACCATGGTAGCTCAGCGGGGATTCATTTAAGACACGTTGATGGAACGGAACTCCCACTTAAATGAGCCAGACTTGTTGAAATGAGTCAGACTTTCCCTTAATCCTGCTTCGTGGAACACCCCTCTGGTCAATGCTTAGTAAAAATAAAGTTTCAAGTTTAGATAAATTGCATGCTGTAATTCACTTAAATTAGTCATACACAACCTTAAACAACATGCAACAATTTTTGGTTCCCAATTCAATGCTTGCTACCGGCAGTTCAGTTACCTGCTACTCTTAACTTGAGTAACAAACCTTGGGGACCGATGCCTGCGAAACACGTGGGCTGCTGCTGCGGGCGGTTCAGGCAGTAGTGTTATACCTTCTCTGCCTTTTTTGCACCAGCGCAGTGCAGGTCGCTTCACCTTTGTATGTAAAGTCAGTTTGTTTATGGTTTAGTAATTATCTTTAATGCTTTTTCTGTTTAAGAAGCATCCTTCCAGTATATTATAAGTAGATAAGCTTCTGTTTATGTTAAGGTTATGTTTGGTTGGTAGACACTTCTCCAAAGCACCATACAGAAATCATAAACAAACTGATAATAAGAAAAAGAAGAATTTGCCTTTCTTGATTAGAGAGATGACCATGAGAGCATAATGTAGAGTTCATAAAGAGTTAAAAACCAAAAAGAGTTATAAACATAAAATATGAAAATGTCCAGATTACCCCCCCCCCCCCATTTCTCCGTTTACAAGCCACTGCTGCACTGTAGTATAGTCCATTGTGTGAAATGC
>JAODJW010000002.1:21333592-21349997 GCA_026777045.1 Hyperopisus bebe | reverse complement strand
TGATTGGTTGATTAGATAATTGCATTAATGAGAAATTGAACAGGTGTTCCTAATAATCCTTTAGGTGAGTGTATACACACACAGGTTTGTAATTGTATCTTTGTGGAGATTCTCCATTCATTTCTCTGGGGAGAACTCTAATCCCAACATGACAACATTAACCCCTACCCTGCCCTAACCTTAACTGTAAGTAACCAAACAAAATATGTTTTTTTTTTTTTTTTTAGTTTTTTGATTGCATTAACAGATCTTTGTGGGGACCTGAAAAATGATCCCCACAACGTCAAAATAACAGGTTTTATTACATTCTGGGGAACATTTGGTCCCCACAATGTAATATAAACCTAATCCACACACACACACACACACACACACACAGGCTTGTAACTATATCTTTATGGGGAGTCTCCATTCATTTCCATGGTGAAAACCCTAATCAGAAGCATGATGACATTAAGCCCTACCCAGCCCTAACCTTAACCACAAGTAACCAAACAAACAACTTTTTTGATTGTATTCACAGATCTTTGTGGAGACCTGAAAAATGGTCCCCACAACATAAAAAAGCAGGTTTTTATTACATTTTGGGGGACATTTGGTAAATAGTATTATAAACTTAATCCACCTACACACACACACCTTCACGCCCACAGACAATTTGGTACCTGGAGGAAACCCCACAATGACATGTGGAGAACATGCAAAGTCCATGCACACGGAGCTTGAGAGGAGACCGCTTCTGTGCAACCAGCTTATTATTTATTTATTTTTTTTATTGTCTTGTCTTGTTTGTATTGCTCTGTTGCAATCTGTTATGTTTATCACCCATTTTTTTGGATGATACTATTGTCTGCTGTATCTAGTGTTGTTAACGTATGCTTGTTTAGTACTGTTATTTTTATTTTTTAATTCTTGAGACTACACTTTCACAACATGCCAAATTCCTCATACACGCATATGTACTTGGCGGTAATAAAACTGATTGTGATTCTGAAAATACTGAAAGACTGTAAAATGGTCATTTAAAAAGAAGATTATGAAGAGTCACAGAAAATATTTTGTTGATTTCTCTCAGCGTGGAAAGCTCACAAAGCCGGGTCTAAGCCTACAGGGCTCTGCAGAAACACCTTCTCTCTACCCAGAGAAAGTTTGGGAAAGGACTAGGCCTGTGTGGGGGGGGGGGGGGTGTACTAGCAAATGTTACCCAACAGTGGGGTGATAAATCATCCATGAAGTGGCTGAGAGCCTAGAACAACACCAGGCACTGGGCAGCTCCCTCACGCCTCAGTTAATATCAGAGCTACATATTTGGAATGATGTTGAGATAGAAAACCAATGTCTGCCCACCTGGCATCTGCCACTTTTTCATTTATGTACATTTATTGACTTAGCAAAACGTGTTCCACACTAAGAACCTCTTAACAACAATCAGGCATGGTGGTAGCATCATTTTGTTTCGGGATGCTTTGCATCAGGACCTGGAGAACTTTCCACCACAAAAGAAAGGGCTCGTTGTGTTCTGGACCAAAAGCCTCCACAAGCCATTTGTTCATGAGCTGATGCTCGAACCACAATGGTCATGCAGCACGACCGACCAACAAGCGAAAGGAGGATGGTGGTTGAGGAACAGGAGCCGGTCTGCTTGAGTTCAGACCTGAAGGCCGTCGAAATATGAAAAGCTGGGACGAGTAGCACACCCTGGTGAATTTCCGCCAGTTGAAGCAGCTCGCATAAGGGAGTGGCTGACGTTTCTCTAAGGAGCAGTCAGAGAGCGATCAATAACTGCAGGAGATGTGTACTTGCTATCTTTGTTGCTGAAGGTTCTGTAACAAATACCTGAGCACAAGTGGGTGGTTATCACTTCCCACTTATGTATTTTTATTTTTCCATGAGAAGTAGTCTGGGGGCTTTTTATCACCTGAAAAAGATCAGAGAAAAACAACTCAGAGAACGTAGGCATCTAAGGGCATCCTGATCACAGCGTACATAATAAACCCATCATCAGAAACTCAGTAACTTAAAACTGAATCGCAATGCCAGCTTGGATGTCATTGGATTACCGTCAAATTTTATTCATTCTGAACTTTGAAACCTATAAACAGAAAAATGCTAAATATGTACCCACATTACTTGTTTTTTAAAAAAGCTTTTTTTTTTTTGTCCAATCACATGTTCTTAGCATATTAGCATCTGATTATAAATAAAGATAATCAAATAAGTAAATAAATAATCAGGCAGATTGAGCACATCACCTTGTCCCGCCCCTCCACAAAAAAAAAAAACAATTATTTTATCGTATTAATAATAACTTCAAAAAGTTCGGCATGGCCCAAGGTGACTGTTCACTGATTTCAGAGAGTGAAATCCCTGCGCTTTGTTTCGCCAGCATGGCCAGCCTGCTTGCTCGGCCTTATGTAACAGCGGTGTTGACACAAACAGATGGAACTTAACCCAGGACATGCTGTGAAACAGCCGGAGAAAGACAGCCATATTTTACATCTTAATACCCCCACCGAGGGCAGGATCGAGCGCACATGCCTCTGCAAGTGTTCACGCTTTCCTCCGCACGCGAGTTACCTCACATTCAGCTCTCCTGTTGGATTATGTGGCTACAGCACGGGTCTCTAAAGTACTTTGTGATTTTAACTCATCTCTCCCCCCTGGCTGTTTTTACTAAATGGGCCTCACTGAGAAGTGCGATGGCCGCCCCCTCCCAGGATACATGTGGCATGTGGCATCTACATTCTCAGCTTAGCTGAGCTATTGGCTCAAAGTCCACTGACATTAATGTCTGTTGTCCCACGTGTCCGATCATGTGCTATACATTTTTTGAAAAAGTAGGGTCAAACAGTCCCTGGAGCAATTGAGGGCTAAGGGCCTTGCTCTGGGCCCCCCTGTTGGCCACAAACAATAACAAATTAAAAATAAATGAGTCCCTTATTAAGAAGATGTGGAAGTAACATGTTCTGCTAACCAGCTAGCTACCATCTCCTGACTATTCGCTAGCTAATAGCAACCTTCGGATCACAGGCACCACATCATGACCTGGTCCACACATTGCCCACTCCCCCCCCCCCCACCTTTGCTAGGAAGTTTTCTTTAGTTCCAGAGTAATCTAATGTAAATGCAAGTCTCCCTCGTTCATCATGACACGACTTGCTGTACTAATAAGAATCAAAGTAGCTAATGAAGTAACTCACTCCCTGGAGGATTCTGTCACGCCAGTTCTTATTCCAACCCATTAATGACACAAATTATGCAGAGCAATGTCGTTATTTTTAAAGTTTATTATTGAGAGATAAATTACAAAATTTATATTTGCCTCAATTTTAATTGACGTGGCAGAAAGCTTGTGCTTCTCCGCGGTGTTCCGAGAATGCGGGTATTAGAAAATCATGGAAAATTAACTGCTAATCGGATCAATTAAGTTGGAAGTTAGTTTGAGAAGCGGCATACAAACATCTCTCCTTGAGCGGAGCCTGAGATGCGTGATGTTTGCAGATCCTACCTTTATGGCCCATTTTAACCCACGGTCACACCTGACATGACCTCTGCATTATGCATTCAAAGACATTTTTTGGGATCGACCCTTGATCCATCCTCCGCTTCCAGTGACCAGGGCCTTCCTGGGCCACTTGTTACTTATTTACCTTCCCCCCCCCAAAGAAACAAGCAATAATAAGGAAACTTTTTCCCCCAGCAATTTGTCATAAGCAACATTAAAGACGGTGCATAAATACAAGCAAGCCATAAACATACAGAGAAACAGGCGACACGAAATGTAATTCCAGAGGCCGACTGATATGACGCATCTCCTTGTCCTTCTTAATTAAAAACCACTGAGCTGGAGAGGAAGCAGAAGCCCCACCAGCAAGCTCACTTCACCCCACCAAACCCCTCCTCCCCTCCCCCCGACTTCAGCTCGCAATCTCCCAGAAGCCTGCGGGGAGCACAGGCCCCGATAACAGCACGGCTCCCACTTCCTCTCCAGGTGGGCTGCACTTACGGACACAGGCTTCACCAAGCTGCCCGATCCCTAGGGGGCGCTCTCAGCAGAAGCCTCCCAGTTTTGGAGGCTGCATTGCACTTGCCCACGTGACAGGAACCTGAAATGGAAGCTGGCTCTCTGGGGGAGTTTAGTAATGTTAGTAAGTGGTACACGAAGGGTCAGCAGGTCAGCACACTTCCCGGCTTCAATAAAGTTTGCTCTGGGTAAAAGCGTCTACTTAGCAAGTATAAATTGGAAATTTAAATATCAGTCCTTGATCTGCTCACTGAGCGTATGCGAAAAAACCCAGATTAAAACCAGTCCTCACCGGCTGTTTTCACAGTCAGGAGGTCTAGGCGCTGCTGTGACTTTCAGCAAGTGCAACGTGGGACAGTCAGATGGACGAGGCCTTGAGCTCTGCCAACTGGGGGGGGGCACTTCTTCCAGGGCCCCCCCACAGTCTGCCAGCTGTCAGGAGTGGCTCCGCCTGGGCACTGGCCTCCTGTACATCCCGCTCCTCATCCCTCGGGGGAGCTTCAAGAAAGTTGTAGAAGGTCAGTGATCCTGTCTTACCCTTTTGTCTGGGGAGGGGTCCAGTGAGTAAGGGATGGGGATGGAGGCCACAGCAATCCTTCATGCCAGCTCCAAGTTCACAGGGACAGGCAGCGAAGACCCTGCACCCCAAAACGAGGCGGTTGTCCTCCGTGGGCTTGTCATCTCCACAGTGACTGCTCCACAAGCCTCTCCCCCGGCCAGCCAGCCAGCATCCTGGAAGTGTCGGAGATGTGAGCGCTTATTAAAACATCCCAGAAGCTCTAATGAAGTCTGAAATACCAGATTACTGCCTTAATGCCCCTTACTGGCCAGGAAAAAAAGACTCATTGGATGGTGAAATGAACCATCTGAAAGCTGGTGCAGGGCTTGCAGAACAAACGCCTCCTGAACCCCTTATAAATGGACACTGACAGGTTCTTGTTTATCTGATGGATGAAGACCCAGGCTCATTTTATCAAATCAGGAAGTTACTCAGAATCCAGATGAACCACGGAAATAAACAAATCGCATTACCCCAGAGAAAAGAGAGACAATTGTTTTCACAATAGTTGCTGCATTTTAAGTTTGCATGAGGAGGAGATAAATCACCCGCTCAAGTTGATCATGAACTTTGGAAAATAGGCATATTACTCAAATTTAATCCATCACACACATCAGGTATTACAGGAGAGTTTTCTGACAAACATAGTTCCACTTATTAAACAGTCTGTTGTCAAAACCATCACCCAAGATTACTAAAGCTTGTCAAAGGTTTATCTTCCAGCCATAAAGCCGGGAAATGGTTTAGGTCTGATGTTTGGCTGTGTGAAACTCTCTAAACTTGATATTTACTTTGCCAATCTAATAAAAAATAAAGCGTTTTTGAGAGGAAAAGAAGAAAATGTAAATATGTAGCTTGTGTGGGTAGCATGGTGTTTACCACCAAACGACGCATCCGTGTGGCCCCAGGGGGTTTGAGGCCCCATTTTGGATACAAACAGTTACTGCACTAAATATTAAATAAATAAGTTCCTTATTTAGGAGACACTGAAGCAGAACACTCTGCTAACCAGCTAGCTATCTAGCTACAATAATTTCAATCTACTAAATGACTATTTACTTTTTTTTGTAATATCTGAGGGAGGGCAGGCGGCCCCAAAGTGACTTTTTAAGTGGGCCCCCAGAAAAAAACAAACCTGTCCTGTGTGGTTATGATGTGTCTGGCTCTGGTTCTGTTGGGTATGTGAAGCATTGAGTGAAATACCCCTCCGCCACCTCCCCCAATACACGGTAACACTCAGGTCTGCAGCATGACAGCACCTAAAAGGAGCTTTTGAAGGCTATTTTGGTGTAGTGATGAAATGGAAGAATCACCGGCAGAGACGGTGGCGTATTCTGTAAAAGGGGAGAAAGGCGTGTTTGTGTCTCCTGCAGTGAAGGTCTGTTTGGCAAATTGACACCAAAGCGCTTCAAACCATAAGATCAAACGTGACAGTCTATCGTTATGGCAACTGCATAGTTGCATAAACCTTAAAGTGGTCGATATTCTTCCGAGGCTCTTGGGAGAAACACCCCCAATGCCCGTTATCCTGTCGATAAAGAAGCCAGTCTGGATTTAGATTGATCACTTCAAGTAAACTGCGTTTGAGGGAAGAGCTGACGTCTGGATCCTTTAAAGGCACCTTGTCCCGGGGAGGAGAGAAGCAGTTCCCGGTGCAGTTCCCAGACCTGCCTGGTGTGCAGGCCATCTTACCTTATTAATCTTCTTAACTGATATTGAACTTCCGTCCATGTCTGTAGATTCGGTACATTTCTAACCTACCTGAATCTACTGTGATGACCTCGTATCACGTCTGCATATTTATCAAATTTATCAAATCTGTGAAGATCCTGCAGACCAGAATGTCAGAAATTCTTTTGGGAACCCCCCTCTCCCAGGTTAAGTGCTAAGCTACATGACCACCTTCAAGAAAAGCCTAAGCCTGTGTAGCTCCTGCTCTAATACTGCTTCCACATGTAGCTGGGCGTTCACTGGAAACCCAGCCAGACAACAAATATATCTATAGGACTCCTTCTCAGTGTATGTTTGCAATGTGCCGTTTGCCCCACTTGAACATCTCTTTCGACAGATGTGTCTCTTAAGTACGTTTTTTTAAAGTGTAAGATCATCAACAAAAAATGGACTTTAGATCTGACAAATTCTTCTGGTTCTTGAAACTTACTGATGTAGTTCAGTCCCAAACATAGTGTTGTAATTGTTCTGTGATCAATTGTTGTTGTCTTGATTTATCGCAACTGAGTGAAGAGGATGACTGATCAATTGACTGCTGAATATATGATTAAACTAAAAAAAAAGAGTTAAATCAATCTGTATATAATACCACTGAGGTCGCCAACATCCCTCTGGGCTATTAAATACCTAGTGCCTTAAAATCCTTTGCGATTTACAGTGTAGGACCTCAGGCTGATTGTTTTACCTTTAAGTTGTTTTTTTTCTTCAAGTTTCAAGTTTTATTGTTACATGTTCTTGGAAGGAACAGTGAAATTCTTATGCCACAATCGCAGGATAGGGGACAGGTGCATCAGGGGACAGGACAAACAGCAGCACAGTACAAGACAAGGCAGCACAAAACAAAACAGTGTGATCAGTAATAAATATGTGCAATGGGGATACGGACGCAAACTGACTACCGAATAGTAAGATAAATGTGCTGGTTATGGGTCTACTGTACACTGCACTCGTGACATAAGCAAATGTAAATATGTCAGCAAAAACAGCTCTGCAGGGAATTTTGGAGGGACCTTGCTGTCCATCTCGGCTAAGGAAAGTCAGCCCAGGCATCCTGTGAGGGGCTTGGAGATGTCTGCAGAAGGGTCAAGACCTCAAAAAACGTCAAACTGTTTCTGACATTTCTGGAGCTCTGGGTGATTCCCCAGTAAGCCTTTCCTTCTGCTTGGGTTTAGCCATGTTGTGCTCTAAGACAAACCTGTAACTAAACAAACGACCCCAACCAGCTGCCTTGGAGAGTGTCGTGACCTCTTCAGCGTGATCAGTTGCATTTGAGAAGGTGTAGAAATTCTTATAGATATTCTTGCTTTATTTGGCTGTGCAGACACTGACGTCCATAGCAACAAAACACAGTTTTTTAATCCTTTGCTCGTTTATGCAGGCTGATCAATTTAACAGCAGAGCCCTTCAGGGGATGTGAACCAGCAAGCATCTGGTGACTGGTTCTGTCTCCGCTCACTGTCGCCATGCCACCCAGCACTCACGCTCATCTCAGGCTCTGAATTTGACAGTGAATTTGCACCTCCTTCTGAGCGTACAGTTTCCCTCCAAAAGTGCCGCCCACCCCATGTCCCCAATGGGCACAGACTCATTAGGCTGTCAGACAACAAAGCCCAACCCAGTGCACCCCCGCACACACCCCCACCTCCCAGCCGCCACCTAGGGGAGAAACAGGAGATGCCCAGATGCGCGGAAAACGGAATCATTAGCTAGTCTGTTTGCAAGGCCCCAACAACAAAGTAGCTCAGCACCCCAAAATAGACCCATAACGTTGTCTTTATTAGACGGCCGATTAACATTACAGAGAACAGGATGCGGTAGGCAGGACAGGCGATCTGTGGGGACGAGAGAAGATGCCAGTCTTCCTTTAAGAAACACCGATTTAAGGAGAAGCATTAATGATATCGTCTAAGTCGCTCGCCCTGCTATCTTGCATTTTTTTATAAATTAGGCACTAAATCCAAAAGCAGGTTTGTTATTTCTGGGGCTCCATTCAAAAAGTTACTGTAAGAACGTATTATGTAATAATGCCACATTATGTAACAACTTGATAAAATGTAACAGATTTTCATTATAAAATAAATTTAGGTAAACTTTCATGGGTGTGTTTCCAGAAAGCTTCGTGATGCTAACTAGTTTGTTACCTTGTGCTTAAGATCATTGGTTGGTTAGTGATAGCTTCTCAAAACCTTTGTAACTAAAATACTTCACACCCACCTTCATACATTAATGAGCCCCTCCTTGTTTTCTATGTCATTCTTTATTTGAACTTTTGGCTGCTATTCTGTCACATAAACAGTCACCCGAAATAGATCACAAAAATACACTGATGCTGTTTTTTGGGCAATAATAATAATAATAATAATAATAATAATAATAATAATAATAGGTAATGTTGCAACATAAAATTATAATGTGGGCTATAAATTTGTTAAATTTTTAAAGTTATTACGTCATGCTTTTTTGCATCACTTTGAGGCCCCCTGTTTTCCCTAATGTAGTGGTTGTTTGCCCAACAGGGGCCCCCCAAACCTCAAACTACAAATGCATGGTTTGAGTGGTAGTACACAGCAACCCCGTCCAACAGCAAAAACAGAAATGCAGGTATTGTCGAAAGGAAAAAACATACGAATTCTACAAGAGTTGATGTCACCTGTTAGTATTGAGAGATCGGCCATATCCCTCCTGCCAGCATTGGAATAAAAAGGTATTAATGTCTTTTCTACTCTAGTAAAAAAAAAAAAAGAAAAACAACGGCTGTTAACAACAAAAGCAACCTTGGCTATCACCATCAAAAAGTAGACATTTATCGTCTGTGGAATGCTTCTCAGGTCCCTGCATACGGTTCAAAACAATATATTCAAATTGAAGAGTTCCACACATAAATCTAAATCAACAGCCCATTTCAAATGTAAAATAATGGACTGTTTGAAGTGGACTCCAGGTGCTTCTGCGGAAGCTCAAACAGGGCCCAGGCGAAAACAGAGTAGTATCTGTGAGATTCAATGCCTAAATTGTCCTGCTGGTAAAAACATTCAAATACCAATGAAGTTGAATGTTCCGCCTCAATCCTTAAATGCTGAAATCCTTAAACGCTGAAATCTCATTTGGCCTTTCAAAAAAGAACTAGCAGGATTTCCAGCTATTGTTATCAACCATTACATGCAATTAAATCACCATGGCCCTAATGTGGTTTTAATATGTCCAATATCGGTTAACATTACAAGCATAATTATCCGACTGAATTAGGCCTCGAGCGCAGAGCATTAGAAATTAGATTCAGGCCCAATTAACACCTAGGAGCCAGGAGGGGTGAACGTCACCTGTGGTTGGGCGGAGCAAATTGCCAGCCTCGGGAACACCCAATCATGGAGCAGAGATAGGCGGGCTCTTTCCCTCAGAAAGCCGACATTGGGTGGAGGAGACGGCAGGTGGTCCAAATCCTACTCTCCAGCTTACTTCTGAGTCACATCCTTTTCTGAGAGTGACGGAAGGTTCTAAACCCATAATACGGTTCCATGCTGCCAACCTGAAGGTCCAAATAAATGTGTGAGAAGAAAAAACCTCTGGGGGGGGGGAATTTTGGGAGTAACAAAAACGAAAGTGCACATTCTCCTGTGTGGGTATCTGACCCAGTACATCCGTGAGGCATGATCACGACACGAGACCAGCCCCACGAAAACTCAGGAGAGCCTCACGCATATTAGTCTTAGAGCTTGGCGTGGCCATCAGGGGTAGAGGGGGGGTGGGCACATAGACTCACATCACACACCTCTGACTGCATCAATTTGAAGCACAACTTGGTCATGCTGTTAGTTCTCTTTCGGTTCCAGGATGAATTATTGGCATACCTAGTTTCCATGACAACCTGTCTTCCTTTGCCGTGCGGTCAGAGTGGCACTTTCACTGCCAGCTTTTTAGCGTTATTAATTATCGCAGCCTCAAATGTATGAACAGAAAAGGTGGGGACTTCAAAGCGCTCTCTGTACTGTATGCCCCCTGCTTACAGCACGCATAGAGAGAGGGATCATTCCGGAGTGGCAGGACAGTCGGCTGAGAAGGGATTAGAACGTTCCAGACCATATGCTATCAGACAGACGGGAAAAGCGTCGTTGAATGTTGCTTTAAGTTAAGTGTGCTTTTGAAGTGGCTGGGTAAACGAAGAGGTCCTTCACGCTGCATCATGGGAGTGTTTGGATTCCCGGGCAAAACGCAAAAGTCCAACACTGTCCACAGATCTCGCATTCTGAGCATCATCATGCTTGAGCTGTGGCTTAAATGGCACAGTGAGCAATCTGAGCTGCCCTGTCTATAGCCCAGGGAGACTGTTGCTCAGTCAGCCTGCTAATACTGCCCTGGATGAAGATGGCCACCCCAGTAATCTACTATGGTTTCAGAAGCATGGAATGCCTTCAAAAAACGTGTTCAAAGGCAGCTATACGATCTCCATTCTGTTAACTGGGTGAGCACTGTCCATCTAAGTGTGACAGAAATACAGTCTGCATTCAGCCTTTCACTATCTTTGTTAAGATACCTTACTGTGGCCAATGTCAAGGTTTCACTGAACTAGTTATGAAAAAATATACAATATACTTCATGTATAATATATATTTGCAAAGACAGCTAATAAACCTTATGTTGAAAAAAAAATATATGCAAAAATCTCTCCAACATTAGACAACCAGCTTCCTGTCTCTTGCGTTAAGGGAAAACAGTGGTGTCTATGGCAACTACCTTGGCGAGAGGCACTGAATCTGAAAGTTAACTTCAGTTACCAAACGCAGGATGACTGTGCCGTAACACTGGGGCCCTCGGGTCCAGCCCCAGTACCACACAACTGCGGTGTGAACAGAGGCCCGCGATTCCCACATGAAGAGGGTCTCGCGATTCCACCTCGCCGTGCCTCTATTTCAAGATCGCCTCCTCCTATCCCTTAATTCTTCCTCTCCGATGGACGTGTGTGAGATTTATTCAGCTCCCCTCAAGGCCAGCGGCTCGATCGATATCCGAGTCGGAGGTTCCCTGTTTATAGAATTTACTCTTTATACATCTGCATAAAACTGTCGATGTCACTCAGATCTGCTGAGGATAATAGCATCGGATCCTCCCACAGAGACACATTTTTAGAGCCCAAATAATGCCCAAAATGAGCTTTCATCTGTCACCTCTCTCCACCATCCTTATTCACGGTCATATGTCTTACTTAAGAGCGCATTCTGATGTCTACTAATTAAAATTGATTTGAAATGATTTAGCTGGTCCGCAGCCGGAGAAAGTTTATGTACTGACACAGGCAGCCCTTTAGGGTTTCAAATGCTGTAAATAAGGTAAAATCCCAGCATCCCAAGCCTGACTGCTGCTCTCCACTTAGCACGCGCTTCTGTTCACTTCTCACATTTCTAATGCAGCCCTTTTTTTTTTAGGATAACGCAGGATTAAACAGGTTCTGTACTGCCACCTTGCATCTCAGGGCCATGAAGCTTGAAACTTTCAAAATGCCTGAAAACAAAGAACAGGAGAAAATCACCGAACCCCAGCAGATCCTACCGCAGTGAGAAATCGAGGCTATTGCACTACAACACTGCCCCCTGGTGGAAATGTAGAAGTCAAACTTTTTTTTCTTGAACATTTTAAAACAAGTATATAATACTTCCCCAATAGCCAGGAAGTTATGTCTGCATTATCTCAAATGTATTTCATTTTAAATTTTATCCAGGAATATTCTCCGTATTGCTGTATAGTTAGATATATAAAACAGTTCCATGCTTTGAGCCCAAGTAGAGATGTTATTGTTTTAAAATGAATAAAACATAAATCAAGCTTTGATTTTTTCTTGCCAAGCTTCCCTTGCCAAGCTTTCCATCCCTTTCACTTTTGTCTCTTAGTTCAAGTAAAAGACAATTATAAAAGAATTATATCCTGTTAGGAGTTATCTTTAAGAAAAAATGAATTCCTGCATCAGTGTGGGAACAAAGAAACACAAAAATGGAAAATGACTATTCTATTTTTTGACATTATGAATCAAATTTTATTTACTACAAAACTTTCTTGAATAAGGTTTCACAGAGGATGGTCATTTACAGTGACTTTTCCAGAGGAAACCAAAAGGCAAAAAAAAAACAAAAAAAACAAAAAACGCTGTGATCACAAAACCCTGAAAATATATTGTAGCAGCAAGCAAAATGGAAAGCAGAAAATGGCAGGGGACAGTGGCCGAAATTATGCCATGGTGATCGGGTGTTAAGTGACATTAATACATGCCCAGGTTATTCGGGATGTAACTGGACAACCTATGGTGTTTCGCCAGTGAATTATTAAAGGAGATGATGGGAGAGACCTGAGATGGTGATCATTTAAAGACAGCGTTGACCAGCTAGCTGAATTTCCCTGAAGGAAATAATTAATAAAGTATCTATCTGTCTATCTAGCTGTGCGGTGGAAATCTGGTGCTGGTGCAAAGCTGGGCAACCAGCATCCCTGGCCAGTTCTCAAACAGATTGCCAAGCTCAGAAGTGAAGCAGCACTACACTGAACTGGTAGGTCATGATGAAGATGTTTTCATAAGATGAGGTTTTCATATCCAGCTGGTGTTTTGGCTTCAGTATGGCAGTGCTGGGGGTCTTGGTTTAAGGCAGCTGGGGGTCTTTGTATTGGATCATCAGGTGCGACCAGGGAGTTGTCACTGGGCCTCAGAGGAGCAGGTCGGCTGAAGGTGGGATCCCACAAAGGCCTAGTAGCAGAGGAAGGATGAATGTTAAAGTCGAGGCTCTTTGGATCAGTTTGTTTATATAGTGTTGGAAAACCTCCGTCTTTACTTTTAGCTATTTCATAGACACTTTGATCCAAAGCAACACAAATTTGAAAATGCAGAGACACCCAGTCCCTGAAGCAATGGGGGATACGAACCTTGCTCACCAGCCAAGTGATGACATCACTCTGCTGATTCTGGGATTTGAACCAGTGACCTTCCCCATCACAGTGTTCTAACACACTGAGCTACACTCACCTTTCTAAATGCCTACAATTAACATTATGACATATATATAATTGTGGTTGCTTCCATAAACATATAACTTTGAACATAATGAGATAGTTCATCTATTTTTAGAATGGGAACAGATTTTAAATGGTCAGATGTTATCAACAATTTCCGGCAACCTCCGTGTCTGCAAAGCATCGTAACACTACAGGTGTTGTTGCCGTTTTCACCCAGAGGCAAGTAGAGATGGAAAATCACCAACAGGAACAGCTAACCCTACGAACAGCTCGTGTGTCACCAACACCCACCTCCAGGTCTCGTATAATAAACCATTAATTACACTCAAACCTAAAGAAACTTAAGAAACAAGATTATTCAAGTTTAAAGTCTGGACTTCAACAATGCAGGGGTAAATCAACAAGGAAAGTAAGAAGGAAACAAACAAATAAATGAAGTTTAGATAGGGTCTCCAGGAATCGGTTGGAATTCATTACTGTATATTAATGTGGATAAACCTTTCTGTCCACAAGATGGCAGTGCAGTATTTCCTGTGCCATTCTGCTCACAGTCTGCGTCATTGCAGTAACATTGTCTACAGCTGTGCACCTGCTGTAGTCATAGAATATAAGTAACCCCCCCCCCCCCCTGCCCCCCCAGACAGGCTTCTCACAGGTACATTTTATTTGTTTATTGCGCTCCAGGAATACTATTACAGATATTTGAATCAGGTGGGAACATCAAAGAGGCATTTAAATAGGTGATCTCATCCATGTGGATTTCATGAGGTGTCTTGGGTCCTGCAGAGATGCGTCTAAACAAATGTGGGTAGACATTCGCGTTCTGGGGATGGGGCACGGGGCCTCAGAGGAAGATCCATAATTCATGGCAAAAGTAAATGGATAAACACATGCAGTCAGGCCCTGCTTCTGTGTTCTTTGGGGGGGTTACCAGTGAATGGTCCCAGATAGAGCCACCCCCCCGCACTCTGGCATGGACACAAAGGACTCCGTTATGATGGTCTCCAGGAGGGGGGGGCAGCCAGGGATGGGGTACCGCTACCTGTTGGGGGACAGAGTGGGCCTTGTTGGACCGGGTCGGCCCAGCTGGGACAGGACAGAGGGGGCTCAGAGATGGGGAGGAAGCGGCACCGGAGGGCGGCACGGCGACGTGGGCGGGGATAAAGGCATGTCCGGCAAGATGGGGGGAGACAGACGAAACCTGTTCCTGGCAGAGGGCACGCCCCTGCACACACTCCTCTTTCAGTACGTCCCTTTGATTTTTTTAGCCGTTTATCACCTGTCAGATTTGCTCTCAGACTGCAGACAGCAAGCATTAATACTTATTAAAAGATGATGCACCTAAAGTGATCACAAAAATAACCACATCTTCCTAATTACAGAAAGATCGTTCAAGCAAAGTATAGCTCTTCAAGGAGACGTGCAGCCACTTAAGAAGGTGGAGCAGAGACCAGCCTGCAGCTACAGGGAGACCCGGCAGACTACAACCAGGGAATGAGAGGCAAAGGCCAGGAGGAGTGCTCTCACTGTCCAGCAGAGGGCAGCAGAGAAAGCTCTGGATCTGGAGTATCACTCTTCAAAAGGGGGCAGCGGTGAGGCAGTTCGGCTCAGGGAGTGTAACGCACCGACAACAAGGGGCAGCAGAGAGACGGCTTTGAAGGACGGCCAGGAACCAACGACGTGAGTGACTGTGGGCCCCGGCTAATATCTCAACCCTGAGTAAGTTCCTGCATCTGAATTTCATCCAAAAGGAAGGTGAGATATTAAGGGTTTTATCAGGTTAATTTGTGAGTCTAAACAGCTTATGGTGCATGACTGAGAGTGATTGTGTTTGCGTGTATGAGAGCATCATAACGGGCGGGCATGGGGGCTGCCGGCGCGGGAGGAGGGGGGGATCAGTCACCTCAAGAGGGAGGGGAAGGTGACTATAATGAGTCACACTCATCATTTGCTATTTCACTTGTTCTAGACATACCAGTTCCTTCCCCAGTGTTCTGAAAATACGACCACCCCCACCCTTGCTGGTTCTGGGCATATTGGTTACTTCTCCAGTGTTCCAGATATACCCCCCAGAAGGGTATATATACTCCCCCCTCCCCCCAGAGTTCGGGATATACTGGCCCTACTGGCCCCTCCCTCCAGTGTTCTGCATATCCTCCCCACCCCAGAGATCTAAATATACCTGTCCCTCCCCTCAGTGTTCTGGATATACTGCCCCCTCCCCTCAGCGTTCTGGATATACTGCCCCCTCCCACCAGTGTTCTAGATATACCGGCCCCTCCCCCCAGGGTTCTAGATATGATGACCCCTCCCCCCACTGTTCTGGATATACTGGCCACTCCCCTCAGTGTTCTATATATAGCAGCCCCTCAAGTAGTGTTCTAAATATACCACATATACAGATTATACTGGCTTGAGAAAGAGGCTCCTGGTGTTCTGTGATGAGCCCCCCCATTCATTGTAACTAAGGTCTGGTCTGACGATGAATCTCTATCACATGGTTCTGGGCCTAAGGCCTTCCTACAAGTTGCTAAGATTCTCTATTATGATCCAACCCTAACAATTACGCCACCTGCAGGCTGAGCTGCATTCAATTACTAGCTGGACTGACTGGCTGGTGAGCAGGAGGGGAGCAGAGAGTGGGGAAGGGAACGTCCTGGCAGAGGCGTGAGCAGTTAGCACCAAGAGCTGAACGAAGAGGAGGCTGATTCTGAACAGCAGGCGTGCAGCCTTGGGGAGTGACAGACAGCTGCTGTCGATGACGGCTGATGGTGATGGAGTCTGCTGGCGGAGGAAGGCCCGGCAGGCTGCGAGGGCCTCCCCCACGCCGGCGCCATGGAAATGTGTAAACCGTTACTGTTACTGTCAAACTGGACTAGCTCTCTTCCGCCATCCGACTTCACTTAGACTTTCTAACACGTCAGAAAATGGGGGTGTCATGTGCCAAAACTAGCTTGGGTACAACTAAGTCACTAGGGGGGGTTATAGCTAACACCCACTTTGCATGTGGCGAAAATGCATTGGACCGGACTTCAGGACTGCTGTGTCATTCAGAGAGAAGCAGAGATGAAACACAGCCATCTCTTGGGGTTTGGCTA
>JAODJW010000002.1:21314956-21333492 GCA_026777045.1 Hyperopisus bebe | reverse complement strand
GTCGATGACGGCTGATGGTGATGGAGTCTGCTGGCGGAGGAAGGCCCGGCAGGCTGCGAGGGCCTCCCCCACGCCGGTGCCATGGAAATGTGTAAACCGTTACTGTTACTGTTACTGTCAAACTGGACTAGCTCTCTTCCGCCATCCGACTTCACTCAGACTTTCTAACACGTCAGAAAATGGGAGTGTCATGTGCCAAAACTAGCTTGGGTACAACTAAGTCACCAGGGGGGGGTTATAGCTAACACCCACTTTGCATGTGGCGAAAATGCACTGGACCGGACTTCAGGACTGCTGTGTCATTCAGAGAGAAGCAGAGATGAAACACAGCCATCTCTTGGGGTTTGGCTATCGCTGGTCATTAATCATTATTATTGGAAAGAAGAAAAAAAAACAGATAAATTACTTTTGTACCTTCTTACAGTACATCGAAAGTCACTGCCTCCTAAATTCAATCCTTACTGCATTTTTAAATAGCTATAGAAAGAGAGAGAGAGAGAGAGACATGAAGCGAAATAAAAACAGAAGTGGGATTAACCTGCAGGCACTGCGATTTACTCTATCATTATAATCACAGATAGGCAGCCTCTGACTTACAAATATTACCCTCTCCAGTGTGAAAAGTGTGCCTGTTTGTAATTCTGCTCCTGCATTTAGTGCTGTGGGCTTTAAAATGATGCAATTCAGGACCACTCTGAGGAGTGTGTTGGTGGTAGCGGGGGTCTGTGGACGAGAGAAGTCGATCTGGCGTGGTCAAGCGGGTGCCAAGGATCCCCAACCTAACCGGAGCTGATGGCAGTGTAAAGACCTTCTGGCCATGAGAGTGCTGTCTCATGGATTCAACTAAGTATAGTACTGAGTGGGGGGAGGGAGGGGTCGCGATCTCCTGCCTGTTGACCACTCCTCCTTAATCCCAAAGGTAGCAGGATCTCTTGTCCATGCTGCTGGCTCCCTCCAGCCTGAATCTCAGCCAATCCTTGTTCAGGGACTGCACCCCAACCGTTCTGAGATTTGGCAAGCAGCTGTCATGTGACAGTGAGACAACTGTGTGCATGTACTAAATAACCATCCCGTCTGTCTGCATCACCGAGAGGAAAAGTGATGAAGGGCTTCTATATAGCGGAGAGTCGAAAAACTCCATGAACGACTTTAATCGAGAGCATTAGAACCATACAAACGCATAATTTGAGGAGTCAGTTGATCAAAGGAAATCTCCTTCTCCAAAACTCCTCCTAGCTCTGTGTCTTTGATGTGCTGAGAAGGAGGGTCAACGCCTTCATCAAGGAGCCAGGTGCTCTATGATCACTCTAATGGGCTGGGGGCCAAAGACAACAAGCTACAGCTCATGGCTAACAGCATTCTAGCTCAGCAGCAGCGCAAACACACCCAATGTTGACTGAAAACTGAAAAAAGACCACCTGTTTGCTGCACTGCTCTACCTGCACACTGTAACCTGCAGCAGATCAATGTTACAGGCCATGTCTCACCCTTATAACCCCTAATGGACACTTACTGAAATGTATAACCCACAATCCTTTGCACAAATATTTACATATGGAGGGAATAATTTTCACATTTTACTTGAAGGCATGTAAGCTCGTTGACTCTCCACAAGATACAAAGGCATTTTCCATGTGAAGGTAACCTTGGGAACAAAGATGGCACAAACCTCATTTAACGTAACGCCGCTCGATTAATAAACACGAGAAGCTCGGCGGCTGAGTTAATGGAGGGAACGTGGGCCGGGTGACAATGGTTTTGAGTGATCCGGGTTGGGCAGGGGGCTTTGGCGTCGCCGTTGAGTGGGCAGCGGCATAACTCAGTGCAGTTAAAGCCGCATGCAAGATGGCAGGCAGCCACATAGGTGTAAATGCAGTGGTTTATTGTTATGCCCTCCCTGCTGCTGCATGTCTGCTTCAATCTGTCACAAATCAGTACTGACCCGCTGTCCCCCCGATGCACGAGGTCTGTTTGTGCCCGAGGCACCCATCAAGTGAACACAAGCTTCACGACGTGCGAGCTGGACAGCACAGATACCTGAACACTGCAGGCCAAGCTGCTGGTCCATCACTGCTGTCCTGGACAGTAGCAAACTTCAGCTTCTCCCACTCACTGATTTCTGAATTGTATGAGCTCAGTGAACTCTGGGGGCCTTGCCCTTGGATTTTTGTCTCACTTCCATTCCTCCTTCTGGCTTTTAACTATTCAGATTTTCACCATTGTAGCATTAAGTGCAGCAATATTCAATTATTCAACCTTCTTAAGCCCTTGACAGCTTTGTTGCTATAAAAAAGCTGTATTCATATGGTCTGTCCACACTATAAAAAGCTGTGTCTACATTGTCTGTCCACACCATAAAAAGCTGTTCTTCCATGCACTGTCCGTATAATAAAAATCAATGTTCATATCATCTGTCCACATAATAAAATGCTGTGTTTACATGGTCCATCCACATCGTGAACATCGTGTACATTGAGTGTATCATAAAAAGCTGTGTTCATGTGATCTGTCCGTATCATAAAAAGTTGAATTCATATGATCTGTCCACATCATTAAATGCTGTATTCATGTGGTCTATCATAAAAACCAGGTTCACGGGGTCTAGCCCCTATCTAAATAGCTGTGTTCATGTGGTCTGCCCTTGTTGTGAAAAGCTGTTCAAGTGGTCTGTCCACATCAGAAAAAGACAGTTTTACACGGTTCAACAATATCTTTAAAAATGTTGTTTTTAAAAGGTCTATCTACCTATTCTGATTTATCAAGGCAGGACATTTATGTTTCTCTGCGGTCAGGAAGGCAGAGAATAGCAACCATTCTGGTTGCTTTGATTTCCAGAAATAAAGACCTATTTCAGGGCACAAAAGAGGTCTCTTTTTTATGAAAATGGTTTTCTGTTAAAATCCAAGCACATCTTGCTAATGCTGGTATAAATGGTTAGATGTATTGGGCAAAATTTTTTCACATCCGGATTTAATTGGCTTGTGCTGGCAATTAATATGGCCACAGCTACAGCAAGACACTGCTGGAACATTATTGCGCTATAATTTTACTCTGACCCACATTCAGGTCCAGGGAAAACGGGAAAAGATGTATGAACTGAGCAAAATCAAATTATTTAAATAAGTTTCATTTGGGGGGAGCCCAAAATGCCATTACTTAGTTGTTTTGTCGATGCTTTAATATGAAGCCGGCATCGCTGCATTTTATTCAGCTGAGGATACAGCCGAAGCGATTTTCTCCAAGAGAATCACAGAACATCGGGTCCGGACATCATGTTTTCCGATCTGCACCAGCCCACCTGAGTGCGACAGCTTTTCTGAAACAGGCTCAGAATAATTTGACCAGCGCTTAAGCTGTTTGTGGGTCCGTGTAGATGGCAAATAGTGACCCCCAGGTTATG
Source organism: Hyperopisus bebe (assembly GCA_026777045.1). Classification (NCBI taxonomy): domain Eukaryota; kingdom Metazoa; phylum Chordata; class Actinopteri; order Osteoglossiformes; family Mormyridae; genus Hyperopisus; species Hyperopisus bebe. Next base: position 21,330,092 of record JAODJW010000002.1, on the reverse strand, counting down.
ACAGCCTCTGACGTCAAACGTATGGCTCCATCGATGTCCACTTCGGGGACAAATCTAAACAACTCTTTGCAACAGATCCCCTAAATCATGTCTGGCAAACTCAAAGTTTCCTCTTGCAATGTCCATCTTCAGAAAAAAACAAACAAAGACATAAGAAAACAAATAAAAACAAATCAACAAGCTACCAGACTATGTTTACAGACCTACCTGTAAGTCATTTCCCATATCTAATACGATGGGTTTACACATTAACCTCGAAAGCGAGTACCTGAGACACAAATCAAGCAGAAGCGAGCAGCGAGAGGGCTGTGGCATTGCTGTAATTACTTAGGCTCTTTCTCCCACAGCCCCCGAGTGGAATGCGAACATTATTCACTGCATTTACACACCTGGAAGCCAGATGAAAAGTGCAGAAGAACGACTGCAAATCAAGGTTTGGGATTTAACCTTGTTTATATTTTTAATATGAGTTCCTGTGGTAATTAACCCTAACAAACTGCTCGAAAACAATATCAAAGATTGTTGATATTGCAGGGTGGAGGGGCGCTGCCTCCAGAGTGTGCTTCAGTAAGTACAATTTCTGATAGGTGCCACGTCTCGCAGAGCAGAGACTGTGGCGAGATCCCAGTGGGGAAGCTGTGGGTCCCTTTAGCCTGTTCCGTCCTTAGTTCCCCAGAAACAGGGTGTCAATTATGAGCATACACTTAGAGTGCAATAAAAAAATTACAAAAGCGATAGCTTGTTCTGCACCATAAAATGCTATTTCAGCCTGAGCCGGTCACGTTTCACCTCCCCGGCCCCCCAGCAACGACGGCGGGGACAGAACAAACCAGAGCCTCATTTTCCTACCTCATGCAGTTCAGCTGAATCACCAGCCATAATTTCCCCGCTCAGTATGTGTTTGTTGGGTCATGTGTGCCTGAACACATACACAGCCAGGCTCCCTGTCTCTGTGATCCCGGGGTAATAGGCCGTTACACAGACCAATGGATGGTAGCAATGTGACCATTAGAAGGTAATGTGAGTACCCACTGTTCTTCATGGAATGGTTGACAGTAGAGCTGTCCAAAGTAGATCCTAATGATGTTTAATGTCACTCTACCTGTGTACGATGTGCTCTGACTGCATTTCTGAAGGAAGGAGGTGCCCTGGTGAAATGGGAATGGCCCCATCCAGCCTTGATGAATCATTAGAGGGGAGGGAACACTATGCAGAGATCAAAGTGGTGCCCCAGGAGCAGGACTGGGACTGGCAGTGGTGGGGGTGAGGGGGAGGTCTTCTTTGTGGAGCTTGTCAGGAGATCTTCCATAGCTTCTCCTTCAGCTAGCCTACCTCACGGGCTCAGCTGTCAAAACAAAGGGATGATGCTCTTGGTTCACCACCAGCAAGGTTACTGGCTTTCTGGAGACATTGTATAAGATGACTATAAAAGCAGTAGAAATCCTCCCCCCCCCCCAAAAAAAAAATTTTTTTTTAATTAAAAAATGGCAACTCAGTGAAGAGAATTACAACAGAATCACACTGTGACACCCAACTGTTACAACAAGGAGTCCAATCACACCGTCAGCACCATAAACTGTAGGTAGGAAGATGTCATGGGTTCCAATAAGGTTCTCTTCCACTGTTCCACCAGCCCTTGGTATCTGATTCACTGTGGAATGTGTGGCAGAAATGATAGATCAGTTGGCTGCCTCATTCTGCTTGGAATCCCTTTTACAGAGAACATCCTAAATGTTCACATGTCTTGTCCTGGGCTCTGCATGGGCTTCAAGCAGCACTGTCGCTGCCTTTTGAGTAGATGCCAGGGAATTTAAACTTGCCTTGCAATTTCTACATTAACATTATATCAAGAACATGCCTGGACCACATTCATGCATGTACATTTCATTTTGGTGCATGGGATGATGTCACTGCCAATAGCTTGTGAGTGAGGGAGCATCATCACTAAGCACTCTGCTGTCAAGTGTCATTATTATTGCTCATTGTTTAGGTTGTTTGCACTGACATCAGCTTTCACATTTTCACACCCAGCTGGACTTGTAGCCATTATTTTTTTCAATTCACTGGCACGACACGCTTCGGTGAGATTTCCTCCTGCGACTCTTGGATCATCTGCTCAAAAGTAAGAGTTTTCCACTCCTTCACAGGTCACACAGTCTGCTACAGATGTAAGGAGGTAGCTAAGGATGGAGCTGGACATGACTGTTCAGCATGACACTCAAATCTAAGCTTCCATGACGGACCCACAGAGCAACTTCAGCGAATCAATGAGACAAAGAAAGTTAGTTGATTTGGAAGATCATAAATATCTCAGGCAACTAAAGCTTTTGAAACATACAATAAGAACAGCATAGTATCAGCCAGCAGGATACCGACCAGCTGGAATTATTATTCATTATAATAATTATAATTGTTGGCCACTTGTGGCACTCGAGCAAAACCAGCAAACCAATGAAAATGTATTTTTGTAGAGAAATCTTCACACCTTGTGTGCCCGGTCAATACCTCTGTCTGTAGTAGATGCACAATGTCAGCTTACCTCCGCAAAATGGAAATCCTTTCCTCATGGAGATCAGGAAATAAACCCTCCCTTTAATTCTGTACAGATAGCTCTGGAAAAAATACAGTGTCCTGCACAGATAATTCCCAGTGCCGGAGTTCTGACACACTGAAAGATGTCAGTGTAAATTTAGCAGGTGGCTCATGAGTCCATGATAAATTAGCACAGTCAGTTGGACTATACTGGGTTCCTGTACCTCGAGTAGAATTGCCGTCCAGTTCATCTTTCATGGATCTACATTAAATATTTATTTAATAACTTTCAAATCAAAGCAAGTCTTTGAAATCCATGTTTTCGGTGGATCAGGTCTAACCTCCTGTGATTTCAAGACCAGAGGACCGTAAGTGTACACATTGGGGGTGCACATGGTGGAGGGGGGGGGGGGGGGGTACCTTCGCGATCACTGTCTCAGTTATGTGGCAGGAAGTGTTCAGCTATATATAGCATGACAGATGGCTGCCATGTCACTGTCCATCAGCTGTCATCTTTGATGTGAATGAGTGCAAACAATCTGGACACGACGCAGAGTGAGGCGATAAGATTTTCATTTTATCTAAATGATGCGTGTTTTTCTCTTGCTGGCTGGCTTTTAGGTAAAGGGTGTCACTAAAGACAGCAATCTTTGAAGTGACAAAACAATTGATGTCGGATATTTTGCAGTGTATCTTTGTGCATTGAGCAAGATAACGTCCTGTGCTAGCTAACTAGCTAACTAGCCCCAAGCTAAAAACATTTAACATGAGCACTGCTTTGCTTAGAACGTTAAAGACATTCTGCTTAAGAATTGCTTTGAAATTCAATTTATTCTTTCTTTTTATTTCCTTTAAAACAAAACTTGACTTTTCCACTCAGGAATCATCTCAGGAATGATGCAATGTGTCAAATTAATATTTATAGACACCCACTGCCTGTCCAAACAGACAGCTACAGATGTACCACATACCTGCTTTTCGAAGAACAGCTCAAAATACTGATTTCACGTTTCACAGCTGAAATTTTTCATTACCCATGCATACAATTTTTCCTCCTTCAGACCCCAGGGACATCACAGAGATGGCGGAATAGTGATGATAAGCTATGAGGTGTATGATGTCCACCCAGAGGCAATTGTGTTGTTTCTTGGGGCCCACGCAGAGTCACTTTGGGCCCCTCCCTCGGATGTTTCAAAAATCTAAATAAATAGCTAGCGAGTAGAGTCAGAGTCTGGCTAGCATAGCATGCTGCTTCAGCATCTCCAAAATAAGCATGTGTTTGTGTAATATTTAGTGCGGCATGGTTTGAGTGGTGGCAAACATCACCACTGCGTACACGTGTTCTCCGGCTCATTTCTTTCAGAAATCTGTTAACAAATGATTCCGAGGGCCGCGCCTGTCTCCATGCCGTGAAGTAAAAATCTTTCCCTCATGGAGACCTTCCCACAGAGCTGATGAAAGCACCAATGCAGATGAACAACATTGTCATCGCACTACTTGGATCTCAAACAAAATCAGAGGGGATGAAATGCCAGGAGAACAGGAGCTTCAAACACACCGTAAACCTCTGTCCTTAGCGCACTGCTTCATTAAGCTAACACAGGCTGCCATCATTATGCAGGCTATTCCCCTGGTAGCTTCCAGCTAACATCTCTGCTACCCGCACTTTGCTGGAAATAACAATTCCCCCGGCCTTACAGAGGTTCACCGCACTCCCTCATGGCTTCCAGCTGAGATCTTCTGTAAGCAGGTGGTTCATCCTTCCTGTTTGCATATTATAAACATGCTTAATACCCACTGAAAAAAAAAACAAACAAACAAAAGCAGCGGTATGCTAACGAGGCTGTCCAGGTCTCCCAGACAAGCTTTACAAGGCATGACAACTATCGCTGGGTCGCCTTTCACTACCTCCGCTTGATCAGCCCCCTATAAATCATTCACTTACTTTCCCTGCAAAGGTCACTTAAATACATTTAGATCAGTCCAGTCAATTTCATCAGGCAGCAAGAACAAATCAGGAGTGGGCCTCATCCCCATGTGAATTGGACATCCAATGAATAGCTTGAGACACCTATGGAGCATTCAGTGCTCGTCTCTTCTGGCACTGGTATGAGAGTATCATGAGCAGGGGGCGGAGTGAAGTAGGACTTCCTCACTTCTGCTATCTATCTAAGCCTGATCAGGATGAGGAACACTTTCTACATGGTTATATGATGTATGCTTCTACCAAGCTTCGTTTACATTCATTTATTTACTGGAGGCTTTTAACCAAAGTAATATACAATTGAGAGAGCAGTGACATCACTCAGTGAAACCCTGGGATTTGAACTGGTGACCTTCCAAACACAGGCACAGTCCTAACCACCTACACACCAACCCAGTTTCTGTACAGTAACTCCAAAATATAGGCAAACGATAAGTAATGACCACAATTTATCATCTCAAGGTGCAGTCTGACTCCTTGCTAAGAATCCCATCCATCCATCCATCCACCCAAATTCCATACCATCCATCTATCCGTCCACTCATTTTCATAGCCCCTTGTCTTATTTGAGGATCACAGGGGTCCGGAACCTACCCCAGACACTATGGGCGCGAGGCAGGGAATAACCTAGGGCAGGGCGCCAACCCATCACAGGGCACCCACTCACACATCATTCACACACATTCACACCTACAGACGATTTGGTAACTCCAATTCCAAAATCTTACCTCACCATATTAATTTCCCCACATTTGATATTTTTATATATACATTAGTCTATGGACCATCTTGTCCATAAAATGGTTCTTATGAAACAATGGTCCCCATTCTTTCATATTAATGACTCAGACTTGAGACCATATTAATATATTATTTCACTAATAGACCCACTTTTGCATTACAAAGCCCAGTTTAATTAAAAAATGCAATTAAACAATGTCCTATTGTAATGTGCAAAACAAAATAATTATTGCTAAAAATAACATATGTTCTTAGTAAGATCATAATAATGTTGCATCAGACTCAGTTATATGTATTTATGAAGGTTTTCATTTGAACAGTCTTTCTTATTTCTCCAGTTCAGTACTTCAGGTCGTGTCAAGCTGGAAAGTCTAGGAGTGAAAGAGAAAACACCCCTTTGTGATTCACCATCTGTGGCACGTTCAGCCTCCTGCATTCCTTTGAATTTCCTTTTCCCGTCTTTCTTTAGAGCTTCTGTCTCTTCTGCTTGTCTGGAGTCGATCTTGCGAGTGAGAGTGCTTTATCTCATCTCAGCCGCGTCTTAGCTGATGATCAGGCCTGGAGTTAATGCCCTCAGCAGTACAAGATGCATTCAGGATCCGGAGTTAGAAATCACTGACAGTGCGGTAGATCTATAATGCCACAGAGTTATTCCAGTACGTGTTATTTTCACAGCGCAATCCATTTTTAAAGGGACGCCGTAAACCATAATAATTGCTCTGGACGAAAGCGTCCAGCAAAACGTCAGTGCAGCATTTCAGGAAAACCGTGAACTGTGATTTCATCCAAGCTTAAGGAGAGTTTTGTGTTTTATTAAGGGTGAAGAATAACCAGCATGGAGGTCAGAGTGGTTGGCAGTGGTGCAGTGAGCACTGCATTCGTGGGTGAAATAGGTTTGCTTCAGTGAAAATGCACTTGCATAAACAAGGCTGAAACAGTCAGTGTAAAGAAACCTGCTGGGGAAATAACAACAGAGCCCTTTATTAATTCAGTTTGTGAAAGGTTCATAAATCCCTGCTGCCTCCACATTACCCCAAGTATGCGAGATTGTGTGTGACTGTGTGCCATGTGATGGACTGGCATCCCATCCAGGGTGCCCCTGTCTTGTGCCCTGTGATGCAATGGAATCCCATCTAGGGTATCCCCCATCTTGTACCCTATGACAAACTGGCATTCTGTCCAGGGTGTCTCCCACCTAGTGTCCTATGATGGAATGGCATCCCATCCAGGGTGTCCCCTGCCCTGTGCCCTGTGACAGACTGGTATCCCATCCAGGGTGTCCCGTGCCCTGTGCCCTGTGACAGACTGGCATTCCATCCATGGTGTCCCCTGCCCTGTGCCCTGCGACAGACTGGCATCCCATCCAAGGTATCCTCCACCTTGTGCCCTGAGATGTATCAGGCTCTTGTCCAGGATGCCTCTGTCTTGTGCAGAAATTCTTAGGCATACTGCAGCGAATCCAGTAAAGTGCAGACAACCAGACACACAGCGCAAGGCAAAGTGCAAAGTCAGTACACTTAGTGTAAACAAGTAAACATTGTGAAAACAATGTGAAAATGTACACATACACAAACAGAGCAAGGCCATAAATAAGTCTAAATAAAAAAATAAAATAATAATTAAACAGATGGTATAGCGTAATTATATGTGCAAACAGAATAAACGCTGATCCTTGTGACAGAAATGCAGAAAAAAACCGCTCACTGCCAGCGCCGTGACCATATTGCTGCTGTCCTTGTTCACCAATCAGTGCGGGCGTCATCATTTAGCAGACGCACGGCGAAGTGAAAGGCGCTTCATCAAGGCCTGGCTAATGGAGCATGGTTAGCGATGCAGTGATTCTAAAAGGTGACAGTGACTCATTCCGCCGCTTGTGCCAAGGCGGGAAGTAAAGTGGTACTGTGAACAGGGGTTACATGGTGATATACAATACACACTCTTATGCTGAAGCCATTGAGAATCCAATTTATATCTTTATCCACTGAGGATTTAGATGTTTAGCAGAGACCACTATGGCCTTACATTATAATTTATATGGCAGACCCTTTTATCCAAAAGTAGCATCGACTAGACTTTGAAACATCTGCTGGCTGAGACTGTTGCGCTGGGGTCTCAACCACTCTGCTGACCCTGGGGTACACACCAGCAACCTTCTGATCAGACACAGCAGCCTAACCAACTGGACCACACACCGCCCCAGGTGGTTACTTGTGGTGTGACTTCTGTGAGTTTGTGGCTTGACCTAAGGCCCCAGTCTCCAGGTGACCAAAATTCTGCCTGCAAGGATGGAGGTACACTACTGATGGAGCTCCGACCTGCTGACAGCAGGGAAGGTGATAGAGGAGGACAGGATCTGTGACCATGTAGATGATGTTTGGGAGCCACACTCATGACCACACACAGTGGAATCCAAAAGTGCTGGGCTGCAGTTAGGGGATGTACTGATGTTGAAGGTAGCAGGAGTAGGCAAACCAGAATAAACGGGCCAGAACCAGAGGCCTCTATCACTTCTCCTGCTTAGCCGGATAACCTGTCAGTTTTAAGTCACCGCAGTTTAAATAGACTTTATCTTCATTCACCTACATTGAGCCCTGGCTAAATTAAATCGGGCTAAGCAAGAAATCCTGCTTTGTGATACAGGTCCCTGGAGATCTGAGTCTCCTGGCCAAGCTGGAAGATGGGAGGAAAAGATGGGAACCAAACTGCAGTGGAGGGTCACCTTATGGATGCGAATGACCACCAAGAAGACAAGCACAGGAGATGCATGTTGGCTAGCTAGCCTGCAAAGAAATGGCACATATTCAATTAGAAGAGCCCCCCTCAAATGGTCCAAAGATCTGAGGTTCCTCCTGGACAACACAGCATTGAAGCAATGTGCGCATTTTTGAAATGTCTCACAAGGGGGAGATAGAGAGCACTAAAGCTGCATGAATACGGCTGAGGGCCCAGCTATCCTGGCACTGGGCCATCGCAAGCAGCATGGCGGAGTTTACCACCGACCGTTTCTAATGAAATGTGAAAGACTTGGATATGAAAGTTCTCACAGAGGTGTTAGACAGAGCACACAATTAAGGATGCGAACAGGAGGTTGCTGGTTCAGGCTCCAGGAGGGATTAGTGAACTTCAGTAAATATCAAGCTGATAGATAGATTATAAACCTGCAGTAATGTAGCCAGCACAGCAGGAGGCGCAAGGGAGCTCGCAGTGAAAATTCACTGCTTTTTTTTTTTTGTTAATGCAGCATAAAAAAGCTGCATCAAGCTGGTTATTGCTAAAAAATACACAAAACAAACACATAAAAATAACATTCTCAGCTAGGAATCCAGGACACTGCAGGAGTCAACATACCCTATAAAATATCTCTGACCTTGAGAGATTATTCATCAGGTCTGACCCTCATCTGATCCCCTAAGACTCAAATATCTAATGAAACATCTATCTACTCCCATTCTTTTCACCATCAGATCTTTAAATGAAATGACATCACGTGGCCTGGCACAATCTTACGATTGTGAGATGAGAGTAGAATAAATAAACAAGCAACAGCAGATTTAGTATAATATGGATCCCTGTCTCTATCTGGCCTGCTGATCTGAGGACATCAGGCCCCCCTTGATTTTCCAGGCACTGTGGTGTCAAGCTCATCCTCTCACGCATTTCAAAACCAGCTTCCTGACATATGATTAAGAGCCGGAAACGACAATGGAGCGTCGTCGCTGCTCCTCCAGCATCTAAGCGAGTTGTTAAACTGCCAAACGATGACAAGACAGAACCTTCCGGACTGATAGCTGTACCTGACAGCAGCTTGCACACAGGGACGTGGTACCATGGCCCTGCGAAAATGACGCCTGCGGATGGGGAGACAGGAGGGATGATTACTGACACTGCTTTCTAAAAGTCTGCTCCCGTTAATACTGTCCGTATCTGAGTATCTATCCTGAGTTTCCTTTTTAAGGTGTATGAATTCGCTGTTCAGCTCTCCCACACCAGTGACCTACAAAACGATGCCCAATGAGCACTGCGAGGACACAGGAAGTGGCAGGTGAAAAACTGATCGCCTGAGCAATGGTTTATGGGAAATGATCCCGGGCATTTCCCTTTAATGAGTTTTGGGAACAAGGAGCTGTCTAAATTTAAGAATATTGATTAAAGACACTTAAATCATAAAATGAATGCTAAGCTAATATAATATGTAGTGCAATGTCCAGGCAGTGATTAGTGATGAATTATCTCTTGCTATAATTGCACTGGAAGCCAGTCACATGGACTGAGACCAATCCATTCATGCCACTTCACGTGCCCTGGCTCTGTGGGCCTTGCATTCACTGGCTGTGCTAGTGTTTCCTAACGCACCAGGCTGTTAGCCATGGAGATGGTGAAGCGATACGAGCAGCCAATCTCTGCTACAGGCTCCTGTGATAAATAGAAGCCTCCTCTCCCACTCCAAGGTGCATTAGCGGTATCTTAAAGCTCTTCAGGCTCTATCCTCCCCTTGTCCCTCTCTTGCTTCCTACTCTCACTGTTTTTTTTTCTGATGCTGCGCTCTCCCATTCCCTCCCTGCTAACACACACACACTCACCCTCAGGAGCAGGTCGTCTAGACCTTATGCCCACAAACACATCATGGGTGACCTCCACTCTCCCAAGCATGTTTCAGCCATCCAGCAATCTCACATCCAGCCAAACGCTGTTTCAGGGGCTCCTATCAGACTCTAAGATCCTTAAATCCAAAAAACATCTAAGCCAAAACATTTCAGCACAAACTCAGCAGGCTGGTGTGTGTGTGTGTGTGTGTGAGCAGGTATACCTTACCTTATGGGGACACAATGTCCCCACAACATGATGAATACCCATTTTTTTAAGGGAAAACTCAATTTAAAAAAAAATCTGTGACTGCATTGAAAAAACTAAAAATGTTTGGTTACTTATGGTTATGGTTAGGGCTAGGTAGGGGTTAAGTTTGTCATAGTTAGCATTAGCATTAATCCCATAGAAATGAATGAGCGGTCCCCATAAAGATATGTTTACCCGACACATGTCTGCGTGTGTGTGTGTGCGTGTAATCAGATACCTCACTTGTGAGGTCCATAGGTCACTAACTTAAGCCATCTTCTTCCTCACACAGTGAACCTCAGTGACATTTCTGAGTAGCAAAATCAAGCCAAAGGTGACCAACATGTAAAATGTTAAATCACTCATGAATCAAGGAAAAAACTGGTTCTTAACCTACTTCAAAGTAATGTAACATTAAATCCATCCATTCATCCATCCATCTTCTAAGCACTTATTCCAGTCAGGGTCATAGAGACACAACAACAAATGTGAGAAGTGTTTAATTATATACAGTGCATCTCATCAGTTATGTTGAGATGTTTACTTATGCATGCATGTAGTACAGTCAGAAATGTGCATAAGGGTGATATCCAAAATTAATTAATACCCCAGCTGCCCCAATTAGCAAGGGATGGCTGACGAGGCCAGCAGGTATTTAAAGGTATTATTATGAACACTCTGGTAATGAAGAGGGGCCCCATGGTATGCTCAGACCAGGAACCGGGGTGCATATCAGACAGATGTGACTGAAATCTGCTTTAAATTATCACTATGCAGATAAATCAAGGAATGAAAGACTGCATACCTTATAAATGACATCATCATTCTGCCCCAGGAGACGTCACTTAAACCGTACTTAAATGTGTCCCACACTGTAAGCTATTATGAATCTATTATGACCATTTATTAAAAATAAGCAATAAGTATTTTTTTCCCTTTTAATTTTCACCAGGAGAATAACTCTCTTTCAGTGTATTCATAATTGGAGTCATATACCCTTTGGGCAGACGATGCATCTTTTAAATTAAGCAACACTGGTGGATAAGTGAAGGAAATGCAAATGACAGACCAGTAACATGAGTAACAGTGGTCACTAAACAGAATAACGCTGATGCTCTGCTACTGGTATGCTATAGTAAATCAGCAATTATTAAACGCAAATTGAAAACCTTTTATAGATAAATTAACAGACAGACACAGTCAGACAGACAGATAGATAGATAGATACAGTATAAGCATACTCAATCAGATTGTACGTGTCTACACATGCTTACCATTCGTAATAAATAGGAATTTTATGACTTTATCCTTTCTGAATTTGTCCTATGTCTTCTTTTAAGCCCCTGTCACCCTAGTCACAGTCCTAAAATAAAAGTCCCATCATTCACTGACGTTCAGTTTCCTTTATTACGCGCAATAAAAGTTTTTTTAAAAAAAAAGAAAACTTGAGTTCATTAAGCGCTTCGATTGATACCGCTGCAGACGCCGTCGCTATGGACGGACAGTAATTACCGCACGTGGCGCCTTCGTATTGCTCGACGTTGCATGGAGATAACCCCGTCCCCGGTCCGCTCTTAATTTTTAATCAAAGCGTCACCCGCAAACTCGTCCCCCGTCCCACTTGAGCGCCTTCATTTAGTTCCCAAAAATGAAAGAGGTTAATGGGCAGATTGGGAGGTGAACCGCCGCCCACACGGGAGAGCGTTAATGACACGCGATAAGCCCCGCTGCTGGCAGCAGTGTGGCATGTTCACGAGACTGTCTAATGACAAAGATGCTTGTTTTTTTCCGAAATTCTTCCAGGCCACTGTAGAGATGGCACATGATTTAAAAACAACATCTGCAGCTTCACCAAAGTGTGTTTTTTCTGTAACGGGGTCGACTCGTCCTTTCAGGCTACACCTCAGCCTCTACCTACTTAGAAGCAGTTGGGGACAAACTTAATTTAGGTGTCACCAAACTTCTCCAGCCTCCAGTAAATTGACCTACTTTCTATTATTTGCTTTCAACATCTTGACTTGCACGTGCTTCCTGGCAGCACACTTGCACCCTCCAGTGGCCGGAGGCCATCCCTACGGTCTTTAAAAGGCGTCATGTACACAGGAGTCCTCCGGATGCAACCTTGAGTAATATTTTGTAAGGTAAGCAGGTGCACCTCCCTCCTCCTCAACACTTCATGGCCACTCCACCTCAGCTCTCACTCTATTTACATGCAGAAATCCATCCATCCATCTTCTAACTGGTTAGGGTAATAAGGGGCCTGGATTGCCGGCTACCATTATCCACTCTCAGACACACTTGTCCCGCCCCCCTCCCCCAGTACCTGGGTCCCTGAAATTTTCCCCCTTTCTCCCCACTTATGGATGTTGGACAGGGTTGGGGAGCCCCCTGGACGCCACACACAAGGCCGAGTTGTTGAAACATAATTATCTGAGTATAATATGAAGACATTCATATATATCAAGTCGGTGCTCATAGAGGTTGGGCTGCCCGAACTTTTACAAACGGCTTCTGTGCTTCTAATTAAAGACAACAGCAGAGTATCACTTCACCAGTCCCCGGGCCTGAGAGCTGATCTACGGGACGTTCATGACAGGATGGAAATAAGGTGATGAGGGGGGCGTAGCAGGGTAGTAGGGGGGAGACTAAGGATGACCGAAATTAATTAAAAAAAAAAAAAAAAAAACGAATGGGTAAATGAATGGCATGTGCTGGGAATGATCACTTCAGCAGGATTCCAGCACAGGAAAAGCTGCGATCAAACGTACATTTTCAGTTTCAAATTATTCTATGGAGCCAAAAACATCAAAGGCAAAACATTTCAGCACAAACTCAGCAGGTTGGTGTGTGTGAGTGTGTGTGTGTATGCGTGTGTGTGCATAGACTGTAAACTGATTTCATATCAAAGCTGAAATTCAAAGCTAACACACAATGAAACAAAGCCTGGGTACATTAGTAGTCTGGCAGTCTGTAGACCCACGTCGGGAAAACCCTAATAATCGGTCTGGGTGCTCAGATTAAATATCGCTACTGAAATTGCAGTCCGCTCCTCTGTTTATCTGTGGCGGCTTTAATGCATTTACAATGTAGTGCAAACGGCTGCCTCCCAGCACAAATAAGCACGAGAAAATCACCTGGTCAAGGGTCTCGAACTAAGTAGCTGGCACGTGGACCTCATTCACACACCGAGAGCGTCGAAAGAGCGTAACTTGGTCCTGGGGGAAAAAAACAGTCTCCCTTCTCATTAGGATTCCAGGAGAATTTCCAAAGGGTTTTTTGGGGGCTGTGCATTACTGTGGTAGAAGATGGACTGGTTTTGGGTCAAAAAACCCACTTAATCTGCCCAAAAATCCATTTAGAACCTAATGACATGGTCCGGCGGGTGCCACTAGAGCCTCCACTCTGGATACGAGCTGCTTAGGATACAAATGGCCACTAAGCAAATAAATAAATGACGTTGATGATGTCGGCTTTCGGCCAGACGGGGCTTGATAATCCGTCCCCCCCAGGCATGCTCTGACTTTCGCGGTCGTCGTGGGAGGTCAAGGACGTGCCACGTCACCGTTAAACCTTCACGTGGCCCCTTTGGCACATGATGAGGCCCCCCCTCGGGCATAACCCAGCACATGGCGTCATGTGTCGAGAGGGGCGGCCAAGCGAGCGCCCGCCGACGGGGCCTGTTTTATAGGCGTCTATTCAGGAGCCCAAGCGGGCAGCTCATTTTCCGGGGCCTGACATAGCGAGGAGACAGGAGGCTTTGCCAGAGACGTGGGGACAGGCTTTAATCCTTTATGCGACTTATTCAGCACTGACAGGGGAGAAAGTTCAATTAAAAAGAAAAGTTTAGTAGCGACAGACGTGTGATAACCAGCAGACTGTGAGCTCTGACCATGGTGGAAGCGAGGGAATCAGCCAGGACGATGAATTGGCCCATTGATTTATCACTTTGCAGCGACAAACGCTTCAACGGTGCAGCAGAAACAAAAGTACGGCAGCTTCCTCCTCCCACTAATCTCAGCGATGGTCCAGCGTTGGGGGGGGAATGGTGGGAACGCTGGGAGGGGGGTGAGAAGGAGGGAAGGAAGACAAAGAAGAGAAAATGTGCGAAGGCCTTGGGGTTATTTACCATGATCTCGGGGTGAGAGATTACAGCAAGTGGCACAAATAAGGAATGTGGAGTCAGGCATTGTCACGTCTGCTGCCGTCCGTTCATCACCTCCACGTACGGAGCGGAACAATAAAGCCGTCCGGGGAAGCAGGATTCGCCAAGGGCCGCTGCTTTGGGATCCTGTCGATGGCCTTTGTGCTGGGGGGTAAACAACCAAGCCGATGCGGACTCACAGGCCGGCATTGACTACCATCTGCGGACAAAGGCGGCTTTCACGCGAGGGCCGCCTAGCTAGCTCCTCAAAAAGGCCCCCGGGGGAGGGACGACCAATCAATGGACCTTTTATCGGGTCTCCCCAGAACATGCCAGTATTCTGCCACTCGTGTAACTCACATTCAGGCATCCCCGCTGCGGAATCCAGGCAACCGTGTGAAGAAAAATACGAAAGATCGCCAAAAGATCCTCAGTGGCCTGAGGAGAGCCTCTCGGATGTCCTCGGTTCAGAGAGAAGCAGACAGGGCCACCGAGACAGGACCCTCGTCACTAAGGGGGGACTAAACTTCGAGATCATTGCAGAAGCTTCAGCTCTAGTTCCCAGGGTCGGTGGAGTACCCACACCCCACCCCTCCCAAGTGCAAGGCAATGCTGGAGACAGGGAGCCCTCTGAGGTCAAGCTTCCAGTCTTCATGGGGGAGGGGCAGGGAAGCAGCTTAGGTACTTCTGAAATGTGCACGGTCTCTTAAATCATGTTCTCTGCTCTTCATTTTTAAAAGCGAAATGAACGATTCAAAAGCGAACGTGGCGCACAACTTTATTGGCCATTAAAGTGACCTGAGACAGTGTGCTGGCTGGGTCACAGTGTCCCTGTAAGTCGTTTTTATTTGTTACTCCATTTCCCCCCCCAAACAAAACCGTAAAGGTGGAGGACAATCAAAGGT
>JAODJW010000002.1:21288609-21306707 GCA_026777045.1 Hyperopisus bebe | reverse complement strand
TCACGTTATGGGGACATTGTGTCCCCATAAGGATAGCTAAACCCGCTCGCACACACACACACACACACACACACACACACACACACAGTTTGTATTCATATCACTGTAGGGATCATCCATTCATCTCTGTGGGAATAACCATAACCCAACAACGACACCCTTACCCAGCCTTAACCGTAACCATAAGCAACCAAACTAAATATGACACCTTTGGCATTGTTAGTTTTTTGATTACATTCACAGATTCACAGAGTGGGGGGTTGAAAAAAATGTTCCCTACTAGGTCAAAATAACCAGTTTTTATCACATTGTTCCCACTCTTTCCCCACAATATCACATGTACTTGACCACACGCACATTTGTCTCAGAAGGGAATGAGGGCTCAGTGCTTGTGCGTTGGGACGGGGCTCATTTTGATGATTTCCAGTCATCAGGGACAGCCGAGAAATTCTGGCCATCCTAAAGCTAAACAACCTGCCTCCCTCCATCCCTCCCTTCATTTCTTCCTCCCTTCATCCCCCTTTCCTTCCTTCTGCACTAGTCACAGTCCCTGAAAATGAAAAGACTCCTTCATCACCATGTAAAAGTTCTGAAGAAACTGTGAAGCAGGGGAACTTGAGAATGGGCAGCCGTGTACTTCTCTTATGGCGTCAGCCCTCTGAGGCTGCTTTTTGTGGCGCGGTGGTATGTTAGGCTGCTGACTACCATAAATTCAGGAGGATCTCACAGCAAATTCCAAAGCATGTTTCCTAAGACGCGGCGCGCCTGAGGTACTGATACTGGGTGCAAAGCATTTTGCTTCATCAGCAATTAAAGCCTCTTCCCAGCCTCACGATTCAGACTCACCTCTCATAGGGGACACGGCATTACCCATTCAGCTTATTTACAAGCAGATTTAAAACGTGAGTGAGCTGAATGTCAATAGTACACTTACTAAAAGTAACATTTTACATTTGAATCCTGAGATTATGTAAAATTACTTTTACAAGTTCTGCTTAAACTTGAATATAAAAGAGGATTTCATGCATAATTTATTACTGTGAGACTCTTTTCATTTAGACAAATGCATTAACAATGTGATATTAGAACAAATCGCATTGCCGCTTGCAGCGTTCGTGTGTGCTGCAATTTTTGATATTTATTTGCATACTTTCCAGGATCCTAGGATGGGGGGGGAGGGCTGCACCTCTGCTTGTCATGTGCGTAATCATTGACATTGCCAGGCGCTGATGGGCCTTGTTTTAAGGTGACTTGTGGGGGAAACTTGTAGGGCTATTTAGCTGTTCCTAAAATCTCTGTCCACCTGCCTAACCATTGACATACCTTAAAAAATAAAAATAAAAGCAAATGTGTTAGCCATGACCAATAGCGATTATCTGCCCATCTGAGACGTGAGGCTCTGGAAGAAAGAGTAGTGGGCATTGCAAACAGCTAGTGGGTGGGTCAAAGGGTCAGTGGGCGTGTCAAAAGATTGGTGGACGTACCAAAAGGTCAGTGGGTACGTCATAAGATTGGTGGGCATGCCAAAAGGTCAGTGGGCATGTCATAAGATTGGTGGGCATGCCAAAAGATCAGTGGGCGTGTCATGAGGTTGGTGGGCATGCCAAAAGGTCAGTGGGCATGCCAAAAGGTCAGCGGGTGTGTCATGAGGTTGGTGGGCATGCCAAAAGGTCAGCGGGTGTGTCATGAGGTTGGTGGGCATGCCAAAAGGTCAGTGGGCATGTCATAAGATTGATGGGCATGCCAAAAGATAAGTGGGCGTGTCATAAGATTGGTGGGCATGACAAAAGGTCAGTGGGCGTGTCAGAAGATTGGTAGGCATGCCAAAAGGTCAGTGGGCGTGTCATAAGATTGGTGGGCATGCCAAAAGGTCAGTGGGCGTGTCATAAGATTGGTGGGCATGACAAAAGGTCAGTAGGTCTGTCCAAAGGTGGGTGTGTTGACAGGGAGAGAGTATAGTGAAGTAGCTGGAACTATACAAATATACAAATTTCCTTAGTGCTTCCAGGAGGTATGCTAGTAAGGGCATCGGCAATGTCTTATGTTATATGAAGAAATAAGAAACAGGAACTTAATTATAGATTGCAAATCACCCTGCTGTTGAGAATGACTGTGAGTTCACCAGGAACGCTGATGTAGGGTACAGCAGGAAACGAAAAAACAAGAAAGGTAAAAAAAAAAAAACAAAAAAAAAACAAAAAAGAAGTAAAGGCAGCAGTCTGTTTAGCGTTTTTAACACTATCAACTGTCTAAAAGATGTACTACCTCTGGTGAACACAGCAGAAAACAAGCGCTCCCTGTAAGTGTTTGTGCCATTTTTTTCAGAAATCCCCTGGTTTGGAGAGTTGTGAGAGAGTAGGATGTACAGGATGTACTGCTCGGTGCTGAGCAGTGCACAGCGAGGCTTCGTCATTCTCTACTTCAGCTTCGCCGGAAGCCAGCCGCTTCTCTACGACAGGTATGTCCTCCCTTTTATCTTTCTCTCCTCTGCTTCACTCCATTTCTCTTCACCTTGACACGCTGGGTAGGCTAGTCCTCACCAGAGCGACCATGGCACAGGGAGATGAACCAGGGAACGGAAAGAAAAAATATGCATAGGGATGTCAAGAAAGCTTAAAAAATAATATAAAACAAGGATGAGTGACACTGAAAATTGGGCACGCCCCAAGCTGTGTACATAGGTGACGCCAGCTGTTCCACCTGTCAGGCCTGTCCCCTTCCGACAAGCTGGTCTCTGAGGATGCAGTGCTGACAAGAAGGAGGCCGCTCACTGTGTGATACTGAAATGAGACGGCTGGGCTCAACTCGAGTGCCAATTTACACAAGAGTAACCAAGGACGAGAATGTAGATTTGGGCAGGATCAGGAGAGCAGCAAACAGCATCCAGGATGCTAAGCTCCACAACAAGCCGTCTGTAGTGATCCAAATCACGAAGCCAAACAGAATCGGGAAACTAGCGGGCGATCGTGACCAAACCCAGGACTGTGCTAAGAAGCCCTGTCCTGACCAGTGCGATCTTAAGCAGGGGTGCTTATGAGTCCAGGGGCCCTACAAATTCTGGAACATTATTAGATGGTCTAGGATGGGGGCCCAACTTAATATGATTTCATGGGCCCCAAAGTCTCTAGTGGTACCTGGTATTAGACTGATATATTGAGTGCAGGGGTGCCTGAATGCAGGCTGGAAACATCTAGAAGGGGGGGCATGGCCACAGAGGACGCCCATGCCATGTGGCAGGTATCTGGTGAACTGGATTATGGACCAGATGTGACAATGGAGGGCAGAAGGAGAAAAGTAGATGGAAAAGAGAAAAAAAAACAAACAGCCAAAGATAAAGCCTCTTTTCAGACTATCTACACATTTCATCTGTTTACATTTGATAAACCATAACTTTAAATTTCAACAGAAGCTTACAGCGACCCTTTGTTTAAATGTTACTTTAAAAAATGACATTAAAGCTGCGTTTCTTAACAATTACAATGGCAATCTTCCCCTTTGCAGAAACTTCCAGAACACTATCAACTGTCCTACGAAAACAACCTGGACAGTTCACTCTAAAAATGATGCTGCCTTGGGTTCTGTAATCAGACCCCTTAGTTCTTTCTGGAAAAGAAGCAGGGTTAATAGATTTCAATTGAGGAAGATTTGGAATGACGACAGACAACTTTCTGACATTTTCTTTCGCAAAACGACACTCTGTCTCATCAGAGGTCTATCAGCCGAATCTGGCTGAGTGCGAGAGACTCATAAAAACAGTGATGAGAGAAGGACAAGTGAAGGCGATATCTGGGTGCAGACCAAAGCAGATGCAGGGGGGCATGACAGACCATCCGGCATTTTCTGAAAAATAGCACAGAGTGAAAACTATTGGACTGTACCATTTTATGCACCCTGTAGGGGCACATTACTGGGTGCTCATTTTTGTTTTGCATCTGGGTGTCTTTTCTGTCATGACATCACACCAGTCACTGATGTCTTTTTATACCTGTACGCCCTTTTTTATATCGCCAGTGGTCCGATAACTCTCAGCCCCCGAATCCCTACTTTCAATTGAATCTGTTCCCCAGGCTTAATTATTTAAGCGGGAGGTTACTGCTGGACTGTGTAGTCATGGATGACATGCTGTTCTTAACACCTTGGCCTGATGAAACATTTACCACTTTATCTGATATTCAGTCCAATCAGTCGGTCCTTACAAGACATGCAGTTTTCATTAACCATTTGGTTGTGTTTTAATATTTAATGCTCTGAAGAAGCGTACTTTTGTTCAATTGCCCTTAACAGATGATAATTTTGATGACTCATGTTAAATTATGCATTTATGTGTAAAACTTGTATAAATAAGACATCTACGTGATTAAAGTCATGCACTCAAGAAGACTTGAAGCTAAAATTTATTTGTGGAGCTGCCTTTGATTAGCAAATTTTGCTGTAAAAAGGTGAGAATGGATTAATATGCATAAAAAGTATGCAATCAGAGAACACTGTGCATGGAGCAGCGCTTATAAACATGCTAATAAATTTACTCAACACATTGTCCTCTCTGTGACTGCAATGAAATAATAATAATAATAATAATAATAATAATAATAATAATAATAATAATAAAAACAATAAACTGTATAAAAATCAAACTAAATTTCAAAACTGCAAAGTCAAAAATGGATGGAGGGATGAATGAATGGATGAGTGGATTGTTACGGTTCAAAACTAAGGCTCGCTCACAGACACTGCAAGCAACTCTGATTCTTCTTGCCGTCATTTTCTCTTTGAAAGTGACCGTTTTAATAAGAGGAGAATGAAATAGCTAATGCTTATTTCTGTAACGTTATGATGTGGACCATGTTAAAATGATAACAGTTCTCTGTACATGAGGACCTTCTGTACATGAGGGAGAATTTGAATTCTTTATTGTCTTTGCATGACTGTATATACTATGAAAAACTGTTTAATTTACTCCTAATAGCAATATCAGTAAACAACAACAAAGACAAATGTCAAAGTACAGGTATGTAAATAATAAACAACCAACAAACAAGAACCAAGTCAAATGTGGCTGATATGTACCATAATACCTAAGCGAGGCATAAATAAGGTAACAGTGTATGGATATCGCCATATTTTATCCCTTGGGAAATATTATAGCGACCATCGTCTACCTTCGGCCCTGCCGCGGAGCTTGCTGCTATAGAGGGTCCCTGGAGCACGCTCACAAAGTGCCACCAAGACACAGGAGTGCTGGGGGGTGGGGGGGCTGTGCAGATGTGGAGCAAAGGCCCAGAAGCCAGGGATCAGGAACAAAGAAACATCCTCCAAGGGGAGGATGAAGAAAACAATGTGTCAGAGCGCATGGAGAGACCAGGCTAGCAGATGAAACGCTGACAGATGAGGAATTGTGCTAGACAAAGGCTTGGGAGAGCAGGGTAGCAGCTGGACTGGGTACAGAGCGTGACAGCAGGCTGCTCACGTAGCCAGCATTGCCTGTTAGTCCCCCTGCAGGGACCTCTATATTCACCCAAACCAGAGATCAGCCTTGTATACAGAATAAAAATGCATGCAGCTGGGTACTGAATGAAGACTGAATAATGAGATATTAAGTACTTAAATAAGCATAAACCGTTTTGCAGTTCTATCTGATCGTAAGACAGTTAGGTACGTGTGGATGTCCCAGCAGAGGTGGAGCCAGATGAATTTAATTTATCTGTATCAAATTATCTATAATGTAAAAAGGCTTTCTGATTGGTTTCTTGGCCGACAGCCACACTCCCTGACCGTCCCACGTGTACCTGGTTGTAATGATATTTTTGCCCAGTATTCCCTCAACTTGGCCCACTATTGTGTTGCAAATGGATCGCATTGTGACTTCCAGCGTACTAGATGTCACTGTCGATGAGGGCGTTTATGCTCCGTGGGTATGAGAGAAGAAGGGTACAAACATTGACGGTGTTAGTTGCAGCTACCCCGTTCAGATAAAGAAAGGTTATCAGGTTGTTTTTTTCCACTGTGTGGGTGAGTATGTTCTGCAGCTAGTATCAGTATGGAGAAGGGATCTTCTGCTCCACAGGCTTGAATTGAAGGAGAACATTTTTTTACATCACTGAATATGGAGCGAGTCCCTCAAAGCAGCTTTTAACGCTTTCTGGTGTAACTTTGGTCCTAGAGTTAATTTGGTAGCTGAAGCACATGCCTTCTGGATGTCAATGTGAGCCACTGATGAATCTGTGCTACAGCTTTCAGAGCTTCATTCAGTGTGTGAGTTTGTGGATAATACTGGCTATATGATAATGGTTCTTGAGTTGAACATGGAGCCAGCTAGAAAATACATAAGCAACTCTTACTGGAAGCTGGTCCGGGAGTTGACATTCTTTTTGGTCTTTATGATAGCAACCAAAATAGAGGCAGCTGGTCAACTAAACTATCTCTGGTCGCTGGTCATCACTGGCATAAGCCGCTGTCATGACAGCCACACTTACCTTGACTGTCTACAAACATCCTTTGGTCTGATGAACATCTTGCAAGTATGCAGAGCTGCCCTGCTGGCTCACATAAAGTGAAAAACGTGCTAGAAGATGTGTGAGGAAGTTCACAGTGAACGTGTGTGTGAAATTAGATGCCAAAATCTACGCTGCTCTCCCCTGCCTGGATGCACTTCGCTATTTCTGTAAGATCACGTCCTTGAAGACGAGATCATGGAGGAGATTGATGCGTCACCCTAGGTGCCTCCAATTATCATCACTCAGAAGAAAACAGGTGCCACTTCTATGTGCGTCAATCTCAAAGAAGCCAGTAAAGCTATGATTGGGAACAGCTGTATCCTCCTGAGACCCCACCTATTCATTTATGTCCATTGTAGTGGACATTTTATTTTTGCATCTATCTTTTCACTGATGCTAGGAAACGTATTTATTCCTGTTGAACACTAAAGAGGACATGCTGTGAAATTAAAAATAAAAATAAATTTGAAAAAATCTAAGTTGTAAGATGTCTTATTTTCTCCAAAGACAATTAACCTAAATTGAAGGACACTTTTTTCCTTTGGTCCCAGGAAGATATTCTAGTCCACATGGACGAGGGGTTACAATTTTCTCTACACCTGATCTGTAGAGCATTTGCAATCAGGTACTGCTATATCATGACGGCCAGGATTTTACATACAAGGGTGTTCCTTATGTTCCTTATGGTGTGGCATCTGAGCCAGTGATGGCCATGAATCGCCTGAGCCGCATTCCTCCCCATTCATGCTGAGGACCCCCATTTTTGAGGGCCATTGTGTGGCTTAGCAGGTTAGGTCTCTGCTTTGAAAGCACTGATCAGCAGAAACGTTAGGTCACTGTTGGGCCCTTGAGCAAGGTCCTTAACCCTCTGAAAAACGCTTCAAGAGTGATACATAGACAGCTGATCCTCAGGTTTCAACCTCAACTCGTGTGTCTGTGTGTGTGTGTCTTTAAAAATGGAGAGCAAGATAAGATACGTGAAAACTATTACATTACAATGTACCCGAACAAATAAAGCTTCATTTAATTTGTTTTGTTTTCAGTTCTACTGTACAAGGCCTGGTGAATATGGCTAATTACTTAAATGGCATTACTGTATGGGGTTGGACTTCTGAGGAGCATGAACACAGCATGTACAGTAAGCTGCACTGTAGCATCACCAGAATGCTGGTGAAAAAGCCATTTTGTTACATCAAGGTTAGGGGTCTTAGTCTCACCACAGGGCATACAACCAGAGCATGTGTCTGCCAACACCTGTCTGCCATCTTCTGCTGATTCACCCTGATACACACAGAAAGTACTATTGCATCTCTTGATTAATGGTTGATGTTCTACACACATCTGCCTGTTCTGGACACTGGGGTCTGAGCTGAAGATTTAAAACACACATATAATTTTTTATCACCAATTCATTTCACTCTATGGCAGTCTAGAATACAACCATTAATTCACCTCTGGCTAATTATCAAGAATTTAAAAGAACTTTCTGATGTGTCTCTTGCCCAACGGTCAGGCTCCCAAACCCTCTCAATCCCACAGTCATCTTTCCCTTTCTCAGCCCTTTTTGTATGTTTGTTTTCCTGTTCTGTTCTTTTTTGTTTCCCTTTGTTTTCTTATTCTGTTCTGTTTTGTTTAACTGTTTACTTTCCTGTTCCAATATGTTCTGTTTTGTTTCACTGTTTGCTTTCCTATTCTGTTCTGTTCCCTTGTGGATTCCCCTGATGTGCTGTCTCACTGTTTGCTTTCCTGTTCCATTATGTTCTGTTTTGTTTCACTGTTTGTTTTCCTGTTCTGTTCTGTTCCCTTGTGGATTTCCCTGATGTGCTGTCTCATTGTTTGCTTTCCTGTTCCATCATGTTCTGTTTTGTTTCACTGTTTGTTTTCCTGTTCTGTTCTGTTCCCTTGTGGATTTCCCTGATGTGCTGTCTCACCGTTTGCTTTCCTGTTCCATTATGTTCTGTTTTGTTTCACTGTTTGTTTTCATGTTCCGTTCCCTTGTGGATTTCCCCGGTGTTCTGTCTCACTGTTTGCTTTCCTGTTACGTTTCCTTGTGTGTTTTCTTCCTCTACTCAGTTTTGTTTCATTGTTCAGTTTTGGTTCTTTCCTTGTGTTTTCATGTTCAGTTTTCCTCTCCCATTTAATTTCCCTCAACCTGCTTCCTGTCCATGCACCAGTCTTTTTAATAACTTTGAGTGGGGATACAATCATATTTTACTTTCATTTTCTTTTACTGTTCCTTCCTCTTCATTTCATATTATTAATGTTGAAATAGTGTGGGAACCTTTTTTTTTCATTTTATGTTACTGAACAATAAAAAACAATGGCTACTAGCTAGAGTATTAGAGTGTAAAATTTAATAGCTTTGTAATCTCCTGTTGACACACAAACTGGTGTCTGTAAGGCAGCGTTGTCTTGGCTAACAGGCTATGACATAGGGAACAAGTCACGGAACACGTCATGGGCAACACCCACCAGCAAATCAAGTGTTTCCACATCCTCCCAGACAGCACTGTATGCCAGGCCCATGTGGCGAATGTTTTTTTCCCTGTTGCTCCAGCTGTGGTGTCATGTATCGACTTTCTGAACCTTTACATAGTGAGACACTCACGTGTCCAGCAGAACTCCCTGCTCACATTCTCCAGCTTCCTAGTCCTGACCAGGGACGTGCTTGATATTCTACACACACCTGCTTTTTCGAGACACAAAGTTATGAAATGATGATGCTTTTCCAGACATCATTTTGATTTTTTTTTTTTAAAGGATAAATTCACTTCACTTGTATCAGGGTGGACAGCACACCTGTCAGACTACAAAGATATCAACAGGCTATCCTGTACAAAGCAATTTTATACCATTACTGGTATTCCTTTGATGATAAAAACTGCTCATCTACAAAAAAAGTTTCTTCTGAGAATGTGCGTGCAGACGATATTGAAAAACAAAGTTTTGAAGTAGAGCAAGGAAGCCAATGGCAAATTTAGTGGTTGTTAGGGATAAATTGAATTTTCTCCATCCTTTTTAAACCATGCCTTTTATTTAACTCAATCAAACACTCACAGTGGGGAGTAGAAGCTGTCTGACCTGTTTGATTAATAGACTGTCCACTAAGATGCCATTAATTACATGTCCCCTTTATTTAAATATCCTACTCAGGACGACCGCAAAGCTGATCAGTTCCAGAAACACCATGGTGGATCCATGCCTAAAACCAGAGGTTTGTCTGCAAGCGGGAATCTGTTCCCAAATCGCGGTATTGCGTAGCCAGTCACGGGGTCCCCACAGATATCGCAGTAATCCCACGGAGATGCTAGGAATCAGATTATGTGTGAGAGTCACTGAGACGGCAGAACCCGGCTTTTGCTTCTGAGATCGCCTCCCTAAATCTGCTTTTCTGGGTGATTATCCCGGCTTGGTGTGAAAGTACTCCACATGAGGGATGATCCCATCTGTCATCAGTCATGGCCAGTGCATCAGAAGGAAAAAAAATCCTTTGGGGAATGTACCCCAGAGTGATAACATTCCAAGCACTTTAGGAGGTGACATTAAACTGAGAGCGGTTCACTCCCTAACAGACTGATGTCGGTCAGTGGCCGGTAGTTTTGTAAATTCATATCAAATGCCTCACATTGCAGGTTATCACCTGCATCACCCTTGTGCAATTTAGATTTCATCTTAACGAATCATAATTCAAGCCCTCACCTGCCCAGCACATGGTGAATTACCAATTAGAGACTCAAATGGGAGAATGTTATCTCCAGTTTTCAATCAATTAAAATGCGGCATGAAATGTAATTATGAACCATCCTTTAATTGTTTACAGAAGTTCATTTACCATGGCTTCTGAACATATGGTAATGAACAAGTAACTGAACAATTAATTCTAATTAAGTAGAATATTAGATTCTAGTGTTTTTATCACTGACTGAGTCAAGTTGGGGTAATGTGGAGTGACGTTCATCCCCACAAACACTCGTGTGACATCGACACCGTACACATTTTGTAACAGCACATCAAGCGGATCAAGATTATATGGGACCTAGCAGACCGACTGGAAAGATCTGTTTCTTCTTCCCACTTCTACAGCTCCACCGAGATCATAAAATAACACTGATGATTTTCAGAGTACATAAAGAACAGTCTCAACAGACGTGCGATAAATACTGAAAAAATAAATGTTCCTCAGTGCGACAGTGTACTTTTTTTTTTTTTTTATAGCCGTAAATCATCCAAGGTGTTTTTAAAGCCTTGAATCCTTCTGTATGCAGCACAATGGGAGTAGAATGTACACACTCCTAGCGACTCGGGAAAGAATGCCCTCTGGTGAATATCACCAATCCAAACGGTAAATAAATGTACCCAGTCCGACAGGCTCTTCAGTAGTGACCTCTGTGGTACAGTATCCACCTGGCCAACTAACCTGTAGAAGACACAGAAGAACACCTCGTCCAGTGTGCAGTCTCCCCTCCAATATGCACAATTTTCACTGTCATTGAAATATTTAAGTCACAATGCTATGTAAATTCAGACTTAAATTGCCATAGTCCGACAGTCAAACTCCTTAAATGATATAGATTACCTCAATTTGCCACATTAGTTGGGCGCCCCCCCGGATTGTGTGTGGGAAATGACTTGTTTAAAATTTTGAATCCTTTGAGTTCAAATTTTAGTTTCATGTCGAATTGGTGGACAATTGTTTCTCCGAACCTTCATATGTGGACCATAAAGTCTATCTAGTCCTGTAACCGAATGATAAGCCGTCAGGAACAAGAAGTCCATTGACCGTTGGGTTTTACCGTAGTTAAAAACCCAATCTGGACCCTCATTTGCACTCAACGAATCACTTTGGGGCAAACAAAATGAGGATGGTACCACATTCAGATGCTGGGCAGGTGAGCTTTCCCTGTTCCAGAAAGCTGAAGCGCAAATCTTGTAACCAAAGCAGACCTCAATATGACGCACTATGAAAAGTTTGCCCAGGGGCTCAAAACAGACAGATGAATGCGAGCCTTAGAAGTTTTCTTTAGCTCCTGTTATCAATGCCTGCTGTTGACACAGGGACACAAAACACAACCTTTATTGTGAACCACTGAGTCCAATTTCAGAGGGTCTGTCAGCATCACCTAAGGGTTGAAACTCAGCTGTATTTAGCAGATTATTTAGCAACATTAAATTCTGCAACGTGACACCTAATCTTTAGCATACAAGTCATTAGAATGCCTCGTCCATCAACACACTCCCAATAACCACTAATCAAAGCTGTCTGATTGTGGTTTGGATCCTATTCCAGAACACCAAGGCCCGAGATGCATGAGACACCAGTCTGGCCAAGGACAGGCACAGAAAGGGAAATTACCAGGCACCAGTTCTCTTGAACTGGGTTCCACGTTTTCGAGGAGGGTCCCGAATAACACGGGAAGAACAGTAATACACAGATTCCGGAAAGTGCGGTACCGTGGGTACTTTCTCCTAGAGTTGCTGCTTTGTTCAGTAATGCTTCTTCAGAGTATAATTAAACGTATATTAATGCACCTGTCTGTAACTATCCAAAGTGTAATTGCAAACTGATGTTTTATTCAGCTAGTTCTCAATGTGGCTTAATAAACATCAGTTTCTTGGAAAATCAGCCTTTCTAGCTGGAGGCAGGTTTCACAAAGCCCCAGTTGGGGATTGCATTCATTCATTCATTCACAGTTTCCTGCCAGCTCGCTGGTGAAGATGCTGGGTGGTGACTTGCTCCTTTCCCTCATTTCGACACGTAGATGTTTTATGAAAAAACATCAGGAGAACATCTGCACAGATAATAGTCTATTAATTAACATTACAGTAATGTTTTTAAGTCCAATTTAATTTTCCAGCCTCATTACTGTGAGGAAAAATACCCAAAGTATTTTTTGCCAAAATGGCATAATTGTCACATGATGGCACTGTGTGAAGTCGTCAGTCTCTTCATGTTGACATATGCAGTGTTTTTTTTTTTTGCTGAAAAAATGTGAGCGTTTAAAAAGCTAGCAGTGATTCTGTCACTTCTAGTAGCGGTAGCTTTGTGTTACCAAGCCGTATCCCATTTGCTGATGACGGGGATGCTGCTGAGACCGGCATGATGACGGACGCTGATGAGTTTAACGGGGCATCGCGACACATTACTGCCGGCCGCAGCCAGCCGAGACAAGGGTCTAATTACCCGTGCTCCAATTCCAAGCGGATGGAACATATCAGTGTGGAAATCGATGCCCTCTGATTGGTCCGTATAAGTCAAACATTGATGAAGCAATTAGCACAAATGATTGTACTTGTTTAGGGCTGTGTAAGCCACCTGTGCCCTTCACATGACATCAGGCCTGCTTATGATGCACTCGCAGGATCCCTGCAGCCTCTGCAGCTGCATTCAAAACAAGCTGCAAAGTCACTCCTAGCATATTCATTATCAGGAACAGCCCATGTTTCCTTATACCTCAGAGAATTCCCAGCAGCGTGGATTGGGCTCCATCCAGGGATAAATCCTGGGTTCAGCTAACACAGCAAAAACCTAGGCCGTCGCCATGTGAACACAGGATTCTTGGAATTCTTCCGGAAGAAGTGTCCAACAAAGTGGACAGCTCAGCATGGACATGGGGAAATGGATGGAGATTAACAAGAAGAAAACGAAAAAGAAATCATGCTTTTATTTGACATTTGTAACATTGGAATGTGTTGGTTTTCATATATCTCATCATGCTCTACTTTTTAAGATTCACGCACACCGAGGTAAAAGTGAAGCTTGGGGTCTGAGCAGAGGGTCATCCAGCACCCCAGGAGCATTTTATGGGGGGGGGGTAAAGGGCCTCGTGGGCTCAACAGAGGTGTGACTATTCCACCGAGGATGGGATTTGAACCAATGACCTTCTGAACACAGGCAAAGTGGTCTAACTCAATCAGTATGGGCTGTCATAACCAATGGCATATTTGCATTAAAACCCCATTCGCCCGTGCGCTGGGATCCTGGAGGTGCCCACTGGACACACGGCTAAAAGGAGAGAGCTGGGTAATTTTTTAAGTAATTCAATAGAACGGAAGCTAAGTCTTCACCAGATGGTTACTAATTCAACAATAGGGTGGCAGAATGGGCAGGGAGAGTCGTCATAGGGAAACTTTAAGATGGCTGTCAGATTTAACCACATCTCATCACTGCTTCTTGTCATACTGCGATTTTGCGATTCTCTTCAGAGGATATGCTTAAAAGGGCAGAATGACTTTGCACACTCAAATATTCACTCTGAAAATAAAAACATCTCAATAGCATTTTAACCATTTGTCATACAGATGCAAGCTTAAAAATATTGTCCCTGTTATATTTTGCGGGGAAATGAAAATCTTTTTAGTGATTTAGATTTTGTAGAGAAGCACAAATCCACTAAAAGCTGTCAGTCACACGGTTTATGAATAAAGATTAGACTCAGCTGTGGGTGTGAATACTTTAGTACTCTCCTCGATTGCTTTTCACACCAATAATTAGCACGTGAAATTTGCATAAATGCCTGTCTTTTCTCTATTATACTTAATTCCCATCCAATATGGTTCTCCTGCTGCTGCAACCACAGAGGCTGACACAAATTCTTGTGCATGGATAAAATCTTTAGGGACGATTCTTATTGGTGACCATAAAGGTTCACAGCTAGGGAGATCTGACTTATGAACATGCTGTAACAAAATTTATAAACTTGGGCAATTCCCTCAGAAAAAAATTCCCTTTTTTATTGCAAGTTTTAAATACCAGAAATCTGGTTTACAGTGTTGTAAACAGCAATGGAGGACCCTTGAAACTCATAAATATTGACGTGCTTTCATGTTTCTGTCTATTAGTTCCTGTTGGCATGGCGATAAGCACCCGGAAATCTCAGTCAACCTGCTTGTTTGGGGGTAAAACTGAATGCAAATTGGCTAGTTTAATTATGTTAGATGGATTTAATTTTGTGTCCCATCTGAGAAAAGCAGAATCAGGTGATGGCGCTCACCTTGAAACGTAAAGGAAGCAGAGCAGAGATGTCACTGGCACTTGCAGTTTGAGAGCTGTCCATTTCTGCCAAAGTTTTTCAGTGTGACATCAGCTCTGGCATCACTCACCACATTCAGAACAAAGCAGAGTTTAAATCTGGGACATGAGATATCAAGGGTTATACAAGACCATAAATCCATGGTGGAAATGGAGTATAAAACTGAATCAGCGTTAACCACCGAAGGAAGCGGTAAGATAGACCTCGTAAAGAGTTTATACAAGTGTCGCTGTGCTTCTGTTGACCTTAAAACATATTGCCTCACATAATGGGCCGTAGTTGACCTTTCACTGTGTATGGATTTTCCTGCAGTTTTGGCCTGTTGACAAAATCTGCCGCACTGGTATTCCCATGTGCCTGACGTGGAGCATCGCAATAACTCTTACAGACGACGGTCATTTCGACCAGTGCCAGTTAACCCATTAGGCGACACGGTAGGTTGTTACGGCGGGGCATGATGAAGGAGGGGAAGAAGGGATGATCTATGGACCAGCTCTCAACAACAATGGAGTTCATTAAGAAAGAAAACACAAAAGGAGGAAACGGAAGAAAAAAGGAGAAAAGAACGGGACCACGAGGTGTTAAGAACAGAACAGAGCAAAATAGAAACTTACTAAAAATCACCACAAAGCAGCATAACTAGGGAACAGAGGAAAACAGGGAGCAGGACTAGGAAACAAACACAACTACTAACACACGCTAACAACTACAATGACTGATCGATAAACGAAGTCAGGGCACACTGATTAGTACCAATCAAACCCCACCAGGGCCCCCAGATAAGCTTAATTACCCCTGACACCCCTCCCCACCCACACACACAGGTAGAGTGCCCCGTCTGAGACAAATTGGTAGTGAAATTAGCTGGGAGGTGAAGATCTCTTGGGGGGGGAGGCAGGGGCTTTGTCTCTATTACAGTTTCATCTGTGTCACTCTCAGCTTGTTCTGGTCAGGTCTCATCAGTTGGGGGTCCTTGGTGAAAAAAGGGGTGCAACTGTGACTCCCCATCTAGGATAACGTGAAGAGGCACCTACAGTGGGGTCAGTGCTGGATCTGGATGCTCTCAGGGACTAAGACACAAAAAGAGGACATTGTGTTTTCTTGGGCTGTGGGGCTTTCAAAAACCGAAATGGTGACCTTATAAATCGGAACAAGGTTTAAACACTTGTTAAGGTGTTTAAGCTGGTTTAAAAAGAAAGGTATTACGGACTGAAAAAGAGGACATGTCTGGGAAAAGAGGACAACTCTAAACTGCTAAAAAAAAAGGTTCCTCTGGCTAGAATTAGCTGCTTTGGTTAGATTTGCTCTGATGATATAAAACACCCATTTCCAAGATACAATAGGAACCGCTATTATTCCCATGTTTTTAATTAATGTTCCGTTTTTGATCAGGCACTGGACTTAGACTAATTTTATCACAATAGTTCAGTTCCAGCCCCACACAAGCACATACTGTAGTAAAGGCATCGTTCATGGAAAGCAGAGTGGCAGTGTATGGTAGGATCTGTAGCAGTACTGACTATGAAAAGGAAGATCGTTTGCCAGCATTACTCTCCCCTCCTGTGTGAAATGAACACAAAAGGACTCTATGAATGCATCCCTATCACACGTGACTTTGTCCACATTTTCACAGTTTAGTAATCCGTCATAAACGAACATGGTTAGCTATAGCAAAAGCGAACTAAATATCTTGTGCACATGAGACTTGAAGTTATTCTGTAGAGGGGCGGACATTTGGGCACTGGCCCGGTTGCATCTTATATGGGCAGTTTGCATTGTGCCTGGTCCAGATGATCTGCATTTGCACACATGCAGGTAGGTAAAGTTTGTTGCGCCATGTTCTACTCTTATCTTCTAATTCAGTGCTTCCAAAGCCGGTCTTTGGGAACCCACAGACGGCCCATGTTTTTGGTCTCAGCCAGCTGTCTACCAGACACTTCATGTACAGTAGGGCGGAAAAACATAGGCTGTCTGTGGCTTCCCGGGGACCAGATTGGGAAACACTGCTAATCTAATCACTATGGATTTTTCCATGGTGAATGTGAATATTGCATTATTATTATGCTGTATGATAATGCCGCAATAAACGCTTTGTGTAGCCCCAGGTTGTGCAGGGATTTTTACAGAACCATAAATATAACACGCTCAGCTTCTCGAAGATAGTTACAATATTCTAACCTGGCTTACAGAAGTTATACCCAGCTGACATCATCAAGAACATACAGCAGTGCTTATAAATCTCTCCTCCCTTCTCTCTCTATGGGCCATTTTAAAGTTTAGAACAATATAATTTAAAGGAAAACTGATGTTAAAAGGATAATCTTCCAAGGTATCACCAAACTGGATACATTTCTCTAAGGGACAATTAAACATTTATTTGTGTTATCCACATTGTGCATAACGTCTGTCTACTTTCCTCACAGCTAATTATTGCAGTGATTATAGAAGGATATACATTTTATTTTTTGATATACGGTGATATATTATTGAAAGCTTGAGCGTGTGACAGTAGCCATGCGGTATACTGTACATTGCGTCTGTATCTCCTGAGACGTTATTAAGATAGTCCAGCACAGGCTCCATACTCTGTACACACCGAACAGTACAGTATGTCATTGTTCCATACTGTTCCATCTCACGCTGACAGTGTAGTTTCCGTGTTGTGGTATGTTAGTTGGGCTGTTGTTTCTTAGCTCTGTATCCCGGTTTTGTTATTGCCCGCGACCCACCTTCCACATGCACTTGAGTCATCTTCCTGCACCTGCTCCTCAAGTCAAGTCAAACATTGTCATTTCAAAACACGCAGGTATACAGTGGAGAGGAATAGCGTTTATCCGCAGCAATAAAAATGGCTTTACACAGAACATGACAAGTTAGAAACAAAATACAAAAATCAGTAAGTAGATAAATGAGTATGCTGTGCATAGTGCAACTTTCGACTATGGCTGTGGAGTGGGTTTGTTTATTATCTGAGTTCAGAGATGTACATGTAAACAGCTTGCAGTGAAAGTGTACATGTTCAGTGAAAAAACAGTGTATAAAGTACAACATAAGGCAGATTTTCTGTTTATTTCATCTGTTGCTGGATGCTCTCGCTCATGTCCATTCCCCGGCTGTTTAGCAGGAAACCTGGCAAGTAAGAGTAAGACAGTCCAGTTCGGGGCACATTGGGTCTCTGTAAAGTCTCTGTCATAATACAACCCATTTCAGCAAACTCCTTACGTCCAGTTATAACAACATGTTGCCAAGTGCTAGTAGCTTTTAGTTACTTTTTTTTTTATATATCTTTCTAAGTATTTCTCTGTTAAAAAGCCTTTTCCATTACATTTTGCATTTTATATTAATTTCCATTTGATATCTTACAGCGTTCTGATTAACAATAATAGTTGCCTTTCTCCCAGTATTTCTTCAAAAGTGTATTTTTCATTAGTACTTACACAGTAGCTAAGTGGTGCAGCTAAATTGGCAACATCCTCCTCTCTCTGACATAAAAGCCGTGATTATGGGATAGCTGCACCCTGAACCTCCCCACCCCCCCTCCCCACGCAATCTAAGGCAAACCTTAAATTACTCG
>JAODJW010000002.1:21232699-21247307 GCA_026777045.1 Hyperopisus bebe | reverse complement strand
GTGGGGGGGGGGATGAGACACGACGGCACTGTCAGTAGGCAGCCGTGGACCAGCAAGAAGTGTTCGGGACCAGGCAGGCCGGCGGTAACCGTGGTTTCCTCACCTCCAGCCTGAACGAGCACTAAGGGGAAGCGGCTGGGGAGTGATTAGGATTCCACTCAGGGGGTGGAACTGCCACCCTGGCCAGGCTTAAAGCCCAGGCTGGGAGGAAGCTGTAAAAAGAGAAAGAGGGAAGCAGATATGCATGTGTGTTATGCGCAGGTAGAATAGGGAGTATGTAGGGAGAAGCGCCACCTACCTGCTGGAGGACCTCATCACAGGCACCCTTTTTAGCATGTCCACACTTAGAGTCTCCTGGGCAATGACACGATTGTATTGTACTCTTTCCATAGTGGAAATATGATATATCATGAAAAACATATAAAAAATCTTAAAATTGCTTTTTTGATTCTATACCTGGAAAAATGTCTTGCTCAGAGGAGGCAGTGATTGCTTCATGGGTGGGAGTGGCAGAGGAACTT
The DNA here is from genome assembly GCA_026777045.1 of Hyperopisus bebe. Lineage (NCBI taxonomy): Eukaryota > Metazoa > Chordata > Actinopteri > Osteoglossiformes > Mormyridae > Hyperopisus > Hyperopisus bebe. The sequence goes on along the minus strand of JAODJW010000002.1, from coordinate 21,246,786 downwards.
TTGCTCGTTGTTTGCACAAAAAAAACCTCATTAATACAAGTGAAATCAGCAGGTGTTTCAAACTCACCTGCTGTTCCACACCTTAGGAGAGCAATTTCATGTGAGTGGGTACAGAGTAGAACGTGTGAGGTGTTCACTGGACTGCTGTAGGGCTCCTCACCAGATCAGGCATAGAAGAGGCAAGCCCAGACACATTGAGAAAGCCCCCTGTGATGGGAGAGAGGCCGACTGCCATTAGACTGTTTCATACCTCCAAGCACCCAAAAAAAGAACACTGCATAAAGTAGGTCAGTGGCCTTTATTGTATTGCAGATTTCATATTTTTTTTTAAGGAAAAAACCTGACCTATTTTGTTCTGAATGAGATTGCATTGCGCGTAGGGGTGAAACTGTATTGGAAGCAAGTTTCAATTCACTTCACTTATTTATTTATCTGTGTGCTTATTTTCATTTGTCCATCCTTTCAGCCTTATATCATAGTCTGGGTTGCACTAGAATGTAATCTTAAGAAACTTGTACAATATCACTGATTGGCTGTTTCTGTAGTACCACCTGCATATAAATTAGCACTCACTGTTCATAGATTTGATTACAGTCTAATATCAAACTGGTCCATTTTTCTCACAAATCGACATGGTGCTGTGCTTGGCTTGAGTTTTCATGCTTAAGTAACACACTTATGCTTTATTCACTGAAGTATTGTTACTGTGCTTTTTTATTGTTGTAAAGGTCCATAATCCAGTGGGGTGTAGTACAAATTGAGTTTTACATACCCAGTGTTAACACATTAGAGCTGGGTTAACAAATCCAGTTACCCTGCTATCAGCAATACTTTGACGGTGGTTATGAACTTGGCAAGTTAACTTGGGGTTTGTCTGTGTGTATTTGTATAAAAGGGGCATTGTAAATTAATGATTCAAAGAGCTGCCCTTTGATACGTAGGAGGGAGGTAATACCCACTCAGGGGTACGTTTCCCAAAAGCAGAACTGCTAACAACATTACAATTTACATAGTCGAAACCATGCAACTGAACAGTTCCAACTGTGTAAGTTGCTAAAGGGAGCTTTTGGGAAACCTACCCCCCCTCGGCAAACTTCATCAGCAGCACTAACCCCCTCCCCAGCAAATTAAATCCCACTGGGGTGTAAAGGGATCAGTGCTAAATATCAGTTTTTGGATTAAAAACAAAAAAAAACTTTTTTATTTAATTAGTACCAGACTGAAAAGGAAGACAGTGATATCACCCATCCCAAAGTGTGGTTTTTATACAGGCTATTTTTTTATAAAGTGTGGTTCATGTATACATTTTTGGTGAAAGGGCCATGACAATATACTTTGTTTAAAACTGAGCTACAGTCTGGAGCGTGCCAAAGTCAAAATTCAAAAGAAACCTTGTTAAGCCAAGTAAACCGCCTGCGCAGTGCACTCCTCTGTTCCATTACCTGACACATGGCATGAGCATCCCCTGAGTCCACATCACTCTTCTAGATGTTTCCACCCTGTAATTGGACTAAAGATCACTCAAGTCGGGACAGGGCTTCTTAGCTCAGTCGTGGGTTTGGTCATGATCGCCTGCTAGTTTCCTGGTTCTGGTTGCCTTTGCGATTTGGATCACTTCTGATGGCCTGTAGTCTAGCTTAGCATCTTGGATGCTGTTTGCTGCATGCCAGGTCGTTCCTGGATCTACATTCTCGTCCTTGGGTGACTCCTGTGTAATTTGGCAGCACCGAAGTCCAGCCCAACTATGTCATTTGTTTATGTTCTTTTGGAAAACTCGTCCCTCCCCATCACCTCCCCCCACCCAAATCCATCACCTTTTGTGCTGCTTCTGGTCTAAATGTTACGAGAGTTTAACTAGTTGCAATGAATCGCATCAATTCCCCAAAATGCAGCATTTAACTACGGTACCACCAGGCAGAGATCACACTTACTTCCTCCTGTATTAAAAGAGCATGACTGTAGCAGATTGCCTTGAGTGCACCTATTTGTTTCAGCAGTGGTGTTTTTAATACAGCTCATTAAAAGCCACTAAAAAAATGCATTTTTCTCATTTTCCCCACAGGTCAGGTTTTGAAATCCCACTTTTTCATAGGATATTTTTGTTACTTGTTCTAAATCTAAAATAAATGCAGAGAACTCTGTATGGACTGGTTGAAGATGTGGAATGTGTTTGTGAATCAGGGTGCTCATTCGTGGAAAAGGCACGACCCACCTTGGACTGGAGCCTGACATCCCAGTTCTTTTGTAGCAGCACGCTAACACATGTCATTTTGAGATAACCTCGGTGTATCAGGACCAGCAGGAGAATTGATTACCTCATTCCCTTAGGACCCTGCAAAGATTGCCCTGGTTGCTCTCTACACTGACAACAAATGAACGTGAACTGAACATAACTGAGGCAACCAATCCTTCCTGTGGCAAAGACTCCATTGAGAATGAACCAAGTCCTCTGTAAAGTTGCTGACAGGGACACAAAGACCGCATGCTATCTCCATCCCGCGTTGTGTACATCCCTATTATTACTGCGTCAGGGTTGATGGGATGGGACACTGTGCCTGTGATCAGAATCAGACATTATTTGCTAAGGGCTCAACATTTCAGGGGAATTCGTTGTGATGAACTGATGTGTATACTTAACATATAATAAACACCACATAGAACTTAACTTAGAAACGTTATACAAGACAGGGTTGGGGCCATTCCGGAATGCATTTGTCAATTCCAATCCAAATCAGGAAGGGGAACTGGAATTGGAATTTAAATCTCCCTGAAATTATGCAATACACAATATACACAGTATATGCCATGGTGCAAAAGAGGAACAATATAAGAAGCTGTATACCATACAAAAGTGTACCATGGAACAATTATTTCATTGTGATTTAGCTACTGCATATATAATTTCTGATTAATGAGGGATACTGGCTTTGAAAAAAGCTGTGATCAAAAGGTTGCTAATTCCAACCCCTAAGCACCTGAGCAAGGCCCTTAACTGCTGAATTGCTCCAGGGTCTGGCTGACCCTGTACTACTGGTACTACTGCTAAGGCTACTGGTTTGGATCCCGTGAACTCCAGCAGTGGTCCTATTCCATTGGACCCTTAAGCAGGGCCCTTAACCTGCAATTGCTTCATCCTGGGTATGACATTAACCTACATCCAGAAATTTGGGGGTTGGTGGCAGCCACCAGAAAAAAACTCACACTGGTCCATTTGGACTAGTGTGGTGCTGAGGTATTGCCCACTGCATGGCTGCACTCAGGTTCTCACCCCCGAGGTGGTTCATCATGTGGTGGGGGGGCCAATGTGCTGTAATCAGTGTGCCTTCCTTCTCCCCCCCCACCCCCCCTCATATGTTAGGACAGATAGGGAATATGGATGGATGCTAAAATGCAGATCAGTGCATACTTTTAAAACCACATACCAAGTTGAATGGTTACAACAGTCAGCATGATTTATGACTCATTCTCTTCTGTGAAGCTTGAATGTTTGGCATTAATGGTCACTTCTGGATATAAAACATTCGTGTTATGTTTCTAATGCTATCTGAACTGAGAGAGTGGTACGACGTGAGCTAACATGACAGGCATGAGGAGAAGAGGCACGTCGAGATTCCTGGCCTCATGTTTACCGATCCGGAACATGAATCATCATTAGCTACACATCACATATTCATTAACCACGTATAAAAAAGGCCCTTCTTGTGACAAAAGGCAGTGCCTGACATCTCCTAATTTTCTCATGTTTGATCAAAGCTCATTCAGATGAGGGTAAGAGGCAATGTAATCATGATTTTTGTAAATAGTGTATTTTAAATCGAATTTGGATTAAACTGTCAACAAAGCAGCTATCTGCAACATTTCAGTTAAATGTGTGCTACCCAGTGTGTAATGAAGTGCTACTTTGGCATCTGAGACAGCGACCAGCTGATCCCCATTTAACCATATCTGCATCAATGATATCCTCATTCATGGTAGGTCACCTGTAGAATATGTCTGGCAGTTGTTTCCAGTCAGGCACACCTGAGGACAGGCTGGGGTCCTCGGGTCAGCTGAGCTCAGGTGCAACCTGCTTAACAGGCAATGTGGAGGGGAGCAGGGGAGCACAGGGAACACGGTCTCTAAGTGACGGGTGTTTTTCTTTTGTGATGTTTAAGCTGGATGTCTGTGTGCTTTTTTATCAATGAACTATTAATGAAGACATCACAGCTGAAGAGTTGTTACAAGGTCAAAAAAAACTGAGGAGGAAAATATGAATTTATTTATTAGAGAGTCTAGAGGATTAACAGACATAATATAAAATGGTATTATAATAAACAAGAGCATTGGTTTTCCCAGGTCTTACATGGAATCCTTTGGTATCTGTAGTGTGACTGAAGCGTGTATGAAACACTCTAATGCCGCCGGTCAAAGGTTGCAGTGCTGGAGCCTGGAGCCATTTCCCTGATTATGAATTCCCAAATTTCCTTTGCACTTCCTTTTCCTCCTGACTGCTTAAGAGCATTAAGGATTAAATTTGTTCGAGGGCGAGGAAGAGTCTTGACTGAATTATGTTAAAAGGAATTAAATAAATGCCACGAGTTAAGTGTGTGACAATATCTCAGTGCATTCCATGGGTGTTCAAGCCCTTAGTCTAAAACCCTGGAAAAATCATGCATTTCAAGTCAGCCCAGAATTCAACTCCTGGTTGTTTTTTGATTGACTCAATTTCGGTATGTAAGGCAACAGTCACGGAATGTGGGAAGAAGGACTTGAAGGGAAGTGTTAGGCAAAACAGAGTTTATTAACTGAATGGGAGTGGGGAAATAAACAAGACTGTGAGGGGTCAAAACCTAATGGCTAGTATGGGGAAAGCAAGGATGTGATACGGGGGCTCCTGTGGACCACATTCAGGAGGATCGGGCAGAATGGGCTGCTGTGGCCCGAACTCTGGAGGATTAGTTGGACCAGGCCTCTTTGGGCTGGACTCTGGAGGATCAGGTAGAGCAGGCACTGTGGGCCAGACTCTGGAGGCTCAGTGTGAGCAGCGGTCCCTCCTCAGTCAGACTCAGGAGGCTCGTGATAAGCAGCGGCCCCTTCTGGGCTGAGCTCTGGAGGCACCAGGTCAGGCGAGTTAGAAGCCACAGGCATACAGTAGTTAGCTTCCTCCACTTCTTCGTCCTGCAGCTGGAGACATTTCATGGACCTGCGGCAAGCTGTGTGAAGCATCGGGCTGAGCAGCTTCACGCAGCGGAGAGGCGGCAGGCTGGCCGGTCTTATGCTCGACTATCCTCCACACGTTGGCCAGTAAATGCCAAACCTTCTCTGCCTCCTGGGGATCTGTGTCTGGGTTGAGTCTCGCTAGCACCTTCCTTGCATCCCAGAAGACAGAATTTGGCCTCGGGGATCATCCAGACCATGGGATTACTCCTCCACTCCAGTTGGGCATCCAGGAGGCTGAAGAAGTCCTCTGCATGAAGGCAGGGTGCCTCCTGTGATGCTGGTATCCCCTTTGGTTCTCACATCCAGCGCACTCGGGGTATCCAGTATGAACCTCGGGTATACAAACCGGAGCAGAGGTGCAAGTTGCAGGGGTGTTTTGAAAGTTTGGCATTTCTGTCATGGCATATGGGACGAAATACTTGAAGGCGGGCAAAAAGGGGTTTTATCAACTGAACAGGAGCAGGGAAACAAACAAGAATGCTAGGGGTCAAAACGAGAAGAGTAGAGGGAAGGACATACAGTAGGCAGACATGAAGAGCGACGTCAGTGACTAGACGGGGGGTGACTAGACAAACAGGTACTTAAAAACAAAGGCTAATGAGGGGCATCAAGCAAAAGGCATGGCTCGCCCCACATTAGGGACAAGACAGGAGGGTCAGGCGGACATGAAGGCAGAAATTTACAGCAATATTTTTCTCTTTCAGGAAAGCAATCTATTTCAGCTCTGCATTTAGACATCAATATTCTTCAAATGGCATGGTTATGAGTATAAATAATGTATTTGTGACTGCAGTGATTCATCTTGTATACAACTCAGAATGTATATGTATTATATTAAAAATTCTAATTTGCTGTTTTCCTTCTGTAGACCGTATGATGGCTCAGTGTATAGAACTGTTGCCTTATAGGTTTGAATCCTAGCTTTGCTGTGTGTGTGTGCGTGTGTGTGTGTGTGTGTGTGTGTGTGTGTGCTTGTGGATCAGGTTTATTTTTCTTTGTGGGGACCAAATGGCCCCACAATCTGATAAAAACCTGTTATTTTGATGTTGCAGGGATGACACACACCACAAGGGGAAACTCAATTTTATAAAAATCTGTGACTGCAGTCAAAAAACTAAAAATTCTTGTAACCAAGCCAAGTTTGTTTTTTTGTGGTTCAGGTTGGGGCTGGGTAGGGGTTAAGGTTGTCATTCTTAAGATTAGGATTTTGTCCATAGAGTTCCGAGAATAATATGAATACGTGGACTGAGTATGTATGAATGTGTGTGAACTTTTTCTCTCAGTGTTGCTCAGAATTTCTGTCTATCTTGTAGTGCCTTGTGCCCCAGTGTCTGACCAGAATGAATGGTTAGAATCTGAAGTGCAGTTGCCAGCAGTGGAAAAAGAATAGGAATTGACTTTATGGGATGGACTAGTACGATATCAGAATGTTATGCAGTTACACAAGTGAATCTACAGGATAAGAAGTTTTAACATTTATTATGTTTATGTGTAACTATTAACATGTGATGAACTGCTCTAAAAATGACCAGGAGCAGCTTATTCTAAAGGGGCCCTTAACCCTCTGGAGCCCAGAGGTAGGAAACACACTTTCACTGACTGGGGCATGGTCACACATTTCATTCAATGTCATAAACGTAATTCATGGCAAATAAGTTATTTCTTATATATTTGTTTTGGGATAAAACTTTATCTTAGTGTACTTTGTAAATATGTCAGATTTATGTTACGTTTGTAATTTGACATCAAAGTATAGACATTGCAAAATGCAGTTTGGAACAATTGCAGAAACATTATGAAACTACATAGTAAGCAATGGCGGCAGTTTGTTTTGATCCCAGATATCTGATCAGCAAAGTCTTGCCTACATGAAGATGACCAAATGGTGTAGTTGCAACATTCAGTTGGATAAATAAATAAGAAAAACCTAACTCATGTCACTATTTCTGGCTCCTTTCATTAAATATATAGCAACTTTCATGTGTATGAACGAGCCATTGACACCTGGCCACATCCCCCCCCTTTTTATGGCGCTGATGGGGATGTATCTGGATCGCGTTTCACCGTTGTGTTGTTCATCAAATTACCATGTGAATGCGATTTGAATACATGGTAATGCGGCTATTTAGAATGTGAATAGCGATCTTCGGGTGAGAGCGGTACTACACATCCCCGATGCAGGTAAGGTGACATGGTTTACGTTTTTGCTGATTTAACCTAATTTTAAAAACTTAAATACTTCCGACAATGGACGTTTTGAAAAGAAGACAGATTACGGATTTAGTCGGTGTTTTTTTCATGTGTCTATAATAAGATTTCAGTGAGTTATGAACTGAAATACACGACAAAGATACTCGGCATCGCTGATGATGCCGTTCACTCCAGAGGATTAAACAGATAATAAGGAAAGGCGTGATAAAGCAGGGCCCCACTGCTGTTTCAGATTGATTCTGAAGGGGCCCTTATACAGATAATAAAGATAGGCGTGATAGAGTAGGGGCTCCTGTGCCACTTAGTTTTGTTTGCTGAATCACAAAGAAAGATGAGTGTGACTCAGTGTGGAGGAAATCACAGAGGAGGTCTCTCCAAAACAAAGTCTTGAAGGCTGCGGCCTGTCTGCTGAGGTGTGGGCAGTCCTGCTCCTCAAGCCTCAGCTGCTGAAGCAGAACTTGAAAGGTTTCCTCTATTTCTAATCCCTCCCACAGCAAAAGAGTGAATTTGGTGATCTTACGTAAGTCATAAGCTTGTAGCTAGTGATGACAGAAGAACATTGGCACTATGGAAATTTATAACCACCGAAGTATGATCTTTTAAGGAAGTTACGAGAAAAACAACAAAACCTTTTTATGTAAAAAGACCGCCCATTCTTTGACATTATGTTCTGACAGAAAGAAATGAGCTGGGCCATTCTGGCATTGTGTGGATGTTCTAGTTCAGAGAAAATGGGAAAAAATGCCTTGGAGGCTCGTTCATTCCTCTGCACTGTCCTTTGAATCAGATTTGAAATTATCGGGCTTTGAAACAATTGTCTTCAGGCCGCATGGATGTTTCGCAGGATCCCAAGGCCGCGAGATGACAGGAACGACAGTCTTGAAAGGAATGCAGAGGCGCCTTTTATTTTAGGGGCTAAGCTGAAACGTGCCTGGCTCCCGCTGTCACAAAGAGCGGCCTGTTTTCAGAGGCAGCCAGTGAATTGAATGCGACAGAGGGGGGTGATGGGTACCATCACCTGAGCTCCTCCGCATCACCTAGAACCATCTGAGCTGTCGTTCAAAAAGCCACAACAGTTAATCCCTGAAGCAGGGTCAGCAACCCATTTACCTTATCGATTGCTGTATGAAAGCAGCCTCATCAAAGTGCTGAAATCGTCTTTAATCTATTCCTGTCCCTCCTTAATTTACTTAAAGTTACTGTCCTTCCTTAATAGGGAAGGAATGGAGAGTTCACATGGGCTAAAAGCAGAGGCCTCAGCCCTCACCAGCCCGGCATGGCCAGGAGAGGAGGAGTCTGACGTATCACTGGTGTTGCAGCATCAGGCCAAAGCGGGAATGTTCATCGTTGATGATGGGCAGCCTGTCGGTAGGGACTTTCTATCTGGCAGTACAGCTGAAAAGGCTGAGCTGGGTATGGTGAGGACATGTGGCCAGAGCTGTGTGTTTCTGTGTGTATCACTGAGTATAATGGGCTGCCTTTTGCAGAATAGGGATTTGAAACTGTAAAGGACAGCAAACATGTGACATGGGAAAGGGAGAATAGATAGATAGATAGATAGATAGATAGATAGATAGATAGATAGATACAGTAGATAGATAGATCATTGATTGGATGTATGTATGGATGGATGGATCCATACATACATATATACACACCTTCTTAATTTAATCTTATTCAAATTTGCAAGGGCTTCATCTGGGGAAATCAGTGGAGGTCACTGAAAAGGCAATGAAATCTGGGGACCAAAACGGGTGCTTGGTGGAAAGCGGGCCTCAGCAGAGTGCTGGGTCAGTGTCCGGGGTCTAAGCGTGTTTACTGGAGGAGAGTGAAAAGGAAACTCAATCTTACTCAAGTGACTGGGAGGGGGGAAAGAGCGAGCTGAGCGTGCAGTCATCTTACAGGGATCATGAGCGTATGACTCATAACTCCCTGGGTGTGAGGAATCGATAGGTAGGTAAGGTAAGCTGAAAGTGTCATAAAGTAATGATGCTGACGATAGGGAAATGCATCGACTAGAACATTCCTCCTAAGTAAGCAGAATAGTGGGCAATGAGAGCACCGTTTGGGTTGTGGGCTGGAGCCCAGTGCTGTACGACACTGTACCAGAGTACCTCTGTGGGTCCACAGGTTAGGCAGCATTCAAGACTCCAGATGCTCTGTTCACCTTTGGTACATCAGTACATAAGGATTCTTACTCTAGTAATGTAACAGGATTAGGCAGCACAAAATAAAACAAGGGCACTAACAAGACATCAAAGCACACAAAGTAGTTATTTATATAAAATAAAATAGGAAATTTGGCAGAGTAAAGTACAATGTTCAAAGTATCATTCTGTCCAGTAAAGTGAACTGTGCATTTATGAGGTTGGGGTATTATTGCTCTGTTTAGTAAAGTGTACGTTGCATTTATGAGAATGGGGTATTATTGTTCTGTCCAGTTAAATGTACTGCATGTTTATGAGGTTGGAGTATTATTGCTCCGTCCAGTAAAGTGTGTTGTGCATCGTTCTGTTGCCCTGAACATTGGCACTATCAATATGATAGATAGATAGATAGATGGATGGATGGATGGATGGATGATGGATTTTTTTTCTCCAGTCTGCGTATACATATTCCTCCATACATATTCTTATCAGAAATGCATTTTTCCAGAGACAGCCCCTGCATCCATTGTGAAAATGTACTTTTACTTGTTCTGACAGGTTCACCGTCAGCTTCTTACCGGAGGCTGTCAGGGCACTAAATACCCTGCTGTCCATCATACCCACTACCCAGTCCTGAGGTCACTCGCAACTTATTATTTATCTTCATCACTATATTTATTCTGTGCCGTTATGCTGCTGCTGTGTTACTTATTGTTTATGTACACATTGCACTCTGTATATGAACCCTTATGTATGTACTGTATATAAACCCCTGTGTCTAGCCCCCCTGTTTCACACTGTCCTGTATTTTGCACTGTAAGTCCTGTGAAGCCCCCCCTCTCACTCACTGTCTCTGTGTCCTGTCACTGTATACCTCTATATGCATGGTATGACAGTAAAGCTCATTTGATCATATCGTGTTGACACAGGATGTTATTGAGATGTAAGAGGTGAGTCTACCTGGTCATGTGATGCATCTACAGGGTTTCTACTGCTTGTATCTTCTACTTCACAATGAAAGCTCGGTTTGCCTTCTACTGTTTAAAAGCCCTGTTACCTATCTTAGTCTGACAAGTTGTGTCCTGTTGTGGTCCAATACAGGGTCCTTTGAAAACTCTGTGGTAGTACATCCCTTACAAAAGAAGATCGTAGCACCAATGAGTTCTCCTGTACTGGATCAACTCTCTGTCCTCCCTAATACTGGTCCACATATAGGCCAGTTCAGGCTTTAAATACTACCCCCCCACCATCCTCTCCATTTATAATCTTCTCCCTGCCCCACACTCTGCAGACTCGCTCCCTGCCAACTCACACTCCTCACGGACTGTTAGTCGTGAGAGTCTGCCCCAAATACAAAGTGGTGCCCAAAGAGAGCTGCTCATTTATTTAGCTTCAGCAAACATACTGTAGTAATGCTGAAGAATATTCTCTATGCAAATATTTTGGCTGGTGTATAATTTAGTTCACGCATAAATGTTTTAGGACATTCATAAAGCAGGCACAAGAGGAAGGATGTCTCGCTTGACTAATGTACAAATACACACGTTCATTGAGCCTAAATTGTAATAATGTGCTCTGTAAGAACTGCCGGTTATAGATAACTTTCTCCCAGGATTCGAGAGGGCGATGAGCACCCTAAAGATAAGAATTCTGTTGATCCTCATGGGGGGGAGGGGGGATTTGTGTTATACAGCAGCATTGCAAAAATAAATCCCAGCCAAACCGTCCTCACCCCCCCCCCCCAAACAAATAAACAAATAAACAGACAAACAAACAAACAAAGATAACAGCATGTAGTACAGTGCAGGTGGTCCATATGAGGTAATAAACATGGAAGTCAACATGCCAGTAAACATGGAAATCGTGTAATTTAGTGCAGGTGCAAAATGTCAAAGGACACATAACTAGAAACTGAAAAGGTAGTTTTTATGGAATAAATATGAAATAAATATAGGAAATAGCTTAAACGGAAAACATGGCTAGTGCATAAGTATATGAAATAAATACAAAATAAAGGGCATAACAGAAATTAGAAAATTGTCAGAATTAAGTGCAATATACAGTATTCAGTAATCTTGCCCATATACACCGAAACCATGCCATTTAGTGCAGGAAGGGGCGAAGCAAGGAATTCTGGGGCTCTGGACAAAACTACATCTTGGGTCCCCTTGACAGCTGGGGGTGTGGGAGTGGTGTCCAGTCCAGAACCTGACATGATGCCGCCTCCCCCCCCCCCCCCCACCCGCGCGTGAAAGCCCAGAGTGCAGGTGAGACTGCAAAGTGATGACTCAGAGTGAGCTGAGTCACAAACCCACTACCCACTACCAGTCTACCCCAATGGTATTTGGTGATTGCTCTCTTCCTGTTCTTCATCTAGTGAGCTAAAACAATCTTAAATATGCCACTTGGAAAGTAGCGATTTCTGAAAGTCACTCACCTCAGGCAGGAGAGTGAAAAACAACGTGCGGCACCGCATCTCTGAGATAGTTACCGAAAAAAATGTCACAGAGAGTGAAACCAGAAAATCGCACTATAGAGTCAATTAACTCGAAAGGGGACAACTCCAGGCCACCCACAGACAGTCAAATAGAGAAAGACCTGAATGTAGCTAAACGCGTTTGTTTCAGTAAAGTAGATGTTCGCAGATAAATGTCACCAGTTACTTGATCTTGTTGAGAGGTGAAACGGATTAATCTTATTAATCTGGCTCTCAAATCACTGTTTGGCTTATTTTACTAATTGGCAGCCGTGGGACTCTTAATATGTTTATCTGGTTTTGCTGGACATAAAAACATCCATTAGCGACAGAGATGAATGATTAACAAAAGACAAAACTGGTGTGCATCTGCCCTCTTGAACGCTTGGTTGTATCGGAAGGCTGCACACGTCCCTTGCATGCAAATCCAGAACCAAATGGCAGACAGCAGCCTTGTGGAGAGAAGAATGATCAATGAGCTCAGACAGAAATGCATTAAGGTTTCATACTGTGGGATTAAAACAGGATTAATCTGAATTATCTTTCGATCTCACCTGCTGGTACATCGAAGTCCCAGGATCCCCTGGGGACCACTGAACAAAGCGATCAAAAAACGGAGCATCTGATTTGTGACATCCGCATGCGTCATACACAGAACATAATACAGAATCTTCCATCTGTGGAATATTGTTGACCAAGAAATCTGACGGTTGATGCTAACGAAGATGGATGTTTTGGTCTGCGAGTGGAGCTAGGGTTGCCACTTTCAATCAGAAGAATTATAGGATGGCACCCATTCCTGGGTCCCAGGGGGGAATTATGTGGAACAAATCACATTAAAACATATTTTATTTTGCAATACCAGTTGATCCCATAAAATGCAGGTGTCATGCCCCAACGGGTGGGATCCACGAAAAAGCGGAAATCGGCTCTCCAGACCCTTACCCCCCTGATCTATAAAAGTAATACAATCCAGGCATCCAGCATGAAGTTTTGTTGCCTATATGCACTCTACTGAGCACTTATAACCCTGTCTCTTGTTTTTCCTGCCTGCCAGATCCTGCCCTGCTTTTTCTTCCCAGTGTGTCCACCAGTACCCTGTCCTGTGGATCTTCCTAGGCCTGACCTCCAGGACTCCCAAATATGACCATGATTCCTGTTTAGTAACTTGGCATCTGTTTGCTTGGACTTCCTAATAAAATATTTGGTCTCCTGCATCTGGTTCTCCTGTCCTTCCTGTCCCCTGGTTGTCACAGCGGGAGGCGTGGTACTCTAAGTGGCACGTCACAGTGACGTCTTAGAGTAAACGTCTGCTAGTACTGGACTCAGGGTGTCCTGAGTCACAGTGAGTCCAGTGAAGCATCACCTTAACGCAACTCATAATATTGTAACCAGTATCTACATATTGCACAGTCCTGATGATTCAGTTCCATTGCCCATTTGCACAACTGTATTTTAACTATTTTGTTGTCTTATGTCCATGTATCAATATGTTCTGCTTAATCGTCCAGCCAACGAGATGGAAATTGCATGTCAGTGTGTGACCCCTGTGTGATATACAGCACCCTCCACAATTATTTGCACCCCTTATAAATATTTGTAAAAGGGTTAGAAAAAAAAAACCTTTCTATGAAGTAGTTTCATATCACACTGAAAAAAGAGAAAAATATAGCCTTTCATTAAAATACATTTATTGAAATAAAAACAAATCCTTCATCAAGAAATAATCATTTTCAACAAAAAACACGTGCCACGATTATTGGCACCCCTGCATTTAATACTTTGTACAACGTCCCTTTGCCTGAATAACAGCATTGAGTCTTCTCCTATAACATTTTATAAGGCTGGGGAATACAGAACAGGGCATCTGAGTCCATTCCTATTTACAGAATCTCTCCAGATCACCCAGGGTCCTAAGCCCTCCCTTGTGCACTCTCCTTTTCAGCTCAGCCCACAGGTTTGGGTTCAGGTCAGGGAACTGAGATGGCCATGGCAGAAGCTTGATTCTGCGGTCAGCTAACCATTTTTATGTTGATTTGGACATGTGCTTAGGA
>JAODJW010000002.1:21133352-21157021 GCA_026777045.1 Hyperopisus bebe | reverse complement strand
AACAAAAGCAAAGAATGTGAGACACGGGAAGAGAAGGAGAAGCAAATGTAAAAAAGTGAGAGAGGTCAGGGATGGCTGTTCCCATGGAATTAAGCACCACCCTTATACATATACCGTGGGGGGTGATACACCCCCATCCTTCACATTTATAGATTTAATGAGTCTTTTTTGTCTGTTTCAGGCTGCAATAGAAGTATTATGGAATTTCAAGAGCCACTGCACTGCACATCCATGCAAATTGAGGGTGAGGGTGAGAGTGAATGGGTTTCCATCCAAGAACATCTTAATGATGCTAGGAGATTAGAATGACCTTTGACCCCTATACGCTTCACAAAGTCAGGACCCATCCCCCCCCCGAAGAGGTTGGCACATTGCTGGAACCTCATCGGCGATTAATCCGCTGGTTACGTCAGGAGAAATCAGGGAGATGGCTCACTCTGCAGCATGCTGGATGAGCTACCAAGGGGGGACCGTCCACAAGATGCTGCCATAATCCATTAATCCAGCTATAATGTAGGCAATAAACATCCAGGCCCAGAAAATGAACAAACCAGCAAATGAGAAAGCAAGACCCAGATTCCATCTAACGAGGTCAGCTTGGCGAGGCTCCCTTCCATCCTCCGCCTCGCTCGTCCTTAATGGCTTCCCCACAGACAACATAAATAAATAATTGCTATAGCAACAAACATCTAGCTGTAGTCAAGATCATGTGTGAAACGCCTTTGGCTTAACGAGCGACATCCATTTTCATTCCCCACTTGCGGTTAAATTGCACTCCGTTGCGTGATTATGTGACCGTAGCCCCATGCGACGACGCACCATATTCAAGATCAGTCAAGAGGCTAAATTAATACCTCAGCCCTACCGGTTCAGACCTCCTACAGCTGAAATACGACATGAACTTTCCAGGTTCCAGTAACTGAGACCAAAAGAATCAAGATTCCTATTGTACCACAGACAGCCTCATTGTATACAATTGTCGTCAGTGATTTTTGTCCGAAAAAAGACCTCACTAGTGAATTGTTGCCTGACATAATCTAACTCGGTGAAGCGTTGAGTGAAGCCTGAGTGTGGAGCTTTGACACAGCAGAATAAGCCCTCATCTACAAAGCTCCAGCCTCTGTTCCTGGGCCTCTGCGGAGGAGGCCTGGTGCCTTGGTGAAATACCAGCAGGTAAGCTGAAGAAGGCAGGCGTGAAAATGCACGGCTTTGATGAATAACCTGCTATTTTCCCGTCTCTTCCTCTCTTTTCCATCATGCCGTCGATCGATGGCGCCACAGTCTCCCGACTCGCCAGCGGGACGGAAGAACCGTCACATCTGAAATTAAGCAGAAAGAAACTACAAACATTTTCGATTCTGTGTTTTTATTGCTTTGGTATGACGTCCAGGATGCATACAGGCCGCGGGACAGCAAAAACCAGGAGAGAAAATGCTGGAAAATGGAAAGTAAAAACTGAAACCTTTAGCAGACAGATTGAACTCTTCCCTCTGCACTTTATCTCTTTGATTTTTGTTAATAAAATAGCCGCCTGTCTCATTCTAAAGAGAGAATGCATGATCAATGCCTCTGAGTCTTGAGATTCAATTATCCTGCTTAGTTAACTTTGTTTTTTAATCTTAGAAGATGCTGACACATTTTCCCTCTTTTTTTTCCCCTGCAGCGCCTTTGTAAATGCGATTTAAAGATGTTCAGCTTCATGCGGATCCTGGATGGCGTGCCGTGTTTCTCACCCGGTTGCCGTCTTGTGCGTGCGACGGCATAGTTATTCGGGATGAGGCGGGATCACCGAACACCCGGCTAGCTGTCGCTAACCGCCCTCTTCCTGGCCGCAGCACAGCTGAGTGTAATTAGATGTGAATTATCCGGGAGGAGGGTAAATATTTGTATTTATCTTTCAAGAACGATGTACGGGAGAAATTAGCCGTGTTGAATCCCTGTCATTCTGCAGCATTCCCGGGAACGTGGGCACACAAAGCCAGCTTCCAGGATATCGCATGAGATGCCGCATATAGGTTCTATTTGCAACCGCCTGCGGGGTTGAGGAGCCCAAGCTGGGGGGAATGGAACCTTCACCGTAATTCCGGATTAATCGCTCTCTGACGGACCAGGTTTCATCTGGAGCTGATTAGTCAGTTAATGAAGAGTGATTAAGAGAAAGGTATACAGCTTTTTCACAGCGGTGGGACACTCTCTGCACCCCCATGTTGGATGAGGGGTGGCTGGCCAGCTCATTCTACATGTCAAAATCCCAGGTGCCTCCTTGGGGGGGTCAGAGCCAGGAGCCAGAGTTCCTGGGTGTGTATTTCGCAGTCTTAGTCATTAGCTCAGAATCTGTTTCTGAAATACCAGGTTATTCATAACTTGTAGAATGGGCCCATGTTTATTTTTCATTTATGTGGTAAAAACGTATCCATGCCCTTGAGGTACAACATTAATAAAGCAGATATTTAACTAATTTGTCATTACAACAAAGAGCTCATGCTGAATGACATGTGTGCTTGTATGTTTAAGAAAAGAGCTGCTTAGTCGGAGGGAAACAGCTGTTATTTAACTTCCAGTCTTTGGACTGGATGTACCAGACCTTTTTTCTCAAGCAGTTTTAATTTTAGAATATTTTTGGTTAAGACCTGAAATGAGCTGTGTGCCCTTGACTCTGTCTGAACTCCACTCCCACTCATTAAAAGTGAGCTGGTTTTGTTAAACATATGTATTTTTTTCTAACACAATGCGTGTTTATCAGCAAAGAGCCACTCTCTGATTAGTCTTTGTTTTAAGAAAATGCCCCTAAGTTCTCACAATTTTCTAGAGTATTATATAAAAAGCACGTCCCATCAGCATATCAGAAATGCGGTTGAACCCGGCTCTTTGGTCACAGAGCTTCCTGGAGCATCCATGGGCCCAGTTTCCGGGGTTGACTGAGCCACGGTACGACATTGCCGTGGCAACATTGCGCTGCTGATTCTGTAACCATCAGCGAAACAGAGGTGTATGGGTGGGGGTAAGGAGGTGGGGAGGGGGGAGGGATTCTTAAGGTGACATAACAAAACAAGCCATGTTGCCTCTCTACCACTCAAATGGGCCTTCAGTGGCACTGCCATATCAGCTCCCTATCTGGGCACATCTCATTTGAGAACTATAATTAGTGGTCCTGATGGGCAGCTTACTGAAGCTTCTCCTTCAGTAGCAGTGGACTCTCACACCCAAGTGTCATTTCCTGTTCCACCGGCTAATTTGACTTCTGAAGGCAATAATCCTGTGACGAAACAAGAGACCTTATTGTGGCCACCGCTAAGAGCTAACCCTCACGTCTGCAGTCGTATCCCCATTAGATACGCACTTTACGAGTGCAACTGAAGTTCTGACAAAAGAGCCCAGACATTAGAAAGTGAAGAGCGCCCGGACTACGAAGCATTTCAGAGACGCCAAAGTCTACTGATGTTTTGCCAAGCGTCAAACGATGGCAATGACCCGTACATGGGTTACATATTGTATTTATTTATTCAGAAGAGGCTTTTGCCCAAAGTGACTTAGAAGTGAGACAGATAATACATCACAAGCATTCAGCTGTCAAGAAGCCGGCTTGGATGCCAGTAGAAGTATTAGAGCTTCCAGTGATAGCATGAAGCAAAACGCAGTGGAGATTGTGGTTATGACATGAACCGTATATGTGAAGCCCCCCTTCAAGCAAGGAGGATGAGGCTGCCTCAGTGTGTGGGGGGGGAATCCCTTTCTCCCTGTCAGTGTGGGAGCCAATAGCAGTCTTGATAGTTCCCTCTGCTGTTGATTGAGTATTGCCTTGCCTGCTTTGACGATTAGCATGCTAACTTTCCATGAGAAGCCTTACCCCATTCACCCAATTCCATGGATGGACAATGGGTAACATCCACCCAGGGATGGATAGATGAGTGATTGACAGCGGAGCATATTCCTGCCGTGCAGGATTTCAATAAGAAAATATACAATGAAGCTGTAACCCCATTTTCGCTAAGTAAAGCAAATTCTTTCAGAGAATATTTTTGATAACATTTTGGTGATTGTATTTTAGTGATTTATTGTATAGATGCCATTGTCGCTTGACTCTAATATAAAATGCTTGTAACTTTTTTATTAATTTCACCCCAAGGTTGAGCATGACTGCCCCTCACACCAGCTGGCACTGTGAAAGAGATAGCATGAAAACAAAATAAGAACAGAAATTAGTCAGGTTATACTGGCTGAGAGAAATAAAAGGCTTAATGTCTGGTGCAGACTTCTGCACAGAGCCCATGGTGTAACACTGTGTAAAAGCCCAGACCTCACACAGCATCATAATTACACAAAAATCCTATGAGCAAGCGGAGTTAAATCACCTCAACAGGAAATGACAACACCTGTTACCCACAGTGCCTTCAACACGAAGGCTTGGGGAACCAAACCTTTTCACTCTTGGAAAAAGTAAAGTCAGTAGGTGAAGTGATCGTGTTTAAAACGCCGAAAGCTATAAACACAAATCTGTCCAACGGAGAGCACTATTAAAGAAGTACTGCCAGGAAGATGGCCCAGAACAGGGCCTGATTTAGTTAGCTAGGCTTGTGGAAACACTGTAAATTATTCTGGGTATTTTTGATATATACAGTAAAGGATAAGACCCATAGAAACAGAATGTGTCAAAATTTCTATGTTAGCTATGTTCAAGATGGAATGTGTTTACAGAAAGTCTTCGTCTTTGTGTTGAGAAATTCTGCTCTGTACTGCTTAATTAGAATGCTTTCCCACAATGCATCAGAGCATCGATCTACTTGAATCAAAGCAATGACATCACAGCCGAGGTCTTTCGCACCAGCCCCTCCCCCCAGCCTGTGGCCAGCCAGTCTTTGGGGGGAGGCGATGAGGACATGTGGGGTTTATAGTACCCACTCCAGGGCAGTAAGTGTGAAATCCTGTGTACCCCATCAGGCAGAAAGGGCATTCCAGGGTGGTATTTGTGGTATTTTTACATTTTCTTTAATAAGAACGTTCCACAGATGACAGCTAATTATTTGCAGTTGCCAGGCACCCCCACCCCCCCTCGGCCCCTTACCCCGTAAAGTATCAGGAAGCTGGTGACTGGCTGGGTTTTTCAGCATATGTGTGACACCTGGAAGCTTCCCTGCTTCAGCTGGATGTCCCTTGTGGAAAATGCAGCCTTACGAACGCTGCTGTTTGCCGAAGTCGGAATGGAACAAACTGGGATCCTACATGTATACATCGAGACCATGCCCACGCGCCAACATTCCCAATACAGTCCCATAAAATATAATTACCTCTGAAAACATATTCCTAGGGGGTGGGCAGTCAGACATTACTAATTCTGCTGGAGAAATCAATTATATAAACCTTTATCTTCCATCTGCAGGGCAGTTAAACAAACATCTCTCAGCTTCTGAGATCGTGCCCGTAATCCAGCGGCAAGAAAAATCATTCATCGTTAAAAGTGGCACTTAGCGGTACCACACGCGCCTTTGGGTGCAATCGAAGCACAATTAACACTCGGTCCAAATCCCCAGAATACCACTGATTAATTATCCTATAATAAACAATTTGGTTTTTACATGAACATAAAATGGTACATTTAAAGTATGTCATCCCCAAAATTCAGCCTCAACAACAGCATGCCTCTCTGTCTCCCACAGCAAATAAGGAATACACTTTCATGCCTATCTTAATAACACTGCACGTTTTTAAAGAATATGAAATCAAAAGGTGTATGACTGTAATAGTGGCATAATATATCCTCCTGAGACCCCACCCATTCATTTATGTCCATTGTAGTGGACATTTTATTTTTGCATCTATCTTTTCACTGATGTTAGGAAACATGTTTATTCCTGTTGCACACCAAAGAGGACATGCTGTGAAATTAAAAATAAAAATAAAAACTAAATTGTAAGATGTCTGATTTCCTCCAAAGACAAATAACTCAAAATTGAAGGACACTTTTTTCCTTGGGTCTCAGGAGGATATGGTAGGTAAGTGGTGTAATATTTAATCTGGAAAAGTTTCTGTATCATTTTATGTTGGCCTTGTGGTATTTCACTCTTTTTATCCTTTTTATTCCTTTCATTGAAGAAATAGGATTTTTCCTGACTGCTGTGTTTTCTCTCCCGACTCTGAAACCCCGCGTCCATGTTAATTACCGCTGACATTCGAAATGGAAAAGCTGACCCTATTGACTGGCAGTGGTCAGAGAATGACTGCTGTTTGAGTTTTTTGCAAAGGACAAAAATATTTATGCAGTCTGCGAGAAGCAGGCCCTGCAGACATGAATGCGTAATCCACGCCATCTCTGAGAATTATATAAATCCCGGGTTTAACACAAACCCCCCTAACAGGGCTGCATGTCTGCGAGCCGGGTGGCCGGGGTGCGTGTCCTGATTAATATGGCATATTAAAGAGTAGAGAACCACATCAGCTGCATCGCACCCCTCACATTAACAAAAGGCTGTAGTTACACACAGAGCAGAGCCTCAAACACACTTCATCCATACATAAAGGCTTCGTCTATTCACAAGGTATATTTGAGGCCTATGAATGACTGGAGAGAAGATATCTTGAAAAAACAGACCTGTGAACTGAAAATGAATATTCGAATAATAGTCACAGTGCAATCACATGTACAGCCGCGGCACTGTTTTGTTGGTGAGAGGCACCATGAAAGCTCTGTTTATGCTAGAGGCAGTGTGTGAGTGAGCGCGTTGATGCCACTATGTCCAGCGGTGATGAGGACTGACTCAGGGGGCGGAGCATGTCCAGATTAACCAATGAAATGCTGTGGATGTCTTTTATGCCCCGCCCATTTCTCAAGAGCTTTTGACGTGCCGTGGTAAGATATTATCTCATGCGAGACATGTAGGTTTTGTTAAGTAGTGTTTGACATTTCTATATTAATGGGGCTTCATGTGGGGGGCTAGGACATTGTCTGTGATCAGAAGGCTGTCAGTTCGAGGTCCCGGTTTGGCAGAGTGATAACCTGCCCCCTGCTTCAGCCAGCACCCCACCCTCACCCTGGGCTGATCCTTTTTGCCCCCTCCCCTTCCCCCGCTGAGTGACACAGTGTACAAAGGAGTCGTAACAACAGGAGGGATGAAGCTGATGTCATGATACATGAGAAACGGCCCTCAGAACCATACTATATTCACCAACCATTTATCCTTATTTATCCAAGCTGCTCAAGTTTGTCATCTAAGCCAGTCATTTATTTCACTTAGGGAAACATAACACTGTTTCTGCACCTGGCCAGTGGCGAGAGAAGAAACCAAAGCTAACATTACGTCTCAAACTTATGAACAACCTGGAAGCTAGAGTAAGATTAACAAACATGCATGGCGCCTTGTAGCAGAGCCACGGACGCCTGGCTCGGGTCTCGTTTCAGTGGCCCTGGGCTGTGAGCCAACGTGAAATCTGACTCTCAGTGAACGACACCATATACTGGGCATTTCGGAGTAACCGGTGCTGTGTTTTGTAGGGTGCCGGTAGTGTGGCCACCTAATCCATGTGGACACTGTGAGCTACTCCAGGTTTTGCAAACTACATTAAAACTGAGATGCTCCTGTGATTACCTAATTCGTTCCATTATTCTTGTGCTTTTATTGGTTTGTTTCCTTGATTGCAAGACTCATCCAGCTGTTTCACATTAACATTAGTGACACAGGCATGATTATAGGAGACTGACCAATCAGCACACAGCAAGGACTCAGTAAAGCGAAATCCAGGTATTTTTAATCGAAATGGTAGTTTACAAACCCCGTCCTGGCTCAAAGTGCCCCCCTGACAAGGATTAGAAGGTCACCCGATTTGCCAGTGTTTTCAAGTCTGTACTACGTGTAAGCATGTGAGTCGTGTACCCATGTGAGTCGTGTACCCATGTGAGTCATGTACCCATGTGGCTCATCATGCGGCATTGTTATCGGTGTTACACGGAAATGTATCCAGTTAATAGGGGTCAACGGAAAAAAAAAAACTGCTCCAGTTCAATTCTAACTTTGGTTCACTTAGAAACCTTCAATTCGATTAAGAATAATGGGGAGCACCGTTAGCATAAAGGCATCAGAAAACAGCCTGTTTGTAGTGAAAACCATGTTGCTCCAGAGGCAAAAAGCACATTCAGGTGCATATAGATTAGGTCCAAGCTAACAGATGTGGATGCTGAATAAAATGGTTCAAGAATGAATCTGCCTCCATCCATTGCTAATTATTTGGCGGTCATGCCACTAACCTTTAGATGAACCTAGGACTTATAGTGTATAAATTTATGATATTCATCTGGCATAATGTAATACCAACATAAGCAAATATCTATCAGTCTTTGGAGAGATGCTAATTTACTCTGGTTCCAGCTTTGCTTACTTATCCAGTATGGAATAAAACCACAGCTCCCAGCAAACAGGGCCTCACGATGCATCCAGCTCAATCTCCGCATTTCACCCAGACAGCCTGAGCACAATGCTGACATTTCCACCTCCTCCCCTCACACTCCTTCTGGTCTAAGAAGCTTGTGGGTGATCACAATGGAAGGATGCCTTTCCCAGGGACTGCCAGTCCCAATTCCGGAATCCTCACTGATCTTTCATTCCTGATATCCCATAAATAAATTGAACCTGGACTTGCCAAGAATCGGTGGATCCTGATCTGTTCCGGTTCTGTGCTAGACAGTGAGACCAGGCAGATGTCTGGGGATGTAGCCTGATGTATTTTGATGCCATCACGAGGCACTCTGAAGATGCTCTCTGGAGAGCCTACGTCACGGTCCAGGAAGTCAGGAATGCCGTCGGAAGATCCAGACACCCAAGAGGCCACTGAGCCTGAGCCAGCAATCTCCTGCTGACAGATGGATCACGTCCAGTCCAGGTGAGATGGAGAACCAGAGGCAGCTGTGACGCCAGCTGCCCCCCCCCCCCCGAGTTTGTGCAGTGGGGACAGTGCGCCATTCACCGAAACGGCCTCGTTCGCTGGATATTCTTCGAATTGTGTTCAGGCACAGCCAGAAGGATACAATTAAAGAGATAGAAACTAACATCTTACTTCAGTCCAAGGTAAAAGAGCATTATAGATGGAGATAGCTGAAGGTCCACATTCTCTTGGCTGCAGTGATTATGAATAAGTCAATAGTATTACATTTATGTTTATTTTATTAATGATTTTCCTTGGGTATTTCCTATGTATTTTCATTCATGTTATCCTTTGGTTGCAGAATTTCCCCCCATGATCAAGAAAGTTAATCTTAATCTTAATCTTATTTATTTTTTATCCTTTGTTATATTTCCTCTTTGTGCTACTGGACAAGATTTTTCCCACACAGGGATCAATAAAGTTCTACTTTAATCTCAATCTTAAAATCTGAACTCTCTCACAGGCAGGAGTTCGGCACGGTACTGAGGCTCTGTCCGGCTCGAGCTGTGTTCAGGTGCTGGGGTGGGGAGAACGAAGCTTCCCGCTTGCGCCACCATCGTGAAATAACAGGAGCCTCACAGATATCGTTCCTACCAGCGAAACTTTGGTACCCTGTGGGACTGAATGGGCGGCTGATTAGCTGGAGGGTCCTTTTCAAGCTGTCTAGCATAGAAACACATGGCTTTACCTCTGCGAACAATGCGGCCTGATCAACGCTTCTCTTCTGCAGCCTCCTGAAGGGCCAAACGGAGCCTCATCACTGTCATTTTTCTTCAGAAAAGGAGCATTTTCCAAGGATTTGGCTGCTTTCTAAGCAGTGGCAATGACAGGAAGCTGCAAAGTACATTTCTGATCCAACAGGCAGGTAGAATGAGCGGCAAGAAAATCGCTTCTAAAAAGGAGGGAATTGAAATGTATGTTATGATTAGCAGTGCTGGCAGGCTTGGGGGTGCAAGCCTATCATCAGCGAGATGCATAAGAGGCCTTTGAACGGCTGATGTTCTACACTGGAGCCTCGATCCCCCACCACTCCGCGTAGCTGGGATTCTTTGCGCCGCAGGTGACGCATCACACAGGTGTTTGCCCGTGATTGGCTTTCGCGGCAGGGCAAATGGCAGCTCTCCTTGGCGGCCACCGCCAGGAGTACTCCATCGCCGGCTGGCCGTCTGGAGGAATGCGTGGCGCCCCCCCCCCCCACCACCACGTTAATTAACAGGAGCGTTTCCATGGCGCAGAGCGTGTGCCGGGGCCCCGAGCCCAGAATCTCATTAGCGTGCTGGCCGAGCTAGCGTCAGTGCTGTTGCTCTGCCTGCTGCTGCCTTCTGTTTCTATGCTGTCTTTTCTCTTCAGCCTGATGAGGAAGATAAGACTCACGGTGACATGCCCTATTTCAGGAACAACAAACGATTCGTCATCTCACCCCTGGGCTCCTCTGCGGTTCCTCAACGCCAAGAGAAGGGGGCTGATTCACCACTGTTGTTGCAGGAGTGTTTTCTGTTCTTTGGTTTCACCTTCGATGAGGGGGTGGGACGGGAGGGGGGCTGTTTGGGTAAGAAAATCAAAGCTGCTTCGCTGGTCAGAAACGATTCCTCCAGCATCTCAAGGTTTGATGTTACGGAGCTAAAGAAGCTTGACATGATTTTGACAGCTTGTCATATTTTCATCGATCATCTTAATATAATCTGTGTAAATGTTAATAACATCTTTTTCCAAGATGCATCTCTCAACCAAGAATGACTTGTTAACCCCTGACAACAAAATAATACAGACGTGCCTCTTCCTGCTGATAATGTCACGTGATGCTTTGGAAGCGAATGATGACGTAGGGTACGGCACCCGACCTCTTACCTCTGACAGTGAGCGCTGACAAACTATAAAGACACATTTGCAGAGTTTGGAGATGTTTGAGATTGAGTGGGAGCAGATTTTAAATGAAAGAGGGGACTCGTTGTTAAAAATGTGAGTCACAGGAGTGTGGGTGAAGTTTGCGTGGGGTTGCTACAAATTCCAATTACTGATTTGACCCAATTTGGCTTTTTCGGCATCCAGCTTTGCTAATGGATAAACATCAGCCTCATTTGTTTGGGTATTCCTGACCTGTGAAAAGACCCTGTCGATTTATTATGTTGCTGTCACACCCAGGCAGCGTGAAAGGTAGGCCATAGCATACACCCAAGCACAAATTGAAATTAAACGCCATCATTACTGGCTGCGAGCGGCAGTCTTGCGTATTTACGTTTTGTTCTCTGAACCTCCAGAAGGCCTTGCAGCATGTCACGTCCTTCAAGCTCAGTCCGTGCCGGCCAACCATCAAAGTACGCGTGTTGGGGAGCAGGAACAAGCTGCAGATGCAAACTCTGAAAATGACCTGAAAATGACCTTTTCCTGAAAAAAAGGGAGTGACTTCTTCAGCCTGTCCTGTAAAAGTGTCAACCAAAGCTCTCCTCCCACATGTTAATGCCAGTTTCCCCTTCCTGCCGTAATCCTGTGATACTCTGTGAAGTTAAACACAGTCCTTAAGGGTTTCCATTCCGCCTTTGTAGTTCAGGTGCAGTCAGAGGGGCTGCTTCCGTTGTCATGCATGTTCAGTAGCTGAGAGGCTGTATTTCCTCAAGGGAAAGAACAACCTCATCTTCTGAAGCTGACTCTGAAGGTCCACCTACGGCAGGGGCTGCAAAGACAAGTCACGCTGCATAATAAGTCCTGACAAAGTCACGCAGCTTCCTACGATAACGTTTCATCTCGAAGAGCCCCACACCGCTGCTCGATCCTCAGTCACGAGATTAATTCGATCGCTATTCGCCAGTTACACGTATGCTAATGTCCACACTTGCAGTCACCAGTCACGTTCAAAGCAGGGACCTGAGGAGGTCTTAATGTGTGTTTCATTCAGGGGGCCTCATTGGATGCTGATAGAGATGCGCTCTGCATGTCAGGCAGAAAAAAGAAAAACAGAAATGCAGAAAAAAAATGCAGAAACGCTAGAGAGAAACGCTACACAAGCTCTTCGCCGCATAGACCGGTATTATGGAAATGCTGGCCTATGCGGGTTTGTTCAGCAGGGTCCTCCCTTCTAGAAGATGCTACAGATCCTTCAGGACCCAAACTTCAAGGCTCCTTCCTGACAGTAATAAGAATCTTAAATACACAAAGAAATCTAAATAAATAAATAAATAAATAAATAAATAAAATAAATATTGAAATAAATATCACTGCCATTCATTGTCCGCTGCCACTTTAACCTCAACACCCTGTCCTGCTTCTTTGTTATTGTATATTGTATTTTGCCTATATACTGTATGTAGTTTATTGTCTACTGTTATGTTGTTTGCTATCTATTGTTCTTCATTGATATACGTTGTTTAAATCTGCAGGGAGATATTGAAGCAAGTATTTCATTGTCCTTGTACTTGTAGAAATGACAACAAAGCCTTGAAATCCTTTGAACACAGTATCATAAAGGCGTTGGATATGACTGATAGTGTCTAATTCCCCCTTGTAGAAAATTTCATTGTGCGGCAAGGAACAGAAAAGCGATTATATAAAATAACTCGCTTTAAAAGTTTCAAACAGCTGTGTTTTGGTAAACTAAGTTTGTCGAAACCCAGAGGAGGCTGAGAAACTATAAAAGAGATTCATGTAATGATGTATCTATTCAGACATCTGGTGACAATGCAGGACTTTGTAAATTGATGATAAATGATCACAATCTTTAAGCAAATGAGCCATCCATCAACACTGACAGGTAAGACATTATTGGCTTATAAATATAAATTTGAGCTAATACAGATACAGAGCTCAGATCGTGAACCAACAATTGATACTTTCCTTTATGGAGAAAATAAAAAATGTGACTGTAGTTTTAGTTAGATGACATTTCTGTCGTTTGCTATTTTATTTTCTGGGACAATTTAAAGAGAAAAATAGCTCAGTGCACATCTAGCACATAAATTATTTTTAGTTTACCTAACAAGTTGTATCAGACAGAGTGCATCTGTGCTGAACTCAGTGTTCATCACAGACCAATGTACAGTTCTTATCTTAAGCTTTCAGGCATTAAAATGCTAGCTGCCTTCAGTAAGCCTGGCTTCAGCAGCCGTGAATCATGCATTTTTAATGCAATCATTCCAAAATACTTTATACATAGTTAAAGAAAATATGATTACAATAAATCAATGGGGAAAATGATGCCATGCTGTCAAAAACAGTATTTGTGGATTACGTATTCTGCGTCAGTGTCAGCCAGGACTGTGGGATACAGATTCACGCACGTGCTTGTGTGTTTGTGCCTGTGTGTGCGTGCATGCGTGCGTTTGCCTCATGACTATGTGTTTGTAACGCACACTGATGTTTGAAGGTGGTCGAGGCATGTCGGCAAGGTGGGCGGGGTCTTTCCCAGAATGCCGTGTCAGTATGTGTGACTCACGGCGGCAGTGTAAATACGTTTCAGGGAGTCTCCCTGAGGAGGCATCAGAGACAGGCAAGAAATGGCCTCCACTTGCCC
The DNA here is from genome assembly GCA_026777045.1 of Hyperopisus bebe. Lineage (NCBI taxonomy): Eukaryota > Metazoa > Chordata > Actinopteri > Osteoglossiformes > Mormyridae > Hyperopisus > Hyperopisus bebe. The sequence continues at coordinate 21,143,607 of JAODJW010000002.1, read as the reverse complement.
TCAGAGGGCCTCGGCGCTCACCCGGAGCAGAGGGATGTATCTGGGGGGCCCAGGCTGACATCAGCATGGACACTCAGGTGTTGCCAATTTAACTAACTGTTAACTGTCACAGGCATAGTGGCCTAACCCTACCCCGCTGAGCCACACAACACCTCCAAAACTGGCAGACGAGCCACTGAAGCTCAGAAGGCTACTTCAGTGACCGGGGGACCGTTTCTCCCAAATATCTCTGAAGCACAAATTCCCTCTCACAGGGGGCTGCTGCCCCCCCACTCCATAACCACATTATAAATATCACTGCATCAAACTCTGTTTGACACATACTAACATCACTAAACTACTGTAGTTGAGGACGGCTCTGGCATCCAAAACGTGCTAAATCTGGATGCCATAAAGTCTAATTTCAACAGCTGACTGGCACCTGAATGGTTCTGTGCCCACAGAGGACAGCAAGCACTTTCTGCACAAATACAGAGGGGTGAAGAGCTTTGAAAAGCCCCTGCGCCACTGCTCAGGCTGCTTTGTTTTCCACCCTTACTTCCTGCTCTGTAATTAAGATAAGGCCGGCATGGGCGCATTTGTCTGAATGCTGTGACTTGCCGCTCATGGCCAGCCTGTGATAATAAGGTGCCCCCTCAGTGGGGGAGACATTCGCCGACTCAGATCTCAGTCAGAGTTGGCCAGGCAGCTCCAGCTTAACATCTGTTACGCCGCACGATTTTTACAAAACCTGCAATATTTATTATGCACTTTCGTTAGCGTTAATATTTAATTTTTTCAAAGGCCTTGATAGTACAGATCTTTAAATCTCAGTCTGTAAAATTTTGTATTGAGTGTAGTTCAATTATTGAAAGAAACTTGCTTGTCGTGGGTGGGGAGCCCCAATGACCATCAGGGCCTCTGGTTGGAGTGATGACTGCCTTGGTAAAATGGTTATAGGAACAGAACAGGGGGACTGTCCTTATCCCCAGCCTTAAGCGGATGTCAATGGAGTGGTATGTTTGCATTTCTGTATTTTATAGCAAATCCAGTTATAATGATCCCCTTGATTTTGGAATTTGCCAGATAATTATCCCAATTTTACCGGAACTTTATCTGAATTCAAAAGCAGTCTCCGCCTTACAGAGGTAAGCAGACACCTGAGATCTGAATCGAATCGTGTTTGACTCTCAAACTGTGCCCCTGAAATTTGACATTATAAATAATCTCAGCCGAGCCAAGTGAATAAAACTGTCAAATTAATTAAACAGCTGACATCATGTTTGTGGGATGAAAAAAATCATGCAAAAGCGGAGAATGTTTGATTTTCGAGCGTGACACAACAGTGTTTGTGCAGCAGCAGATATTAAAGGTTATTCATGCACATAGCTGCCTAACAGAAGTGCTTAGCTCAAAGTTACCCACAATTCTCAGCGTCGTACTGAAGCAACTCAAGGACACAACAGCAGAGCCAATTTCGGACAGCTCCTTAAAAATACTGCTTTAAATAATAACAGTGGTAGGCTGTACAAACCCCCCACAGTCACCCTGTTAACTCACATGCTAATAAATAAGAGCATGTTAAATGTACAGTAAAAAACTGTCAGGGGGGGTTCTGTGTGGGGGCAGTGCCCCTGTGACAACATGCCCTCCTAAATACTTATGCTACTATTATTATTTATATTTGTATATGTGGGTCAAAAATCTGTGAGGTGGGAACAGGCAAAACACAAACTTCAGCACATTTTCTTGATGGACACTTAAAGTCGGTGCACCGGGTGGTTGAGCCGCTTCGGCTGGTGAAAAGCAAAGTTAACAACAGAAAAAAATTAATGAAGCTTGTGGAAGCAAGACAGTCTAAATTAGAAATCACAGTTTATCTCATATTTGTAAAAACTCTAAAATGTGACTGCAAAGCGTTGCATAAATAACTTACTGGTTTTCAAACTGTCTTTTGCTTCCTAATGCTGGCAATCTAGTGTAAGTAATATGTGGAGGACATTAAGGTCGAATGCTCCTGGTCCCCCTAACAGAACAACTGTCCCCAGTCTCCCCCCCCCCCCCAACCCCCCCTTTGAAATGCTGTTGAACCGTCATTAAACACTGTGGTTCTGGTGAGGACTACCCTGGAATGGCTAAAGTCAGTGTCATCCTGATGCTGTTCTGAAGGTCCAGTTAAGGGGCTGAGTCCCTCACTCATAGATTTAAGAGAGAAAATAAGAAAATGTGATAATTTTTTATCTCAATATAATGGAGGGGGCCTTGTGGAGGACATTAAAAACACCCAGCTTGTTAACTTCTGTGACCTCTTTTTAAAAGAGATTAACGGCAACAGTCAGCATACGAATGTTAATTCAGGCAATTAAAGTGGCTTTTTATCCAACACGCGTCCGATGTCATGATTTTATACACAGGCGATACGAATAATAAATCAATAGCAGAGCCAAAGACCACTTTAATTATATTACATTTCTCTTTGATTTGTAAAAGCTAAAGAAAATACAGATATGATACATCATTCATAACACATTTTGACTGTGCCTCTAGTCATGTTTTAATCTGCAATGCATTTTCACCTACGAAGGGCATCTTCAATCCAGCACCTGTTTGATTTCGGAAAAAAAAGAACTGTTTTGCATGTGCTAAAATAAAGTATTTCATATTTATAAAAAATGATGCAAATTCTTATTATTACACTGACACAGCTGGGTTTGTAAACAAACATCAACAAAACGGGGCATGAGAGAAAAAAGTTTCAGCTTTAAATTCCCCTGCGTTTTTCCCATAAAAGTGAATAATTCCCTCATGTATCAGGATCCCTGCTCCTCATCTCTGGAACATTCTCCCTCGTGGTTTTTGTGTCCATCTTAAAGCTCTCATGGGTCTCCATTTGCCCCAGGGGCATGTTGAGAGATTCTGCATGCAGGAATGATGAGACTCTGGAAAGTGATGCCCGTGACTCATTTATCAAAATGTGCAGACTCCATCTCCTGATGTGCTTTCCATTTTAAAACTCCTGTCCCCCAGAGCCATGCCTTCTTCTCAATTCCATCCAATCCTGCCTCTCATCAGGCAGTGAAGCACTGTGATTGGCTGCAGCAGAACCAATAGGGAGTGATTCTGAATTTACCCCAGATGGATGATGAAAGGAAAAGGTTTCCAGTAGAATCCATGGCCTCTAGCCAGAGGTCCAGAGACAGTCTCAAGACCCTGTTTCCTGGACAATTATTTGAGATACTCAGATTATTATTAAATATTAATACAGCTGAGATGAAGTAGGGGAAAAACACAATGTTGACTGTCAAGGATTCTTAATATTCCTGTTGACAGAAATACCTTCCCTGATCACACTAAATAATTTACTGGCTAAAATAATCTTCGTTGCTCCAGTTCTTCCTTCCAGTCAGCTAAGTACTGCCACAGAGCGCTAGCAAATCAAATTACATTTCATAAATCTCTACAATAACCAGATGGCTTGCTGACAGCTGTCAGATGATATTTGACAGGTTCAAGAAGGTCATGACCCCTACTGACTTGAAAATGCATTACCCACAATGCATAGTGATTCTGGACAAAGCAGGCCTGGATATTTTCATTACTATGAAATGTGACTATTATTATTAAATTTTTTAAAGCTTTATTGCCATTGAAACTAGGAGTGCTGGTGCTGTTCAGTGCAATAAAAATAGAAAGAAAAGAGAAAAAATTAAAAGGGAATTAGAAAATTACAAAAAAAAAAAAACACAATCATACAAATAAGTAGATTTATGTATATGCATATGTGAAAACAGTCAACCATAGGAGGAATGTAGTAAATAAATACTCTGGATGACTAAGATTTGACTAGCATTTGTGTTTTGATCACTAAAGACTGATATTGCACACAGATTTATTTTTGTTGTTGTTTAGTGATCTTATGGCCCATGGGCGGAAACTGCCCTTGAGTCTGAATGTACGTGTTTTGATGGACCTGCAGCGCCTACCAGAGGGCAGCAGGTCGAACAGGTGATGTGCAAAATGGGCAGAGTCTTTGAGGATGTTTTAGGCTCTGGCAAGGCAGCGGGAACTGGAAATGGCTTCCAGTTACAGATCGTAGCAAAATTCCCCAAAATTAGACATCGCCCCCTGCTCAGTCACCTCATGCACTGCTCCCCCCAACACCCTCAGTCATTACCAGCATTCCCAAACATCATATGTTCTTCCAAGTAATATAGGAAGCTTGTGCATGGCCATTTTATTCACCGACAAACCCAACCCACCCTCCCACCGGCAGTATGGTGGTTGATTTAAATGACTAAAAAAATTAAACCTCAGTCTTCACAATTAGTAACGCTGTGACTCATTACTGTATACCTTCCGCTAATGGGCTCTCAGCTGTCTGCCTTATGTCAGCCAAATCTCTTCCTGTGACACCATGTTTGTTTTTACGGGTTATTCCTTTGCATGGGGTACACTTCTTATGTAGCACATGCATGCTAATTGGATATAAATTGCATAATTATTAATACACGATTCGGCGCCAAAGACATCACTGACAAATGTAAGCTCACTTGCAGCCAAATGCTCTTCACTGGGGACATGCTTCCTATTAGATAAAATACTTCCTAGGCTCCCTACATCCATGTCTCCTCTGGGAAGAATGGCCTCACAGGCACACGGTACACAATATGATGTCACATGACAGATGGATGGTAATGGGTGTGGCCATCTCTGGGTGGAGTCTGGCAGTTGGGCCAACATTTACTTTGCATGTGTTGCCGGTTACATACGATTGGGTTCTGTCCATTCTCTCTCGGCCTGTAAACCCCCCAGGCTTCCATGCCTGAACCCTCTCTCAGATGCAGCCCTTTCCTAGAATCTATTTATGTAAAAAATGACTAACAGGCGTTTCTGAAAGCTCTTTTTCACTTACCAAGAAGGCTTGGCGTTTCAGAGTCCTGGCCTATACTCAGAGCTCTTGGTGCTGGTGTTTATGATTGATTCATCGTCAAGGTACTCTTCACTGCTGCATTTTGTTTACCCCTGCTTAGACCAAATTAAAGTTTGGATTAGCTATAAATCACAGTGGATACAATCAGCATATATGAAATTACATAATGTTGGGCTGGAAATATATAAAGGAAGGGAAATGAACTATTAGCTTTATGTATTACTTCTTGAGCAGGTCTCATAACAGAACCCGATAACTGGATCAGTTAGTAGCCTATGTTCTGCACCCTCAAAGACAGAACTGTGAGGCTTAAAAACTGTGTTTTTTCCCCAAGGAGGTTTGGCTGTGGAACAGTGTACCCCCCCCTCAGGTCTAAGATTGGATCTCCTAAAAGGACTAACTGTCCCCCCTCTGCACTGAAGCCATAACACTGCAACCAAAACCTATGCACTGCACATTCCTGTTCATTCCTTGCACAAGGGTTTTTGATTGTATGCATTTAAATGCATTTTAACTGTATTTAAACTGTATTTTAATTGTAATTTTCTGTCTATGTCTTATGTCCATGTCTCAGAATGTGTTGTATAAATGTCTGATTTATTTACAGTTTATTTGTTACTGTTGCTTTACCTTAAGACCAAAGGGATGGGTATTTGTCCCCAGTGTGTGACCTATGCATCATATAGCTGAAGATGGCAGTACAGAGGCTTTGATTTTTTGATCATACTCTTACTGCGTTATAGTGCATGGGGAGCACATGCCTCTTTGGACACGGCACAGCAGTATACTAAACCTGCAGGAGTGTTGACAACAGTGTTGCTGATTGTGATGCTGAAATCACCTAAGCTGGGGATTGTAGAGCAGTTGGTGGGGTCTGTAGAAATGTGGCCTGTGCCATACAATGAAAACTCCTTTGTTCCCATCACAGAATCACACTCATCCAATCCTTCACTGAAATCTTTGCTTGCTATAAATAACAGGGTGCGTACAGACATCGCTGATTAAACAGAGGGGTAAGCTCTAACCTATATATTTTTTTTTCTAGTTTGGTGGGATTTCGCATCTTTGGGGCCACTCCAGCCCAGCAGATATTTCTCCCGAGTGCCTGCAGAGGGCGCCTTCCATTGATTCGGCTTTTGAGAATCAGCCTTCTGCATATTTGCATATTCTGCTCTTCATATTCGAAAGGACATCTGTGACAGGCAGCTTTTTATAATCCCCCAGGGGACATTCACCTCACAATCCAGTCTCTCAAACCCGGAGCCAGACAACAGCAAATACAGGAAATCCAGAATTGAGTGCCCAGCTCATCCAGCAACGAGATGATCTGATCACTCCCCACTTGAAACGGGGGAAAAAATCCTTAGTCAATTATCTTCCTTGCAGCATCTTAGCACAAGGTAAAATGATTGCCAAGTAATTGCCAACATTAGATTCGCACATGGGGATGAGTTTGAAGAGATATCTCCCACCCTAGGAGTACGGGCTGATTTCCATCTTTTCACCCTCCCCAGGAGTGCGCGCACCAATTTCCACCTTAACTGGCCTACTTGACGTTCCAATTAAGCTGAAGGTTTTAGTTGAGGACTCTGCCTCCAGGGAAAAGAAGTCTTAATCAAAGTCACACCTTCTGCGCAACGGCAAAATATTTAAGAGTTGTGTTGGGGCCAAGGAGGGGGCCTTTGCCCAAAGCCTAATGAAACCCAGGCTTCATCTATTCTATAGCTCATTACATCCAACAGGTTCCCCCCAGACTCGGCCATATTTTACCACATCAATCAGAACAAAAACACTTCTGATGCACAATATCAACAAAACTCCTCCTGAGATCTCTGAAGAAAAGGCTTGATATATTTATATTTGTGGTGTGCAGCAGAATCTTACATTTTTAATTGGTTCCAATAAACTGAAATGCTCCCTTAGGAAATCAGACTCTGTACTGCCAGCATACCATTATTAAATACTGACTACTGCTCCTTTACACCTTTTTTAAACTGTCCCGGTCCCTTGTCTCCTTAATGAAACATGCATGTCTAACTAATGCCACACTGAAATATAGAGAAACATTCCAGGGAGACCAAATTCCCCTACTAAAAGCTAGAAATCTACCCGTAGACATCTTGTTGCTGCATTTGTGGTGTGAAACTAATGGGTAAGTATGACTTAGACTCACCCTCAGACCTCATCTTCTATGAAGTCACAATAGCTTAAAGAGAGTGGAGTGAGTGCACTCAATTTCCCAGAATTCCAAAGCATGTGTCACACCACTATGCTATGACTGGTCAGCATTTCAATGAAGAAGTTTATGAAGGCTGCACCCTGAAAACCGATGGTGAAACGAGAGTCGACTGATCCTTAAAATTGAACAGTTGTTTTTTTTTTTTTTCGGCATGCATTACAATAACAGGATAATACAAATAGAAGCTTACAAAACGATGACATTTCAATAAGGGGAATCAGAAATATATTTTACAGTAGTAATGCGTGGCTGGTCCGGTTACCCCCGAGTCCTGCAGGGAGACCCGTGGGTCGGACAGGTTAAGGGCAGCTTACCAGAAAATACCGTGGGTGCGGCGGGCAGGTCGGATCAATGACAAAACAGTTCCAGCTAAGGTCACCCAGCTGGCTTTACGTTACAGGCTCTCAGAGTAGCATGCATTAGGCGAGGCTATGATTATGAGTATGAGAGCTTGATTTAAGCAGAAGTACATGTGTGCTGCCTGTCTCATTATTCCGACAAATCCATAACGTAAACATAAAGAGAACAAAGTGTGAGCGCGGGCTTTGTCTTTTTGGTATCTAAAGCTTTTGATCTATGGCTTTTTTATTTATAATTTTGCTTGAATCTATAAATCCACAATATGTGTAGATATTTATTACCTGTTACCCTAATAGATGCTGTTTGTATGTATTCATCATTTTCTGTAACCACTGTGTGTTATTTATTGTCTCTATTGATGATGCATCAGTGTTTGCGTCATGATTATTCATTATTCATTCATTCATGATTATTCGTCCTAATTTGTAACATCTATATAAGTTACTGATTAGCCATAGAGATAGCGGATAAATGTCCATTTGAAGCCATGCATTTACTCCACAGGATGATGATGAGTTGTTCAAAAAGACTTTGCTTGGAAAGACTTCAGCCAGATGACAGCTCACCCACGAAGCACACGGTCTCACCTTGGACAGGTAATCATCCTCTGTCGACAAATCGCTGCAGTTGCCCGGCTCTGTTCTGCTTGAGGAGGTTGAAAATGAGCATCTGTAGCAGGATTAGCCTCCACCGGGGATGAGGATCGCATCCTTGACAGCCACTTGCGTGCTGATAAGGATCCAAGGAACAAATCGATGCTGCTCCTTGACGGTGGAGTGTGACGATGGACTCGAGGAGGAACATTAAGTTTGGAAAATTCCAGTCTGAGAGGTTGCTACACAGACATCTCCAAAGCACCTCTCTCTGCCATCTTAAAATGCCAGCATGCTGAGACATCACTGTGAGGAATAGCTATGAATATACACATTTGACAGAATTTACAATTTAGAACTAAAACAAATATGTGTCTGTGTCCCTTGGACTCAATCTGACCGTATTTGCATACTGGTGCGGCACAAACTTACAGAGACTTTTAAAAATATATGTGACAAACTTTGTACTCCGCAGTCATGTACTGCATAGGCCCCTGGGAACTAGGTGGATGCATAAACTTAGTGTTTGTTTATATATTAGCCATATCGTTCATTTAGTACAAACATACCCAGTATCACAGCTCTAGGGGGGAAAAAAAGACATTCTTTGACTATTTCTATGTAAATTTCTAAATCTGCTCCAGATTTCTCAGGATCACTGTACTTTTTTTCTCTGTATATACTTTCAAGATACCGACTTCATATACCATTGACATACTTAACAACAGGAGGGGTTAAAATGAGAAATTTCAAAGCGGGAATATTTTCAAAAATTACCTCTATGGCTAAATCGTGAACTTCAGATTTACCATGTCTGCTGGGAAGTCGGCATTCCATATCAGATATATACCTACAGGCTACAGGCACAATGTTTAAAACTAAATAAAATGTAATACATTCATAATTGCAAAGACTAGCCATTTCACAGCTAACTATAACCTAATTAGCCCTCCTTGACTAGCAGAGGAGGGGAAAATACTTCTTCCAACTGATGTCTTCATTTAAAATAAATTTAAATGTGTCCTCCGCATTAAAGCTCTTGCTGGGAATGACCTTTCCGTTTAGCAAAATTAGATTTTCATAACGCCTCGAAAAGGACAGATTTTGTTAAGCTGTTCTGTCATGGTAGGGGACGGTCGCTGCTTTCATTAAATAAGTACAGGTCACAGGTAATGACGTGGAACTGTTACCAGCAGGAAATACATTGATCAAGATTAACATGAGTCACCTGACTCTGTCTATTGACAGGTGTGTGTAGCTGTTAGATAAATATACAGCATCTGCCATAGATACTGTGGCAATTTATCACCATCAACATGTCAAAAACATAATGGGAGGACGATGTGTGTGATGTGTGTGTGTGTGTCTGTTTTTGCTTGTCTGTTGTAAATGCTCTCCAAAAAAAATAAATAAATAAAAATTAGATGGTAATACAGAGGTAATGGTTACAGTTTATGGAGGACATATACATAGATGGCATGACCTAAAAAGAATTAGGCATAGTTATGCTTTCAAGTATGTTGTGAGAGAAAGCAATGAGCAATATTAGCAATATGCCCTTCTCAGTAGGCTGTAGGGTGAATGCGATAGTTATGATTAAATATTTATATATCTTTGGCTGCTTAGATATGACCACCCGCTAAAAGGCTCTCCATCTGCATAAGCCCATCGAGTTGTTATCAAACCCCTCAGAATTCCATACAGACCTCCTGCCAGAGGTTCAGTTAGAATGCAAAGGGGAAAGTGTGTGTCTCAGTGGCATTGAATACTGCACATGTGATCAGGAGGGTGCTGGATCAATTCCCAATTTACGAAGAGTCATTTCGCCTTTGGGAACCTTGAGCATGGTCCTTAACCACTCATTGCTCCAGGGACAGGCTGACCTTGCTTTTTCTTTCAAATATAATGAGAAAATTGTGAAGTAAATGAGAACAGTTTAGGTTTATAGCCATGGCATGAACATTGTTAGTGAGAGCAGTTCATATTTTCAGCTTGACACAAGCCCCGTCAGTGAAAACAGTTCATGTTTACAGCAATAACACAGACATTCTCAGTCAAAGCAATTCATGTTCACAGCAATAACACATTGTCCGTGAAAGCAAATTATGTTTACAGCAATAACACATTGTCCGTGAAAGCAATTTATGTTTACAG
>JAODJW010000002.1:21106827-21133252 GCA_026777045.1 Hyperopisus bebe | reverse complement strand
GCTAGTGTAGCAGAAGCTAAAACCCTGGGTTCCTTTAAATCAGAGCTAGATAAGATTTTAACAACTCTGAGCTATTACTTAAGTTCTCCCCAAATGAGCTTGGTGGGCCGAATGGCCCCCACTCGTTTGTAAATTTCTTATGTTCTTATGTTAAGTGCATATATATTCCCTTTTTTCTTGAGTTTGCTCATGCAAAATGAAATGCGATTAATATAAATTGAAAATTACTGATAATTAATCGTGATTAATCTAAATTAATCCACAGCAACCCTGTGATTAATCTGATGTAAAAAATTTTAATCGGTTGACAGCACTAGTTTAGAGCAATAACACATTGTCCATAAAAGCAATTCAATTTTACAGCAATAACACAAACATTGTCAGTGAGAGCAGTTCATATTTACAGCTCTAACACAAACATTGTCAACAGGGTTGGGTAAGTTACTTTGCAAATGTAATCTAGTACAGTTACTTGTTACCTGCTGAAAAATGTAATCAGTAATGTATTTTATCTCAAAATAAAAGTAATATAACTATTTACTTTTAGTTACTTTTGGATCACATCAATGCCAACTAAAGTAATAGTAAAGAAATGACAGGAAGATCACTTTTTTATTAGGCAACAGAAAATATGTTGTTAAAATTACACACACACACACATACATTATGGAATTATTATTATTATGGAACATCATTAGGTTAAAAATCTTGAGACAGAATATGTCTCCACATACAGTAGCAATTTTTCCCTTCGAGACACAGTAAAGAACAAATAACACTATGTGTACAAAGGAATGCAGTTTTGCCTAAGAATAATGATAGCAATGAGGGAATTATCCTGTCCTTTGTGAGGGTTTTGGAACAGACAGTATCGTGTGTGCTGTCCATGTGATTTGGGGCTCTACAAATAAAACTGAATCCGTGTGATTTGGGCTATATAAAATATTGTACAGTAGTGTGTTAATTCCTAGAAGTAGTATTGATATGCTGGAAGTCTATGTGCCTGTTCAGCTTTGTGTAAAGCTCATAATAATTTCCTAACTAGTTGGATATCAATACTTGGATCTCTGTAGCTAATGCTAGCAATTGGTCTTATAGTCTCCTGAATGTTTCTTTAAATTTGACTTTGAGCTCTTTGATGTTGCCATACTTTTCCCAACTGGGCAACATAATATGCATCACATGATAATATTTCTCCTCTCCTCCTTAAAAAAATGTTTCCATGAATTAAATGTTTTTTTTTTTTGACAAGCATCCGTATGGCACAGCAGTGCCACTCTCGTCAAGTAGAATGTGGTCTATCCTGGAAGCAATGGGCACAAGGCATAATAAATAATAATAATAATAATAATAATAATAATAATAATAATAATAATAATAATAATAATAATAATCAGAAGAAAACTAGAACGGTATATCTGCAGCCTCACTTGGCGTGTGGTGAGTGCTTTCTGTAAAAATCTGCTGTCCATGGTGCTGAAGGCTGACGTTTCTAAACAGATGCTTGAAAATCCTGTCTTCCTTCCATCTCTCTTGTTTTAGTTTGCTTGTCTGAAAATTTCAATGCCTATAAATTACTGACTTACCAGCTTAGGTACTTTCTGACTGAAATATTCTGTTTTAGTTTGTTTTTCTATACATGCAAATCGGGCTGTGACACTGCAGACAGTATTTGTATGCAAACAGACAGTGTTAAATTAGCAGTGTCATTTGTAAATTAACATTGCTATTTTGTTGTGTATGTAGCCAATCCCAGCTGTCAGAAATCCAAACTCTGACGATATCTGTATGTCCTGACAGGGTCTCCTTGCCTCTGACTCCCTGTTTATATCTGTATGTCCTGACAGGGTCTCCCTGCCTCTGACTCCTTGTCCATATCTGTATGTCCTGACAGGGTCTCCCTGCCTCTGACTCCCTGTCCATATATGCATGTTAGAGTAAAGCTAGCCAAGAAGGAAAACAGATTCATGTGACTCCAGAGAGATTCTGTTTGGGTTTGTGGCTTCAACAAACCAGGGTTGAGATAGGAACAGCCCTTTTGACTCTAAAATGAGGGGGGAACAAACAGAGAGTATTATGTCCATAAAGTTGTAGGACTGAGTTCTGGGCTTTTCGGGGGGCTGAGGAGAGAAGACCCTTATATTATAAAAACTAGCTGTAGGTTTTACAAGTATTAATAGTCCAGACTGATACGAAGGTGGTGGGGATTACATTAGCATACAGTAGACTGAAAGCTCTGGGGCAAATAGGGCAAGACAATGCACAACACAATCTTATATTTACATAAGGTGAACATGGGAGGGGGTATCTTAAAGGCACAATACTCGTTTTGTTCTTGCCAAAAGATGGATGAAAAGACTCCCCGCTCAGGGATGTCTCAGCCCTCCCTCCTCTGCTTTCGGTCATGGTACATTCCTATATAAGGTTCACCACTATTATTAATTCAAAAAAGTAACTTTGTAGCTGTTGTAAAAAGAATAATACTCATTTAATGGGAGCTAAAAGTAGGTCTGTAAATGCTGACTAAATTTTTAAAGGTTATTTGTCATAAAAAAGACAAGATCGCTGGGAGGGGGAAAACCTCCTGGTGTGAATGCAGGTGTGTTATCATTTCAGATAATAACAAAGTCAAACTAGAAGAAAGACATAATGATGGTGACAAGCTAGTTTTCTTCTGCTAACATCCAAAAATTAATTGAAAACGTCCATTGGTCCTCAGGAGACAAGTCAGTAATGAGTTATCAGATGGAGCGACGGAGGAACATTAATCAGCATGAGATAAACAGAAAAGTCATGCTACTTGGGGAAAATAAACACTGGTTATGAGGAACGTGCCAGGAGAAATGCAGCGTTTTCTCGAGGTGTGCTTTTCAGGTATATACATTTGTACTTTATAGATCCTAGGGGAATCTCTCACAGAGAGCACAGGTACAAACACAGGGCGAAACTCAAGACAAAGTGTGAAACTATGCACCCCAGCGTGACAGGGTTATTTGTAAATGAATAAAGACGTAATAATTAAGAGGGCTATCCAGGTATTCTCGTGTGCATGCGTGTGTATGTATATGGCTTATAGTTGAAGGCCTTTGTCTATCAAGTTCCCCAGAGAGGGTATCGTGGATAAGGAGCTGGATCCAGAGGGCCCCTGGTCTTGTATCTTAGACCCTGATATGTGTTTCTCACTGCAAAAACAGGCAGATTTTTTTTTTTTGTTTTTTTTTTTTTTATTAAAAATATCACTGGAATGTGGACTAAATGCAGAGGATCTCAACATCCCAGGTCCATGCTGGACGATACTAATATCATAAATAAATAACCCTATTAACGATCATTTCATGTAAGAAGTTGAGGGCGGGGGGGTTAATTGAACTGATTATTGATTGCATTGTTCTGAAAGCTTCCAAACATGTAGTCGAAGCACCCCAAAGCACTCCACAGGAGAGGGCCAGCAACTACATTACGACTGCAGGCTGCCATGGGCAGCTGCAGATATGAACCCAGCAGGCATGCCAGAAACGCGTGTGTGAAAATGATAGACAGACAGATATATGCATTATTAACTCTGAAGAAAGACCTGAGGACCACTGAACCCACTGGACACAGTTACCACAGGAGCCTCACATAGTGAGATGAAGGATGCTAAGCTAACAGCTTAGCGCCTTTGAACCTGCTACTGCACAGCAACAGCATGGAATGACATCCAGGAGCTGGCTGACAGTGGCTGTATGGGAAGGTTGGCCAGGAAAAGAGGACAGGGGCTCATGAAATCCACTAGGGAAGCAGGTGGCCCGAGGGGGTGGTCATGCTAACCTGTGGTGCCATCTGGCATCACTCAAGGGTCGAGTTGAGCTTGATATTTGAGCTTGATGAAGGTCCTGCTTTAAATCACGCCCCTTAATTCCTGGAAATCTAGCTGTGCCCCATCACCCCACACCATCATTGTCAGGACTTGAGTATAAGACAGGTGCAAACATGATCACTTCAATGACTGCAAGGACATTTCCTGAATGACGACATCTGAACACAAACCCATCGGTATAGCTTAGCATGATTGCAACCTGTCATGCTTCCAAGTCGAAAGAAAGCCAGCCGCTGACGTGACCTTGCATGTGACCACGGCACACAGTGCGACACGGTGGCTGCCGCCATCACCCAGTCTTTCACTGGTTTTTGCTTGCTTCTTGCCTGATTTACACCTTAAGCGATGTGCTAACACGTCCCAGGAACCTGTGCACCCTCTTCAAGCCGCATCAGCAGATCTGAGAACGCACGGCTCAGAGCGGCTGTGCAAATGGGAGCCATCGGAGCTTCTTTAGGCATTGAACTGCCCTGAGTTTCAGATAAACTTTCTTTCCAAGTGTAATGAACGGCCCACCAGTTCCTGCACCCAAAATGCCTGATACAGATACACATCTGAAAAATGCTGCTCCAGAGACTCTCTATGATAAATACACTCACATTCTCACACGCAGCTCTTTTCCTCATCTCTGCATGCTCCATCCATCATTCCCGGCACGTCTCCATCCCTCCATCGATGCTGTGTGCCGTTTCACTACAGTGGCCGTGGGCCACGGATCTTTCAGGGGGACTGGCGCTGAAAGGTTGCGCGCGGGGTGGTGGCGTGACAGACGTGAGCTGCATTGCCCATCTCCTGGCACCATGAACATATTGAGGCTTGTCGGTGTTATCGGCGTCTTCCGGCGACGTCTCTTCTCCCACGTCACAATTCTGAGATGTTACTAACGCATCGAATGATCCGTGGTTGTCAGATTCTCAGCCTCTGTCACAAGCTCAAATAATTCACGTCAAAAACACAGAGCTTCACCTGAAACACTGGCGACCATTGTAAGTTTTCAGCAGAGATATATTTTTGTTTCCTTTTACCGCCTGTTTAAGATTTCTGGCTCTCCGTCAACTCCAACATCCACGTTGTTAAAATATGACTGCGGCTTCTGTTGGGCACATTAAGAATCACCGTGTCATTCAAGGACGTAATGAGGACATTAAAGCGAGGCACAATGACAGTCGGGCACTTTTTGTTTTCAGGATGAGCATATCTGTGGGTTTTGGCACTTTGTCACGCCGAATGCCACCTCCAGCTTCAACAGCGTGACAGTCGGAGGTGACTTTCCGAGCAGTCTGCTGGGGCCATGTCTGACGGCGATTTCATTGAGTCATCATAAAATGGCATCTGATAAAAACAAATGTTCATCTCTTCTTCCTTCATATCCAGGTCAACCACATGACTATGTCAGTTTGTCGTGCTTTACCATTGTTTTTGTACACTCCTGCACGTGACTTCAGAAAAACCGAAGTCATTTTCTACTGATGGAGAGGATTACTTTCCTAAGTAGCTGGCAACTACTGACTCCACTGGACACATTAAGAGAATTAAAGGCATTTCTTAGTCCAATGTTACTCTTATTGTTTACACTTTGCACTTTTATGCATTTATACACAAGGGATTCTAGCGATGGTATCCTAATTGAATTCCTTTCCGCGATTTGAAGCTTTCCATCATGGTGCCTCAGATCACATACGCTGACTACTTGACAAAAGTTTGTCTGTTGCGGTAAAAATGTCAGCTGTATCTTTTCCCCAATAGACTTAAGAAGATTGTACTGACTAATTAGAAGTGGCTCCACCCACCCTCAACTTACCCACCATGATCAACGACAGCTAACATTCATAGTTCCCAGCCTAGGAAATCTAGCCTCATAAGGTCCCCCCTGAGTCTATTCGTTAAATTACCCCTCAGTGGGGTGACAATGTGAATTAGCCCAGTGTAATAGTTACAGATCATTAATATTAATGCGTGACTTCTGAGGTGTGAGTCCAGCACATGAGCATCCGCAACGATGTCCGGGTCAGGATGTTGACGTTGTATGGCATCGAACAGAAAAGTGTCGATCCAAGTCCCTCCAGTGATGTGTGTAGTCTAGGGTTAGGGTGCAGATACAAGGCCTTTGGCTCAGGGATAATGACAGCACAGCCGGGAATCAGACATAGAGTCTTTCCCTGACTCAGAGCTGCCCTGCTCCCTGCGTCATTAATTACAACCTCAGTTTCTGCTTGTCCCTCTTTCAGAGTGAGTTCTGACCCACAGGACAACAAATACCTCCTTCCTGTCTTACCGCTGACTTACATGGCTGCCGGAAAGGTGAGCGTGAGCATGCGTATATTATAAAGTGCTGTTTCTGTGTGGTGAGCCAGACTGGGGCATAAAGCTGGCTGCCATTACAGCCAAATTTAACAGTCATGCTACAATTCATGCTAAATAAAGTCATGGCTTCCTAGGTTGACATCAAGGTGGAGAGTACACACTTTCACAAGGCGATATAAATCACAGGCCCCTTTTAGAGCATAAAACAATGAAGTGGGCAATACATAAAGACAGCGGTCTCATAGGTTTTCATACATCAGAAGACACATCTTCTGCCTTCATTGCCGCCTTTAGCTCATGACAGGACCATCTTGCGCGTTCGGTGTTCTCCTAAGGTGTCTTTTGAGATGACGGCCCCAGCATTCCTCCTTCTCGGGGGGTGATTCCGAGCTATTTTCGTGGCACCTACGGTGGATCTTCATGGATCATCCCAGCGTACAAGGCTGACCCCGATGGTGGGTCCACCGGGAAGCTGTCCGGCATTCCAGGAAGTCATGTTTCTTAGTAAATTTGTCATAACAGAAGCATTGCCTGTCTCTCTCCGCTGGGGATAGGAGGAACACAAAGAGGCAAATGGAGCACCATCTGCTAGCTCACATCATACAACTGTCACTTGGCAATTGCCAGCACTTCTCAGCTTCAGCCTAATCCACTCTCTATGGGTGACTCCAGCTCCGGCCACTGAGCCTAAGGTGAGCCCTGAT
This sequence comes from Hyperopisus bebe, assembly GCA_026777045.1. Classification (NCBI taxonomy): domain Eukaryota; kingdom Metazoa; phylum Chordata; class Actinopteri; order Osteoglossiformes; family Mormyridae; genus Hyperopisus; species Hyperopisus bebe. Next base: position 21,126,385 of record JAODJW010000002.1, on the reverse strand, counting down.
TACAGAGAACACCTGTCACTCAAACAATATCTACCTGTCTGTTGCAAAGGAGAGGATTGTTGTTTCTGGGGCATCACTCAAAAAGTCACTTTGGGCATCTGTCCAACCCACACTGTCCCTGCCCTCTGACAGATGTTTCAGAAACTAAATAAATAGCTAGCAAGAGGACTCAGAAGATTGTAGCTAACTAGTTGGTTAGCAGAATATGCTGATTCAGTATCTCCCAATGAAAGAACATGTTTATATAATATTTGGTGTAGTGACTATTTGTGGCCATAAGGGGGGCCCCAAACTGCAGTAGGCCCTTCCAAATGCTTGGTTTGAGTGGCGGTAAACACTTCTGCTGTCTATAGGGAAGATGAAGAGACTTCGGACAGCATTCTTAACCAGTTTAATATGAAGGAAAATGCCTCACAAATGGCAAATTTCTGCAGGAGGTAACATTTGTTACGTAACAAGGTACAATGAGGCACACGCACCAGCTCCCAGCATCGGGCACCATAAGCGCATTTATCAGCCATTTTCAGCATATTTTATAGATTACTGTTAGCAGCAGTGGGCGCGTCTGCAAGCTCGTGTAACTTTCTGTGACATAAGCACTTATAATAATGAATTAAACATGTGATTTATTGACTATGGAATGTGACGTGCAATATCATCTTGGCGATACGGATTTTGCGAGGGGAATAGGTGTGTTGCTCTGGTGAGTGGTGAGCGCTCTGGGATGTGCTTCTGTCCTGGCTGGGGTGGGGGGGGGAGGGGGGCATCACACTTCCCCAATCGCTGAGCCCTCAGATGGATTACTGGCTAATTAAAAGAACAAATGGAGGAGATTTGGCCAGGATGGTCGGCAAAATGAAGACTCTTCATGGGTCGGCTTCAGCTGGCATTTAGAAAAAAGTGTGACTCCTGTTGTCTTTGACATAGTGAAAGGTAAGAAATACAATTAACACTACTGAGGTGCTTCGAAAAGAAATCTATAATGATAAGATAATTAAAGTTGCCATAGCTCAGGGAACCGCTAATTGCATGGAAATAACTGAAAATAGAGAAGCTAAGGAGTGTGACAGGAATCTCCATAATGCAGCCACAGCAGAATGAATCGGCACCTCGTAAATCACCCCCCACCACCATCCCCACCCCCCAGCTCTGTTTTTTAAAGTGGAAATCGACCCTCTCCTCTACGTTTAATATTAAAGGTAGGAAAGTTTGTGTGTGCTGATAGATACTGCCACCTGAAATTTGGGCCACGTGTCTGCACATCCTGAAAGGCATCTTCACAGTTCTCTCTCAGCTGTAAATCACCAGAATCGGTCCTCCTTTGAAGACAGAGAAGGTGGATCCAGAAGCACATGTGGGTCAGCGCAGAGAACCACGAAGCTGACAAACGGGAGGTGCTGCCTGTTTATATGCAGGTTACGTAACAGATGATATATTTTACTCCAGGATATCCTGGGTACGAGGAGCTGGAAAGGCCAAGGAGACTGCTTAGGATTCTGTGATTTCAGAAACGCCTCGCTGTGATGGCGACTTTGACCTGAAAGTCTTGGTAATCAGGTAATGCTGTCCATCTCTTTCAAGGCTGAGACATATCTGTTGTATGTTCGGCTGCCAAAATGTTAAAAATGGATGGCAGGGGAGTAATAGTTAAAATACTTCAGGTTTCATGCTGAAATTGAAAAGGCAGATTTTTATTTTTTTTGGCGTGGCAGCGGGATGATAGAGTGGTTTGGGAAAATTGAAAGTACAGAATTGAGTTGACAGTTTGTGCTTTCCAAACGAGCCAGAGCAACTATGAAATGCAAGCTGACAGCCCCATGTCGGCGGGAAACACGTGTTTGTCTTTGCTGGGTCGGCCGCCCGTCACGCAGCCACGCTAATGCACTGATTAGCATATGCTAACGTCAGCCAATTAGCATTCTCCCGTATGGGGAAACTGATGACTGTTAATCTCATGAGTTTAATCCATTACCAGTGGAACCTGCCGCTGCTATGAAATGATGCTCGATGGTGGTACTCTGGCCTCAAATAGAGCTAGCTAAAACGATGAAGTGTTTGGTCTCAGACGGTATCTAGGATAGCATCTCCATGCCTATTACATCTACCAGAGAAGACAGAAAATAATAAGCAGGATACCAGGAGGATAGCAAAATGAAGATAAGCACTGACTAAACAGTTCCATTATAGATAGCAGCGCTGCTGCTCTTTTTGATGCTTGCAGTACCATGTTGGTTATGGGTAGATTCCTTCGTGCTAATATGAAAACGCAACACTCACTTGTCACTCGAGTGAAGGGCTCTCTGCCACAATGAGAGCATTTACAACACGGCCTAGTCTCACTCTTGTTCAAGCAAAGGATTCCGCCTCACATGAAGACGAGGTTCCCAATATGATGATCACAATGCTAAAAGGTGGGCTACGGACGGGAGCATGCAGCTCACCTTGGTCTCTCGATCAGGGGTCCGGTGTCCTTCGACGGAGCCGCCTTCAGGTCCTAACAGCCTCTCCTGGGTTCTTGGCCCCACACCTCTGACTATAAATCTTGTGGCATCGTCATTATAAGGGACACAAGAGTCCCTAGCCTCTGGGAAATGAACATCCTGCACTTGAACGAACCCATCTGAAATCAGGGCTGGCCTCACCGTGCTTTGTTGTCGTGAGCGGATGAGCCCTTTGCCCATCTGCGGACCCGTTCCCACAGTCAGACTAGTAACATGAAGCCCTTCAAACCGACACCCCTTTCAGGAAAATTTCCTCTGACAGTGCCGTAAATAACAGATAAATCACAGAGCATACATTCACGGAAAGAGCCCTGCAATGAAAGCTTTCTCTCAGGTCTTCAAAACTCTGTTTTCAAATGACTGTAAAACTGGGCAACTCAGATTGCTATCATGTCCAAATTGAAAATTGTTTAGTGTCTTCATGACCTCTGATGAAATTGCTGGCATTTTCTGCCGATTGAGAAATAAGAATTACCCAGCCCCCCCCCCACCCCCAACCGGCATCAGCAGGCTGCACACAGCCTGGGAGCAGAGAAAGAATGTTTTATGTCGCTCCGCTGCACTATAAGGTGTTCTGGAAAGAAAATTCATTAAGCTTATAAGGTTTTCTAATAAACACTCACACCACATTACAGCTGACATGCATAGACATCCCCAATAGCACCCGCAGTGATGTGAACTTCACACTGATGTCTAGGCCCTAGCTATCCATGTCACATTCACGTCCAGCGCTGTTCCGGGAGTGAGGTAACCACTGCATGTTTAGCTTCTATGACTTTTCCCTCTTCCAGAAAAAAATGATCTGCCAACCAGTTTTTCTGGTAAATTCACAAGCAGCACATTATACATAAATTATCAAAAATTAGGATTTGTTAATGATTAACTTTATATATTATTTATGCATATATTATAAATACTGAACAAGACATGCTTTACTTAGGCCAGAAGGCACCGAATTATGCAGTTTTGACATTTCCCCATTTGCAGTTTTGTCAAGTTTAACAATGGATGGACTCACTTGTTTTATCTTATTTATATTGAAAGCGAACTAAAGCTCCAATGCTGTATTTTTGCTAAACGAGTAAATACTAGATTTAAGATGACGGTTCTGCTTTTTAAGGTAACGGAAGCATTTGAAAATGGTATGTTTATTGAAAAGGTTATGAGGAGGGAAGGGCTTAAAGGATGAGGGTCATTTATGGGTTGTCTGAAATAGTTTCCTGATGCGGACTTTTTTGTTAGACCCCTGCGGAAAACGGTGAAGGCATCCAGATTTAGGGAGAGGTACACAGCTTGGTGGTGAGCTGTGTAGCCTCACACTGTCATTATTCCAGGCCTGAGTCTGTCCTCTGACTCAATGTGTGGATTTGGAATGTTCCTCCTTTGATATGTGGGTTTCCTACCAGTTCTTCGGCTTCCTCCCGCTGTCCGAAAACACGCAGTGAGCAACACTGTGGCCTCCCATCCGACGGGTCCCCTGCCTCATGCCCTATGATCGTGCGATAAGCCCCAGACTCACCCCGACCCTGTGCTGGATAAGCGATCATGGAGGGTGGATGCAGGTCTTCTTTGAACATTCCTCTGAAGAGAATCTAGCAGCTGAAATGTCAAAGTTCTTATTCTTCAAGCTTGTGGGCATTTACTGAAGAATGAAGCATTAGTATTAGTGTTCCATTTTCATTTTTCCTGCATGATATGGGGCAGATAATTCACCGCTGCCTATATCCTTAAAATGAACCGTCACACAAATCGTAATATCACATCATGGGCTCTCTGCCAAAGCCTGAATCTCCACCATTGACTCCTATGCTGAGCAACCTATTTCTTCAGATTGATAACGCCTTTCCCTCCCGATATATGCAGGATCATGTCATCCCACTTCTGACATTTTATTAACTTTCTTCGGAGGACACAGTGTTTGATAGGGATGTGAGTCGCTCAAACCCAACAAAGAGTTCTGGAGAATGTTTGACCCGCATTACCATGTGAAGCTTCCCATCAGATTGCAATACCCTTTTCATCTGAGACGTGGCTGCGTGCTTCCAGGACAGGGAAAGACGGCAGTTATAAATCACTGTACTTCCCACTACACTCTCTTTCTTTTCAGTACATTTGACAGCAAAAAAAAAAAAAAATGGAACTAAAAAATAGGGGAGTCGAAACTCCAGTATGGTGTGTCGCAATGTGGAACTGGTTTGGACAGATTCCTTACAGTGTCCTCCTTAATATGAAAGACAGATCACTAATTCCCTTTAGAGGGATGCTGTATTTCTGTGTACTTTCTTCCATGGCTTCTTATTCAATGACATGGAGTCTGAGCTACCTCCCGTGCATAACATATCAGGCCTCCTTCAGTAATGCCTGTCACAGTCCCGCCTTGAGTGCATCGGTCAAATGCTCCATTAATTGAGTGGTTTATAAATAAAAGAAACTAGCGGGAATGCCTGGAGGCAGACAGAAAGAGCGGCGCTGAAACTGCCTCACCTTTCACACATACATCTTCACCAAAGTGTCCCAGCTTTGGCGAGTCCTCCAACCAGGACTAGATCTCTGGGGTGCATCTCAGACAAAAAAGGCGACAGGGCTTCGTCTCCAGGGCGATGATCCAGGAAGCTACGGAGTCTACCTGTCGGCATGAGACAGACAAAAAGGAAATTGAATCTGGTTGGTCATGCTGAGCCAGAATCTTTTGTCTCAGAGTAAAAAGGCACGAGTCTCCCCATGCTATTAGGAATCCTGAAGTCATTCCAAGAAGGGGATGCTGTCCCTGAATAGCAGGGTGTGAGACTTTCTGATGGTGAACAGATCCGCAGGACACAGGGGTAGGAGGACAGAATGGGAGCTTGCTCTGGGTTTGAGACGAGGAAGGAAGGAGGTCAAACAAGAGCAAAACATGATCGGCTACCCTTTAGCAGAGGGGAGGAATGCAGGAACACGAAAGGGACTTGTGGAGCATGAGCAGGTCAGGCTGTCGGAGGTGAGATGGATTGATCTAAAAATGTATCATCAGTAAATTGCCTGCAGGTATCACCTGTCAGCTGACTTTACCCCACCAGGGACATCCATGCCATACCTTCAGCTTACACGCAGGGGCTGCCCTCTCAGCAATCCAAGGCTGATTTTCTTCACATGTCCAGTTATAGAAAATGTTTTTGTGGGAATGCCCAGCAGCACATAATTTTATTGTCCATTTGCACAGCTGTGTTATGCAGCTTTATGTGCATGCAAACAGTCTGCAAAGGCTTAAGGCCTGAAGTACTGCCTGAAATGCAATAATGGAATTCCAGCCCTTACTTCTGTGACATGGTGAGGTCACCTCATAGCATATCCCTTATTGGTTGCCTACCTGCAATGCTCTGTCTGAAGACTGCAAGACAGGCGAAATGTGTAGAGCGAGATGACCAATCAGAACACACTGGGCTCGACAAGGGTGAGGCTCTAACAGAGCATTTCAAACAGAGTAATAGAGAGAGTGAGTAGAGATGTGCAGTATGAGAAAAATAATGCATTTTTGGAACATTGAAGCATATAAACCTATTCTAGTAGACCCCGAAAATAAAACTATGAACAATTAAAATGAGCATGCTGGGCTATATATATATATATATATATATTTTTTGTAGTTTTCTGTTTTATTGTCCATGTCTCAATATATCATGTTTAAATGTCTTACATATTTATATTGTATTTTTTGCTGTTTGTTTGCACTTTGACCACTAGATGGATATTTCATCTCTCTGTGTGACCAGTGTATCATATATCTGAAGATGGCAGGACAGATACTCTGATGTAAGAGCAGAGAAACCAGATTAACCACAGGTTACGGCCTCCCCCTTCAGCCATGTTGGTTCCATCACACTCATCTCTCAGGCTGATGTGCACATTCACATGCTTTAGGACTGACTGTTAATCATGTGGAAGGTCGCCTGAAGGTGATCTACTGAAATGCTAATATTTCACGCACACTGTGGGCCCTAGCTTGGCTCCGGTCACATGACGCCTCTGCTCATCTTGGGGGAGAGATGGACGACGTGGCTTTAAGTGAGCGGCATAACCTTCTTGATGGGGGTTCTTCAGCACATCCAGTGCCACTGCAGGTAATTAAACGGCAGGGGGATTATAAAAGTGAGTTTAAGATGATAACTTCCAATTATTGGTAATGCTTCCTCCTGCCCCCCTTCCAGGAAAGCTGAGCCTATAGTCTCTCTACATATAATTCTCAGCCTTGTGCTGTACCCAAAAAAAAAAAATCCAATATCGGAATGAATTTATCATGTTGATCTGTGGAAGTTTCCCCATGTTTACCAGCGATAACAGAGTAAGTCAGCTCAGGAACAACAAGAAACAGGAAGTTGGTCATATTGTAGGGCACCACTCATATAAGAACAAGAAGCTGTATTTGCAAGTTTTTGGGGGTGGTGCCATTTATAGGTCAGGGGTCTCCGACAGGGTGCTCGTGACCCCCAGAGGGTCCAAGGATGAACTGCAGGGGGTCCGTGAATCATTGTGTGATGACAAACTATTTTTTGCAAAATCTTATCAAATATGTCTATAAATAAATTGTACATAAACTAGTAATAAGTCAAACCACATAGTCATTGTTACTAACACAGTTTTATCCAATACATGTGGTAATACTGTAATTTATTCATTTTGTTTATTTATTTGTATGTTCATGTGCATGTATAACCCCCACCGCAATCAGACACAATCTATTCTGCTTCATTCTGTCTGCTTTGTGTCTTGTATTTTAAGCACCTGTATTAAAACAAGTAAAGGAACTCTATCCATCGTCCATAGTGTTTGTAATTATATCTTTGTGGGAACTCTGTTCATTCATTTCTATGGGGAAAATTCTAATCCCAACATCATGACCTTAACCCCACATGACAACCTTATCCCCCACAAATGTCATAAAAACCTGTTTTTTTTACATTGTGGGGACCATTTTTGAGGTCCCCACAAAGATCTGTGAATGCAATCAAAAAAGTAATAACGGCAACACTTGTATTTATTTTGGTTACTTGTGGTTAAGTTTAGGGCTGGGTAGAGGTAAAGGTCGTCATGTGGGGTTAGGGTTCCCCCTAGAAATGAATGGAGAGTCCCCACAAACATATAATTACAAACCTGTGTGTGTGTGTGTGTGTGTGTGTGTGTGTGTGTGCGTGTGTGTGTGTGTGTGTGTGTGTGTGTGTATGGACTTGAATTTACAGCCATTAGCACATACAAGGGAGAGTATATAGTTATGAGTACTGATCCAATTGTATAGATACAGTGTACATGACATATGAATAAATATAGATATATTGAATATTTAAGTACAGAATAGATATATGTAAACCTGTGAAATGCACATAAAGTGCAGTCAAAGTTGCAGATATATGGAAATAGGTTCAGTTATATTTATTCATAAATAAGCAGGTTAATATAGTTAATGCTCATGTTAATATATGCCAGGCCTAACAGTAACAGTTTTATAATGGGTAAAGAAGGCATCGCTCTCTGTCTCTCTGTCCATCAAAGAGTCCTTGGCCTAATAACGGTTGAAGACCCTAGTATAGACAATTGGTTCACCGTGAACTTTGTTATGAAAGTGGATGGATGGATGATCTTATCATACACTGAATAAAACCAGGAGAACAATATTCTTAACAATGTCAGATTATTCTGAGCCCACCGAAGCAGGTGGAGGCCTATTACACATAATCGTACTGAGCGTATTACACACATTATGTCTGTTGACTCAGTCTGGAAGCTAAAGTGTAAATGGGCCATTTGCTGACTTTAAACGCAGCCCAAAGTTATGAAAGTTAAAGCAATTCATTTTTCATGGTTTTCTCTCTCTCCCACAAAAACTATTTTTAACCTCTTGGATCCATTATACTTTGTGATGGTTGGTATCAGTAGCAGGAATATGAATGACCTTCAATGCAGAGGCTTTTAAAAGCATCCACCCCCATCCCCCCAGTCAATTTCCATAAATAGCATGCATACCTCAGGGATTCTGCATTATCTGTGTGCAGTTTGGATCTCATGAGCATGGGGGGGGGGGGGTCATCATCTGAGCATCAACATAAGAAAAAAACAACTTTTGGGGAGAAGACACCCACGTTCATCATCCAAGCACCACATGATGAGCTTTACCTGCATCTCGTTGATGATGGAGCCAGCTGCAACCACACACTCTTAGATGGGACCAAGCTTGGTGATGTCATGGGTCAGAGCTTCAGCTTAGATGGTCAGAAAAATAAAACTGTACAACAGAAACCAAGCTCTCAATGGGGCACAAGACTGGGGCAGGTACTGGCCCGGATTCCAGCCCATGATAGGGCACACACATATACAGAGATGCCATGTCTGGATGGCAGGATACTGACATAACCCGGTAAGAACATGTGAACTCCTACGCATACATACAGTGCAGAGTAGCATAACTGTTACCCACCAATCTGCCTTCAATTAGCCAAAGTGCCTAAAGAAAAGCTCATTAATCCAAAAGTACACAAAAATTTCCCCCATTCATATTTTCTTAAAGTGCCTCGGCCTACTTTTCTCAAGAGTGCCACAGCAGGTCCCCACACTGCACTCAAAGCAGCAGCCATCTGTAATGTAGACCCAGATCTGACCACTAGACCACCTCCTGCACTGAGCTGGGGGGTGTAGCTACAGATACATGTGGCTACAGCCAACCCCCCCCCCCCCCACCCCACATCGCAGGAGTGCTTTAGCTCAGACACACTGATGCGATGAGGCAGCAGGTCCCTAGAGAGATCACCCGCTCCTCCGACTCTAATAATTGGCTGAAGTTTCAAACCATGTGTGAAAATCCCCTCTGTGCGGAAGATTCCAGAGCCTCTTTGGGGTCCCTCCATGTTTTTAATCATAGTCCAAATGGTGCGTTATGACAGATTGTTTCGCGGAGAAAAAATGAGACAGAAATAAACTTTCCGAAGCTTTGACAACAGAGAAACTGTAACAGTGGGGCCCGCCATCGATCGCTGGCTGATTGTACCTTCCGTTACTCTGGTGCCGGCCATTAACTGCGGCTGGAGCACTTCACTGGTACTGCTTTCACAGTCCCGGCACCGAATCCGGAGACGGCCAGCCATCAGCTGATAGATGAACCGCAGCTATACTGAAAAGAGGCTAAAAAAGAATTTGAACTCAGGAGAAAAGGAAACACATCTTTAGTGCCAGAAAACTGCTCCTGGCCATGTCACAGAGTACAGTGACACTGTGCTGGCATACCCTGCTACTTTCTGAAAACAAACGTGTTTATAAGGCAGAGTCTCGTTTGGACTCCTTTCTGCTCAAATAATTAGCACCTCTCCACTAAAACCCTGCCCTGGAACTAGCGGCCATTTCGTAGAGAAATTACACCCAGTGGCCATTTGCGCATAAGCGATTTAGTGGCAGGTCAAAAGCCTCTACATCTCAAAATAGATTTTGTTACCACAGGCAATCAGGCACCTTTAAATCAGTAGGAGACGTCAGCTGCTGTGTTTGTTACGCCGCTTTTCTTCATTTTTTAAACCTTTTCTTTCCTGACATCTGCTTTTTGCTAATCTTGAGCCTTGTACACTGGCGTTTCGAATATCCCCCTAGTGAATAATGTGAGTGTTGTCATGCACTCACCCGAATCGCACAGTCCGGGATTAAAGATATTCAGCCACAAATTGCTGTTTGCAATGATTTGATTTATACCTCTATTCCCTGCAGGTGACTCCTGTTCAGCTCATTTTAAGCTTGTTGTGTCATGTTACTCTCTGGGTACAATTAAAGCTACTCTGTGTGCGTGTGTGTGTGTGTGTGTGTGTGTGTGTGTGTGTATATATATATATATATATATATAACATATGTGTGTGTGTATATTTATATATGTATATGTGTGTGTGTGTGTGTGGGTGTGTGTGCACTGTGGCTTTTATTGTAGACAGAGAATGACATACATGTACACACATATATCGAACCCCAGACTGCATGTGTGTCTGGCCACAAAAACAGACATCCCTTTTCTCCCAGAAGTCCCAGGAGTCTCCCACAAATTGACAGCAGCTCCCTGACACCCACGAATTATGTGCAATGTCCTGGAAATCCATCCACAGAGAATTAAAACAAGCTAATGTCATTCTGCCATTCAGCAGTGGAAGCTTGGAAAATCGCACCCCCCACCACGGGGCAGGTAAACCTTACCGTTCTCCCACATCCAGGTGGGATGTCTGTAAAAATCATATGGCATCAGGCATATGCAGACAGAACTGAAAGATGTACAGCTCTTTTTTAAATTGACAGTGTTTACATGACCTCGGTGAATTTGCCCCAGTTGAGTGGGGCCAATTTTCTGGGACAGATGTCAAAATAGATAAGTGAAGAGGGCAGCAGTGAAGAGGAGATAGGGCTATTAGCCAGGAGGGGTCACTATTCTGACAGCACAGCGGGCAGGTGGGGTCTACTCCAGCCGTACTTCACAGACAGCTCTGGGTGGCACTTTCAAAGAGGCCTTCCTACAAATTAGGGAAGCAGGAGAGGCTTCCTCTCCCACTGGGGACCAGTCACACTCACTGTGGGATCATAAACTCGATCCGAAACGCTACTGGAAACTGAAGACAGAGAGAGACAGAGAGAGAGAAAAGGATTAGATTAACATTGGATATTCCACCTTGTTTGTTAGCTGGATTGCTAGCTATTCTCCTGTTTTCACCTGAACTGCTCATTTAAACAAAAATAGAACAATGAAAGTCAAAATGAGAGCAACCTACCCTTTTTTTGTCTTGTTTGTCGATTGTTGTCACTCTAATAGATTAGGCTCAACAGTCGGAGCAATTTAATGGTCGCCGGTCATAAGCAGTGCTGCCAAATCAACGGAATGAGATCCAAATTGTCCTGATAATAAGACATGCAGAACTCCTCCACAGCTTAAGTGAAATCTAGTCTCTCTCTCTTTCATCTGCCTCAACGGTTCCAGAAGTGTGCTAGGCTGAGCCTTAAGTGAAGCGAGTCCACCATCAAAGTCCTGCTTTTCATGTGGCGTGGAATGAATTGAGGCCCATCTGCAGGGAAGCTACAGAGTTTCTTGGGCTTGAGCCTCTGCTTGCATCATGTTTCCCCGAACTGTCTCCCGTTATCATGTGCAACACAACACCCATTATGACAAAACTGGGAAGCGAGTGGGCTGCCGCGTTTCTCTGGGGGGACCCCGGCAATATCTCCACGCTCACCAAAACCGCAGCCGTGCTTGCCGTTCCTGCATCTCTGCTGCTGATGCCCCCGCAGGCCATTTTTCACACTCCGTGAATCACTGTTGTCCCAGCGCCATGAGCCAGCAGTGGTTATGGCTGCCTATCTCGCAGAGTTTGATGGCTGCACGTCGGTGATACCACTTCATGCCGAAATGAGTTTGGGAAGCCCTCTGCCTTGCCACAGCCTCTGCTGGAGAATCATGTGCCAGATGTCCATCCCAGAAAGCGTGGAGAAGAAATGCCGGAATCCGCCCTCACGCTTTTGTCTTCGCTAATTGCCATCCGGGACTCAGAAAAAAGAAACAGCTATGATTCCAAGAAAAATAGGGTCCTCGACACTAAGGAAACCTTGGGCAGCAATCGAGAGACAGCCTTCAGAGTCGGCTATCATACATCAGATTGCTGGGAAAATGAATTAACTCCTCTTCCGCTGGATGCGGTCCAAAGCGGTTCACATAGCATTTCCCAGAGGACACACTGGGAATGTTCGGCACTGGCAAGGTCAGGTCTCTTCTGCTCAGTTTGCCGAATAGAGCTCGGAAAATGAATCCATTCATTTTGAAGCATTAATCAAGACAGTCCTGAGTTATGGCACACAGGCAATGTAAGTAAACGACAGTGACTGGATTCGAAGGGAGAGGTGCAGCTTCATAGCTTAGCTACCTTTAGCTTAGCAACTGTTAGCAACGGTTAGCTTAGCAATTGATATCTTAGCTGCTATTAACTTAGCTATTGTTAGCTCAGCAACTATTATTTTAGCTACCATTAGCTTAGGTTTTATTGCTATCGTTATTGCAATTCTAACCACTCAGTCACCTAAGGCTGAAGCACTTACACTACTCATTCAGTTAGTTGAAAAATGCAAGCTAGTTACTATTTACAAGAAGGGCTTGCAGTAATTTCCCTAAGGGCCCCATTTTTCAAGATTTAAATGACACCTCAGACTTAGGCCTGTAAAGAGGCAGGGTGCCATTGTGGAGCTGGAGTGTGATTTTTAAAAAGTGCATTTCATAAAAGATGGAAAATCTTGTCAGTGGCTGTAGGCTAGCAACCTCGAAATAAAAATGAAAGGAAGCTTTATTTGCTATCTGTACAAGTGCAATTGAATGCATTTCTTTTTTTCCACATTTCCCATGCTCTCCATCTTAAGACACACGCACATAAAGTCAAGCTTGGGGTCTGAGCACAGGGTCAGCCGTCCATCCAGCTCCCCTGGAGCATTTTTCAGGGGTTAAGGACCTTGATCAAGGGCCCAACAGAGATGTAGTTTCTCTGCCGAGCCCTGGATTAAAACTGATGACCTTCCAATCACAGATCCAAGTCCTAAACCACTAGCCACACACAGCCCCCCTCAACAAGCTATTTCTTGCATTCACTAACAAGAGCAAGCCTGGGCAAAAATTATGCCAGATGAAGATAAAAACCCAGGGGATGGACCATGGACTGACTCCCTGAAGATCAGGTCCTCACTGGCCAGAGCTATGAAAGAGAGTGAAGACCTAAGAAGGCATATGAGTGCCTGTACTCCCACAATCCTCCACTGCTCACCTGACTCACGATGTTCTGCCAAGAGATCTTCGATGCTTCACAGCAGAAGCTTGTTTGATGGATCACGCAAAGCCCTCTGGATGAAACCTTCAGGTCTGTGACAACAACCGGCTAGCCGTGGGGGCTCTGCGAGGAACCTGACATGGCTGTGTGATACAGACATTATAGAGGGAATTAATGCATCTGGAGACCGTTCAGACCAGCAAGCAGTGTGGAGGTTCCCTCCAGAAAAGACTGGCGAGGAAGCAGGAGTTTGACAATAGCCTACAAAGAGAGGTGATGTCCCACCGGTCCTGTTCCACAGCGCAGAGGACCGACACCATCTCTCCAAACTGGCTGGTCTGGTTTGTGCTTCATGCTCCCTGCTGTGCAGCTGAACACTCCTAACAGGCTGGGAATCGACCACTGCTGGAACCACCAGCTTCAACCAGCACCGATTTACTGGGTGTGAGGATGAGTCAGCTGAGTCTTCAGCTCAAGGGACTGATCACTGACTCGCTCTGACTCCAGGTCACATGCAGCACACACATACATGCACGCACACACAGGTTTGTATATATAATTTTTGTGGGAACCATCCATTCATTTCTATGGGCATAACGCTAATCCCATTTAAAACAACCTTAATGTGTAACAAACATGATGACCTTAACCCCTAACCAGCCCTAACCATAACCATAAGTAACCAAATAAAATACAAGACTTTTGGCATTTTTAGTTTTTTGATTGCAATCACAATTTCATTTTAAAAATGAGTTTCTCCTTGTGGGGAACAAAGAAAATGATCCTCACATTGTTAAAATAACAGATTTTTATCACATTGTGGGAACATTTGGTCCCCAAAATGTAAAATATACATGGTCCAGACAAACACACTAACACACACACACACACACGCACACACACAGTCAGGTGTACCTGTCACAGTGTAAACAATGTAAATTCCAGATATACAAACAGTAGCAATAGGCAATTGAAAATCCATCCATCCATCCATTATCCAACCTGCTTATCCTACTGGGTCGTGGGGGGTCTGGAGCCCATCCCGGAAGCAATGGGCATGAGGCAGGGAACAACCCTGGACAGGGGGCCAGCCCATTGCAGGGCACACTCACACACCAGTCACTCACACATGCACACCTAAGGGCAATTTAGCAACTCCAATCAGCCTCAGCATGCTTTTGGACTGTGGGGGGAAACCGGAGTACCCGGAGGAAACCCCACGATGACATGGGGAGAACATGCAAACTCCACACACGTAACCCAGGTGGAGACTCAAACCCGGGTCCCAGAGGTGTGAGGCAACAGTGCTAACCACTGCACCACCGTGCCGCCCCCAATTGAAAATCATGAGAGGAAAATTAAAGAGTATGAATTGTGTTCTAGTCTTGCATTAGTTACTCATTATGAACTCGTAAAATTGGTTACCTCACAGCCCAATATTTGTAAATAACAAAGAAAAAAGCAGTCAAACTTGGAAAAAAGAAAAGCAAACTGGTTAAATATTGCCACCAGGGAGACACGAAAGCACAGGGAGGGGCGGGGGATTGCAACCTTCCTGACAGTGTCAGTCCCCTTCCTCCTTACCCCCCCACCGTGGATCTTTCTCCCAGGTCATCAGCAGCTGCTCCAAATTGCCTGGCCCTCACAGGGTGTGATTAATTCTGGGCTAATGTCACACATTTTCAGCCTTTCTCCTGAACGTCACGGCCGTTCATTAGCACACCTGGGCTGGCTAATCTAAGCCTTAATTACTTGTCTAGTTGAATTATATTCCTAGTTTTGTTGGGACAGAGGAAAGTGTTCAGAATTGTGTGCCTCCAGCACTGCATTCAAGACATTCAACTTTAAAAACCCCCATCTGTGACTTGCCCTCTTTTACCCAGTTTCCACTTAATTCTCACCTAAAAGTGTCTCTAGTTTTTGTGTAATAAAAATGCTTTTGATTTGTCTCCTTAATAAACCAATATCATATCTGCATTATTACCTTAACAATTGCTTGTATGATTTCCTAACTGCACCAAAGACATTCCCGCCTAAATATTTAACAAATATGTACTTTGCATCATGTGGTGTAGTTTTGGTAATATCTACAGTGGTACCTGAGGGATGGAGGGGGGGAGGGGGGCAAATAGCTTAATAGTGTCAATAATAAAGTGTAATGAAAGTATTCATGGATGAAAAGCAATCAGACTGCATAAGGTAAGGAAAGTTTATTTAAATTTTATATATGTACACAAGGGCCATACAAAGTGCTTTAGCTAAGAATAATGAAAAACAATAGACAAAATTTGAAATAATTACAAACATGGATAAATTTGTTGGTACCTTTACAGCTCATTGGAACAATGTGTCATTTCTCTTGAAAAGTGATTCAATTAAAAGCAATTCTCTAATGTATACCTGCATACCTTTAGTATTTGATAGAGTAAACCAATAAAATTCTGAAAAAAATGATTTGTTGTTTATTTTACAAAGATATGCTAAAATAGTATGGACAGATTTGTTGGTGTCCCTAAAGAGACTATTTAGCCTTGCATTATAGTCATGTTTCAAACTAAATGTGTAACCTTAATTAGTATCACAGGTGCCTTCAAGCTTTTCATCAGCCATTCAGCCTATTTAAAGGTGTTACTGTGTTGTTTGGTATCATTGTGTGCACCACAGAGACATGGACCCGAGAAAGCAAAGGAGAGAGCTGTCTGAGCAGCCCAAAAAGAAGATTATAGATTACCATGGTAAAGGCTATAAGACCACAGTTTCTGTGACCACAGTAGCCTATATTATTAAATAGTATAGGTTCATGGGACTGTAGCCAACCTCCCAGTGAACACAAGAGGAAATGTAACCCCAGGTTGAACAGAAGGATAGTGTGGATGGTAGAAAAAAAGCCAAGTAGACAAGCTGAACTCCAAGGTCAAGGTATGTCACTTTCTGATCGCACCATCAATCACTTTTTGAACAATAATGTGCTCCATGGAAAAAGACCCACTCAGGCTCCACTATTGAGAGAAAAACATAAAAATGTCAGAGTGGAATTTGCCAAAATGCATGTTGACAAGCCCCAATGATTCTGGGAGAATGTCCTTTGGACTGATGAGACAAAATGGAGCTTTTTGGCCAGTCACATCAGCTCTGTGTTTACATAAGGAAAAATGAAGCTTAAACAGAAAGAACACAAACCAACTGTGAAACATGGAGGGGCTCGGGTTTGTCTTGGGGCTGCTTTGCTACATCTAGCACGGGGAACCTTGGATCTGTGCAGAACACAATGAAGTCTCAAGACTACCAAGGCATCCTGGAGTGAAACCTACTCCCCAGTGTTAGAAAGCTCAGCTTGAGTTGCAGGTCGTGGGTCCTCTAACAGGATAATGACCCAAAACATACAGCTAAAAGCACTCAAGAATGGCTGAGAAAAAAACCATTGGACTATTTGTAAATGACCCTCCATGAGTCTGATCTTAATCCTACTGAACATCTATGAAAAGATCTGAAAATTGCAGTGTGGAGGCGACACCTTTCAAACCTGAGACAGGTTGAGCAGTTTGCTCAGGAAGAGTGGGCCAAACTGCCTGCTGGCAAATGCAGACGTCTCACTGTGAAGTACAGAGATCGCTTGTTGGCAGTGATCACTGCAAAAAGTGGTGCCACAAAATATTAAATTACAGGTACCATCTCTTTTGTCCATGCCATTTTCATTTGTTTTAATTCTATAAAATATTCAACTGAATCCATAACCAAAGTCTGATTTGTGTTAAATATGGAATAAATAATAAGGGATAAAAAACTTTTGTCACAAGTTATTTCAGAGATAATTTTGTTTTTTGTGGAAGGGTATATAGTGTACACTATAGTGCAGTATGTGGCCTGAACTGTCAGTCAAAGGCATTTGGAATTAAAACCAGCTAACAATGACTAACAGTGGATATCAGAGTCCGACAGTAGTTAACCTCAGAGCATGTCGGAGATCTTCTGTAAGCAGAACCTACAAATGATGTTAAATGCTTAGAAACTCAGTGGCCCCTTGCCACCAAGATGAGTTTCAGTCAATATCCTCTCTAAAAATAAGTGTAATTAAGTAATTAAACTCAGGAAGGATGGTGTTCATTCAGTGCCGTAACACACAGGAAGCAGACAGGGGCAGAAAATGAATGCTGACACGTCTGACCCAGATTAGGTTCAGAAGCAAGCGGTGATAAAGGCACGTGAGCTGGGAGGCACCATTGGTCCCTCTGGTCTCCATACTTCCCACCCATCTTAAGCTCCCAAAGATGGGTGTCATGCTCATCCATGACAGGCTCATGCAGGACAGATGCATATATCGATCTGTCAAGGAGACTTCTCAGCTTCAGAAAGAAGCTGGAGTAATCTCGCTCCAGTCATTATTCACTATTATTTATCACAGGCTTATTTTTAAATAAATATAAGAATCTGTACCGTCAAAATGTGTCTACATGGGTCTCCCCGACCCTGAAGTTAAGACACACAGCCAGGTTTGCAGGAAGGATGATTTGATTAAATAATAATGCGTATCAGGAACCTGCCGCTGACTTTAGCTGTTCTAACCCAGTGTAGCTCTGCACTCATATGCTGAAATTAACACAACTACAGACTTGTCATGGTTCACCTGCTAAGGTTGGCCATACTCCAGAAAAACCCGAGACTGGGTGACATTTGCTGACTTTCAAGTGCTTTCTGTACTGCCCTGAGTCAGGGGTGCTTTAAGGTGAGCTTTAGGGTTTCCGCGCTAATTAATCTATATCCCTGTAGCTGAGAAAGTCGATGCATCCCGTCTGATCCTGGTCAGCCAATGGGGAGCTTCACAGGGTCAGCTGAGCAATAAAAGGAGAGCAGGGGATGTATGGCAGATGGCTTCATTCATTTGCTGTGCTTTTCTGAGGCTTACAATTGTGTTTCTAGGCATTTGCCTTTATATATATACACACACACAGAGATATATGTACACACACTATATATATATATAATCTCACATACACAAGTAGCTGAGGGAATTAGCTATAAGCTAATGTAGAGCAGTGATTGAAAGCTCTGGACTTCTAACCTGAATGTAGTTGGTTCAAGTCCCAATAAGGCCTGATTTTTTTTCCCAGTGCTTCTATATGTTGTCCAATCACATAACTGCCTAAAAATTGTTTGGCAACTAAATGTTAAAATGTACGTTTAGTGTAGATTCAATGCACTCATATACAGAGTATGAGTGTTGCAGGATGCTACCGAGTTTTGAAACTTTCAGTTATTGCTGAGGATTGAGCTGTGATGGTATAATTAAAACCCAAGGTAGCTGTGGATCAGATATGCATGTATTGCATTAACCAATCAGCGCTGAAGCTTACTGTACCGTGACGCGACATGATTGGGCACCATTATCCAATCAGTGCCAAGGCTGGCTGCATTGTGGTGGTATAATGAAAACTCAGGGCAGCAACATCATCCAATAAGTGCTGAGGCTGGCTGCATTGTGATGGTATAATGAAAACTCAGGATAGCTAACTCATCCAATCAGTGCGAGTCTGGATGCCTTGTGACCGAGTCATCTGCGAATGCCGTGATGACCTTGCGGCACGGGAGGAGGTAATGACCAGATGTCCATCCTCCAGTCAGCCAGAACAAACATCAAACAAGCCAGGATGATCTGGAGATGTCAGTAACACAGTACCGTGTAATAGAAAAGGTTTCAGCAATGAGACCACCCACAGAGGCATTGAAGCTCAGATAGATTGATGATAAACTACAATGTGCTGCTGAGCTATGGAATCGTGCTGGACTCTAAACAGGCAGCCTGTGAACAAAGACGCAGGCAGAGTTTATGGTTGGCAGTCAGGAGACAATGGCCCCAAGGGAATCGCAATTGTAAATTATACATGCAAATAATTATAAAACTTCGAAAAGTTCTGCAATATTTCTGAGCCCTAATGCAACATTGTGATTTGATGCAAGCAAACAGGGGTACTATGATGCACCTAGATCAGTCCTGTTGGAGAGCTCAGTGGTATAATTTTTTTTATTTCTGGGACCTACTCAAACATCACTTAGATGCCCCCCTTGATGCTTGAAAATCTAAATAAATAGCTAATAAGCAAAGATGGCAGCTAGGTAGCTGGTCGGCAAAACATGCTGCTTCCACATCTCTTAATTAAATAAGAAACGCACAGTGGTACCTCAGTTCTCGAACTCACTAGAACGCGAATTTCTTGAAAGTCGAACAAACCAGTTTGACCTAGAACTCGATCTGAATATCAGAAGTCGAAC
>JAODJW010000002.1:21079976-21092580 GCA_026777045.1 Hyperopisus bebe | reverse complement strand
ATTGGTTGATTAGATAATTGCATTAATGAGAAATTGAACAGGTGTTCCTAATAATCCTTTAGGTGAGTGTATGTCCAGGTTTCCCCAGACACGTCCTCTTTTTGGGCCTCTGTCCGGGCTTCCTGGCAGTTTTCCAAAACTTGCCTGTTTGTTCGGCTTTAGCACTTCAACCTGTATGGCCCAGTGTTGCAAGTTACACTGGAGTATCAAGAGAAGGAAAAGGCACCAGTTTTCAATATACGGCAGTCACTCAGTATCATAACATAGCGTTTGCAAGGCTCGTGCACACGTTTACTTGAAAAAAAGTAATGATATGCATACCCCTACATGTCACGCTGCTCGCGAGTGATGTCAACTTTCTGAGTCTTATGTCTTCTGCCTCAGGTCAGATAAGAATTGTGGTCCATTGAAGGAGATACATGACTCCAGAAGTGGCTCGTCCCTTTGCGTCACTCATAGGCACTGCTTTATTGTTGGTGCGATTTGCCTCAGAATGATTAAGTCTGAGATAATCAAATATGCAATAAACCTAGGGAGTTTGTAAAAACTCCATCAAATACTTTCAGAGTTACTCAGTTCACAAGTATCTTCTACAGTTGCTGGTTCCTTCCTTTGCTGTCATATAGCACTGCTGCTTCCGGAAACCTTTAGCACTTTGACATTTTATTTCTGTTTTCATGTCTACAGTGAATCGTGTCATTTGCTTTAAGTTTAACAAACTTTAGCTTAGTTTTTTGTAACTTTTGTTAAAAAAGACGGACCCAAATTTTCGTTTTAAAGGGTCGTTATGTACAACTCATTAATATTAATAAGAACTCTGCCTGATTGGTCAGTGAATGTGGAAACTCATTACTATTCATGAGAGAAGCGCTACCTGATTGGTCAGTAAACATGAAAACTCATTAATATCCCAGACACGTCCGTTTTTTTAATCTCACGTAATATGGTAACCTTATGTCTGGGAGATTTCCCATGTCCTTCTGAGACTCTGACCAAGATAAGTAACAGATGGAGATATGGATGAATGGACAGATGATTGATGAATGGACAGTAATGTCTACCAGAACATGCTTGGCACACCTTAACATGGAACTCAGCTCTTATTGCACACACAATCACAGCACAACGCACACAACATCTGTCATTTCAGTTAGGATCCCCACTAAATATCACTAAGCTGTGGGATCACTGTGAGTGGGTGTTTGGTAGCACTTTTAAACTGGGGAGTTTAAAAAAATAACCCATTATAAAAACTGAATTTATCAAAGGTCTGGTCACCTGGACACCTGGTCCGTTCCTACTAAACTTTCTCACAAGACTGATGCAGCAGATTTTGCTCAAGAATGAGGTTCATTCCTTTTATCCCAAAGCCATCCAATTGTAAATACATCTGCAAACCAGCATGAAATACTACTGTGTGATCCAGGCGAGAATCAGGCTTTTAATCTCTGTCCAGTCCTGTGACACTGAAGTGCATCGATAGTGAGAATCAGGGTTTTTATCACACTGCATGTCGAACCCCCCCCCCCTCCTTGTCCTATGAATGCCCCATTCTTATAAACGTCCCAGTCTGACCCATTGGAAGAATTCACAGCCGATCCCAAAACCACACCCGTTGTCGCTATGCTGGATCACGCTGGACTTCTGCCTGAAAATGAATTTTATTTTTTGGGCCTCTAAATATGTATGAGGATGGACCAGGGAGTTCACTGTAATTTTCCTTACATTTCACTGTGGTGTGAATGGGCTCTCAGCAGAGCTACATCTGTAAAAGCAGATACTGGAGAAAGCTCTTAAGGAACTGGACGTGTCATCAAAATACCGTTGATTCAAATCCCAGGAGTAAAACCCTACAGCCTCCATTTTCGACAAGAGTCTCACGCCGGGTTCCTTTGGTGAATGTCCAGCACAACATGAAGCATAAAACTGTAAGGGGCCGTCCGTGGCATTTCACAGCACCAGCGCACAACCTGAAAAGACAGTTTTCACTGGGCTTTTTATGATGGATATTTAAACGGATAAGGAGAAAATAGTCATGCAACGCCATCACAAACATTCAGGACATCTCAAAAAATGATTTATTCATTTCAGACATTAGTAAATATAAACTGTTTAGGCACCAAAAAATGAAAATTCTATTCCCCAAATTCCTTAAGAAATTTTTAATTTGCTGCGATGGATTGGCGGCCCATCCTGGGTTGCTCCCTGCCTTGCGCCTGTGGCCTCCAGGATAGACTCCAGACTCCCCATGACTCTGAATAGGACAAGTGGTTACAGAAAATGGATGGATGGATGGATGGATTTGACAAAAAAGAGTTTGTCAAATTGTTTTTTCCAAATTTCTCTGCTGGACTGTGGTTAGAAGTTGATGGATGGATGGATGGTTTGGTATAAGCAACAAATCATTATCTGGTTACTGTTCATTATCTGGTTTCTGAGACTTATGGCATCTGCCTCAGGTCCGATGAGAATTGTGGTCCATAGAAGAAGATACATGAAGTGGCTCGTCCCTTTGACGTCACTCAGTGGCACTGCTTTAATGTTGGTGCAATTAGCCTCAGAATGAATAACTCCGAGATAATCACATATACCTGGGAAGCTTGAAAAAGCTCCATCAAATACTTTTAGAGTTACTGGGTTCACAAGTATCTTCTACAGCCACTGCTACCTTCCTTTGCTGCCATACAGCACTGCTGCTTCAAATTTGGGGGAATTTCTCTCAAACTGCAATTAGGTGTAGACCTTCCTCTGCAGAATGATTTGTGAAACAGTAATAAGGCCCATGAAATACTTTTTCAGCTATGATGTTCACAAGTCAAGTGTCTTCTGCAGTCACCTTTTCATTTGTGGCCACTATGTGGTGTTACTTCAATTTTGGTGCTATTTATCTAAAAAATTTGAGTTCATCACCCATACAAAAATTAAATGTAAAAAAGTGGGGCAGGCTCAATGTATTGTGCCAGATCACATATTTAAAGTATGGGTGGGGAATGGGTGGGGCCAGATTTGCATGACATCACCTTATGAAAACAGGAGGAAAGTGGCAGAACCAGACAACTTGTTGTTCATGGTTGTCATCGTCTTGTCAGCTGTCACCCTAGTCATGCATGTAGGGGTCCATTACACACACAGTGTGCAGTTTACAGCTTGAGACAGGCATTGATTATTTCAGTTTGTGATACAGGGACCAGAAGACCCTCCTGTGATTCGAGAGCAAACAGGAATCCTTTCAACATCACATTACTTAGCAGCTGTTTTCAACCAAAGAGACTAGCGCACCTAACAAGATCTTTGCTCGTTTCTGTCATATAGACAGATGTTTAAGCACGCTGCTCAAGGACACAACAACATTTCCCCCGAGAGGACACACCACATCTGCCACTTATTTTACATCAAGGAACAGCTTCTTTTTAAGTTCATCATATTTCATGATGATTGTGGTTTGTTTTATTTTTAAATATCCTCGCTCTAAGATGCAAAATGATTTACCTACAGCCCCACCGAAGGTTAGGCAGATTAAAGGCTTTATGTTTTATTTAAAAAAAAAAGCTGAATGATTTCAAACCAGTTTTTTGTGAAAGAGCCTGGTATTTCTCATTATTGTAAAAATGGCAGGTGTTGATGAACGACACTATTAAAGATCCTGCTGCCTCGCCTGGCAGAGGATTCCGGAGAAGGAAGCATGAACCAAGGTCTCTATCAAGAACAGGCGTCTTTATTAACATGCAGCTGTTTCACATGGAACCCTGATGGGGAGCCACGGGGGGAGGCAGCCTGCAGGTTCTGCTGTTAGCAGAAGAAGAGCTTTGACACTTTATCTTGTTTTCAACACTGGGCACCTAAAATATGGTGGAACACAGGTCGGAAAATGACATCTACAACAAGGACTCAAGGATTGAAAAGCTTTGCTCATTTGTACAAGTACAATGAAATACTTGCTTGCATATACCTCCCTGCAGACTTAAACAACAATCATAAAGAACAATAAATACCAAATATAAGAGTAGTGAGACCAATGATATACATACAATATACATACAAACAAATCACCACTGTCTGGTGAAAATGCGTGTCCACTTTTTGAGGATTGTGACTTTATACTATAGATGAAATATAGCCATTCATCTCTGAATAGGCTATAAATTGATGGCCTTTTACATCTAATTGACAATTTTTTTTTTTTTTAATGAAGTCAACTATGTGTCATAACCTGCTCGTCTGATCCTCATGTGTGCCACGCCCCCTCATGTACCTCGTGTGAATTCCTGATTGTTATCAGCTGTTTTGTGTTATTTCTGCTTAGTCCTGTGTATTTTAGTCTGCGTCTGACTCTGTTTCCCTAGGTCTTTTATTGAAGTCTCTCCTGCTAGTTTGCTGTCTGTCCAATTTCTTGTTATTTGACATACTCCCCTACAATATAGCCGAGAGACGACGCATCGGTTTTCTGCAGGAGGTGATATACTGGCCAAACCAGCCCAAGGTCCGGGAAGTCCCTGTGGCACTGGAGCTAGCGGGACCCTCTTGCAAGTGATGTCTTTGCCCGGGAACGAGCACCTCATAAGTGAGGTGCATGAGAATCTCCGGCAGCTGGTGCAGCGAGTGGCAGAGAGGAGAACCCAGCTAGTCATGCTGCACAGGGCAGAGGTTGCTGATCCGCTGTCTGACCTCTCGGAAGAGGCCCAACTTCCACTGACAACTAGCCGGAGAAAGAGGAAAAAGTGGAAAGATCAGAGATCGGAACAAACACCTACGATCTTCCTGGGGGCCGTCTCTATCTCCGCTGCTTCCTCCCTCACCACTGCCTGCTCTGCTGCTTATCGGGAGGAGCCCCTTCCGAGCTTGAACCCAGTGGTGTTCATGCCGAAGGCCTCTGCCGCCACCCTGGACCATCTGCCCGCGGCTGCGCGGCCAGTGTCAGCAGCACACCCCTTTTCCGGGATTCGCCTGGCTCTTAAAGGGGCCAGGTCTGTTTGGGATGCCATCCTACAGATCCCCAAGGTCTTTAAAGGGGCTCACTACCAGGGCACAAACCCTGGCTCTAGATCCCGCTGTTCCTGAGCCGGCGGTTCCTGCGGTGTTTACCGCTGTTCCTGTGCTGGCGGATGATGCTCCGCCGCCCCCCACGATGCCTGGCCTGCCCATGCTTGATGTTCCTGATCCACCTATGCTTGAGGTTCCTGACCCGCCTATGCTGGATGTTCCTGTCCCGGTTCCTGACCAGGCCCTAGAGGATCCCACTCCACCTGTTCAGGTCCCTGCGCCTCCTGCTTCGCCGCCCAAGGTCCCTGTGCTACCTGCCACACGGCTCAAAGTCCCTGCTATGCTAGCGGTCCCCGCAGCACCCCCAAAGGCAGCAGCTCTGCCTCCTGCTGTTTCTGTGCTGGTAGATGACACGCCACCCACAGAGGCTCCAAGTCCCGGTGGCTGACGCGCCGCCCGCACTTGATGTTCCTGCCCCAGCCCCACCTGTGCCTGAGGATTCTGCCCCCAACGACCCCAGTCCCTGTCACCAAGGAGGTACCAGAATGACCTACCACCACTTCTTTCCCCTTGGGGGAGGAGGAGCTCGAATGGGACCCCTCTGGGGGAATGACTCCTTCTCCACCACAGCAGGGCAAATCCCGGCTGGGTCCCCACCTTTCGGTCTCCCGGAAAGGGAGAGGACACTTACGCTGGGGTCATGTCCAGCCTCTTGCCCCTGGCTTGCCCTTGGTCTCCCGGGCTCCTGCTTGGCATTCGCCTGCAGGCCCTCTGGCTTCGGTTTGGCAGTCGCCTGCAGTCCTCCTGGCTTCGGCTCAGCAGTCGCCTTTGGTCCCGCCTGCGGCACCTCCTCGGCCGACTACTATCCCGCCGCCTTGTCTGTCGCCTGCAGGTCTACCCGCTCCAAGTCATCGGTCGCCTTCGCCGGCTTTGGCGTCGCCTTCACCTGCGGCAGCTCCTACTCCCTCCTCCTCCCCTTCGCCAGTCTCCCCTTCGACCTCCTCTTGGCCTCCTTCACCAGTCCCTCAGCCCCACCGATGTTCCCTCCAGCTCCCCCCTCGCACTTGCCGTGGATCCCTCCGGCTCTGACTGCGCGGTCATCTGCTGCCCCTCCGGCTTCCGCCTCACGCCCGCTTGGGTTCCCTCGCGCTCACCGTTTTCCCTCGCCTTTCTCCTTCCTGCCTCCTGTGTCTGCTTCTCTTCCCTCTGTCTCCTGTGTTCACTCCTGGTCCTTTTTGTTCCTCCAATTGGTGTCTTGGTTGCTTCCCTTGTGCCTGTTCTGTGTGTCTGTCCTGTTCCCAGTCTGTCGTTGACATTCTTGGTTTTGTTTTCCCGGTCCTGTCTCTTCGTTCCCCTGGGGCATGCCCAGAGTTGGCAACTTTGGGGGGGGGGGGGATGTCATGACATGCTCGCCTGATCCTCCTGTGTGCCACGCCCCCTCATATACCTCATGTGAATTCCTGATTGTTATCAGCTGTTTCGTGTTATTTCTGCTTAGTCCTGTGTATTTTAGTCCACATCTCCCTAGAAGTCTCTAATGCTAGTTTGCCGTCCATCCTTAGTTTTCCTGTTATTTGATGTACTTACCTACAATAAAGCCCTTGTTTTCCCGACTACCCGGTCTTCTCCTGCTCTGTTCCTGCTCCATCCCCGCACAGCGTGACAATGTTTGTACCAGGCAGATATAGCAAGCTCATCACTTTGAACCTACTATTGAAATTTCCTGAAGTGGACCTATGGACCTACGCCAGATTTTCCCCCAGGATCAATAAGCTTAATACTGGACACTTCACAAAATTTATTTATGGCTACAGGTCTGTTTTGTACTAATTAGCATTTGTATTGACGATGATTGCTTGGATAGATTACTTTACATCACTAATTTTAACAGCTTCATGTTAATAGCTACATAGCTAGCTAACTAACATCGTTAACTGTGAATATAAACTGTGATTAATCTTTATCTTATTGACACTGACATATTTGCCTCTGATGAGGATCCATGTAAGTCCATTTAAAATGTTAAACTGATGGCTGTGTAAAGAATGTTTAAGATTGTGGTGTCTCATTAAATTGAAGTTTTTTATAGTAGTTTTTTATATAGTAGAAAATGTGTTTTTCTTTCATGCTCCTGAAATAATGAATTTTTTTATTGGACAGCAACAATTTACGTACAATATACACTATACATGCAATATACTAAATACAATAATAAGTGCGACAACAAGGTGCTGAATCATGGGCAGTGGAGTGTGTGCGCATGCATGTGTGTGGGTGTGTGTGCAGGTGTCACTGCAACAAATGCACCATGAAGTTCAGGTGGCCAATATTAGGAGTAATTAGTGAGCCATGTCAGCATTAAACATGAACGGGTGAGGTCTCAGGTTCGTCTGGCAGTACAGGGTTTAATAATTCAAGGGGAGAAGACAGCCGCCACGTAAAGGCAGATCTAGATAGAAGTCAGCTAAGAACCACACAGCATGTCAGATCATTAGTGCATTTCAGGAATGATTCGTGTTGAGGAGATGTTCGATTGAGCCTAATCTGATCAGATCTGATAACGAGGGCATTCGGTCAATTAATATTTCATAATTTCACTTTCTGAATACATTTTCACTATATAGATCCAGACAACCTCATACGATGTGCATGACTTGCATCTCGTTATAATCTTTCGAGGATAAGACATCCCTTATTGCTGCAGGCGGCAGAGGGGCATTGATGAAATCTGACTGATTAACAAACTTTTAATTGTTCATTAGACTTCACGGTGCAGACTTATTAAAAAGGAGGCCATTGTTCAGGGTCAGCACTCAGAATTAGCCTGTGGCGAAGAGTAATGAGGCTCGACCAATCGGGCGGTGTCACACCTGCCATGTGCGGTCAGAGGGCATCAACAAGGCTAATAGCTCAGTAATTGCTACAACTTATTAGCATCTGCCAAGATACAGCAACAGACGAGTGACTCAGATACAGATTCCGATTTCACTTTCAGTATAGAAGTCAAGTCGCTTGCTAACTAGGTCATCGCTCCGTTGTCTTGATGCTCCACACCAAATGTGAAGGAGTGCCAGATCTTTCTCCAGGTCCTAATGGGATCAGCCTTCCGACCGATAATCCTGGGTGGGCAGAAGCTGCCCTGGACCGCCTTGTTGAGTTTCGTGTGTCATTAATACTCACAGTTTTTAAATCACTCCGTAATGAAAACTTGAGTAAACAGTCAGTCTGTGGGCCGGGATGGTGTGTTGTCATGGGAACCCTCAGAAATGTGCCATTATTCAGGTATAATTCAGAGCCAATGTGTGGGTTTGAGAGACAAGCGATTTGTCTCCTTTTTAAATCACGCTAAAAGTCGGCTTTTGACTCGGCGGTGAAAATGGCGTGTTCTCATTACTCTCATGAGTTTCCTTATCAGTGCGCTTCCTCACAACGCGACGCAAAGAGGAGCGCTCTCCGGGGAGGAGCAGCTGAGCTGGGTTCCCTCTCCAGTGCTCTATCCGGAAACATCAGTCACCTTGTAGAAGGCTGACAGACTTAGCAAGCCCATGTCTGCCCCCGTCTGTACAGTGCCCTCGTTAAGAAGTTCTGAGAGATAGGGATCCTGCTCGGGAGGGGGGGGGTTAGTGTATGGACCCCCCTCATGTCCAGCCAGCAAGCAGAAAGGGTTGTGGGGGGGTTGGAGCCTATACCAGGCAGCACAGAGCACAAGGCTGGGCTGCACCATGGATGGGATATCTATGGGTACCTCAGGGACACCAATTAGTTTTTTGACCGAGGGAAGATAGTTGTGTGGAAAAAAACACACAAACTTCACGCACACAGAGCGTAGGCTGGATTCAGACCCACAGCCCTCAAGGTGGGAAGCTCCAGCACTCCCCACTGAGCCCCCACGCTGTAGCGCTACGCTGGTGTGGGAGACCGGGACACCTACGCTGCACTCAGATATAAATATATGTAAATATCACTGCAAGATAAACCGGGCAGGGAGGGAAAAACTGCCCAAACCTGCAAAGTCACCTGACTAACCTCGTGGGAAAAATGGCAGCCCCCCCACCCATATTTAATCTATGCAAATTGCTTCGGATTTAACGTGTCTGCCAAGCAAAGAAATTAGTTCATTTAATTTTTGGCCTTTGTTATATTAAGGGTATAGAAAGCCGCTGCTGGCTTATCTCTGAACCATAATGTGGAAATAATTATGATTGGTGTGGCCTGGAATCGATGGATTAATTGTAGCTTTTTGGGGTCTTTTCTACGTTAGCTTGCTCACTAACCCAACATGAACATCTTCATTCTGCTCTCTGAACGACGTCTTTATTTTCTCATAAAAATGACACAGAATACAGCCACAGCTGTCTTCCGATTCTCACTGGCTCATTTAAATATCTAGCAGGGAAATTCATATACAATGAAACTTCCTTATCCTTAGACACGGGAAGTATTATTTAACTGGAATACTACTGACTTAACTTAGAGGGATTAACATTGCAAGGGCAAGGAAACTGGCGTGTCGGTGATGCTTTTCCAGAGGTCAGTACGCACTTTCTTTGCGTGTGTAGGGGACCATGGAGGCAGTGACAGAACTACGTGTGATCTCATTATTTATCCCTAACATATTCAGCCATCTGGGTCCCATAATTATACGACTGTTGACTCAGTGTTGCTGGTCTCATTGACTCCTGAAGCATGTACTATGCAGGATACGGTCTTTGTATTTGGTCACATATACCTATAGCAAATTGCTGTCACCATGCTGCTTAATCCAGCCCTTGACAATAACTCGCCGGTCTTGTTTCAGTCGGCTCACCAGCCATCAAACGCTCACTGTTAGCTTTTTGCCTGTACCTGACAACGCGTTTGCATTAATCTTGAGCTGAGACTTATTTTTTTGCTGCAATATGATGCCCTCAGCACCATCCTGACTGCAGAAGCCGCCGCTACAGTGGATTTGGGATGTCCGCAAAATACTTGGCTCAGTTTGTAAGAATTGGAGGAAAGTATTTTTTGAGATCTCCCATGTAGCTATTGAGGTAAATCAGCAAAAAGGTTTGCCGGAATCTTCCGAGAGCCAATCATCCTCATCCCTAACCCCTCAAGTCTTTACTTTTTATTACCTGGGTGAGTGATCTTGTTTTTCTTAACTGGCTACTGGACTGTTGGTTCTGCTGTCAGTGGGCCAGTAAGATTTCATGTTACAGCAGATAAATCCAGGTCATGGACACAGATTCCATGTGAGAGGCAGAGTTTTGCCTTTATGCTGTAAACTTGCATGATTTTTTAAGTATGCCCTTTAATGATTCACACCCCAAGGTATGAGATCTCAGCCAGGCACATGGAAGTTATTTTTTCAGTCTATAGTTTTTCATTTCCCTACCTGGATTGGCACTATTGATTTCACCCGGGAAAGGGGGGGGGGGGCGTTCCTTAGTAGAAACAGAATAGCAGTTGTGCTTCTTCCCCATGGCTGAAGATTTATCAGACAACCTTGACCTTTCATTCAGTAAAGCAAGGCAATGTGGCCTTTCTCACATCCCACAATGCACCTCCCGTGCCCTACTAGAAGAGGTAGAGTGGAAAGGAAGACAGGAAATCAACAAAGTAAACATGAGCCTCCTTGAGGGACAGAAAGCAGAAAAATTATCCGGAATAGTGAGCAGTCCAGCAAACACATCTCATTGCACAGAAAATGGCCGACGCCTTCGTTTGTTTACCTCCAGCCCGGGAGATTGGCGGAGTTGGAGGCGAATAACCTCTGTGTGATCGGCAGGCTGTTAGCGGTGCAGTGCTGTCCACAGCTGAAGGACGGCAGTGGCGCGTAATTGGGCCGCACTGGCAGATAGCGATAACGAATCCTGCCGATGGAATTAGCGCTCCGGCACAGAAGCCGTCGTTTTTAGCTCAGCCAGGCATTTTTTTGCTGCTCAGAGCATCCGATTGGATATCCGTTTAAGATCTGGCAACACCGTGAGTGCACAGCCATCTTCGAATAAGCTTCACTGTGTGTTAAGTGCCAACTATACTATGTGACAAACAAACAGTCGAGACATACGGCAGCACGCTGATTGCAGTACTTACAGGAGCAAACAGCTGCTAGAGCCACAGAAGTGACATGCAAGTACCTAATGATATATTATCCTATGAGAAGCATTGTGTAAATGTGTTTATAGTCGATACGTGTTTATAGTCTGAATGTGTTATTAGGCAAGAAATATACATATTGCTTGATAGTGTTTGAAATACGCAGACATGCTACATACATGTTTCCTGTGCAGTATTTGTACACCTAATTACAGCCGTGAGACCTGATGTAAATCCATACAGTGTCTGGTACCAGACTTAGTCTGTCATGAACAGCAATCATTGCATTTCATTCCAAAATCATCCAGAGACTTCCAGATGATGGCAGATTACTTATTAAATCTATTCTTCAAATATTACTTGTTCAGTTGAAAAAAAAAAAAAAAACCTCAAGATGTCAAGTGAAAGGTTTACGGAGAAAGGAGATATTACATTATGTTTTCCTAAATCAATATCTGTCTGTTGTGGTGTTCAGTGTAAACGTGAGTGTTTGGGATTGGCATGGTGTAGGGGATAGGCAGTGTTTTAGAATGTCTCCTGGGCAGAAGGGGTGGATAAGGGAGTGTGGGGATGTTCAGGGACAATGTGTCCTTTGTGTTGAGCTGTGCTGATTGGGTCATATGAAGGAACCAGGATGGGCCCCATGAGGTCACAACACATCGAAAACCATTTGAGTGAGGTGGACTGGTGTGGGTGTAGGGTTAGGTGGGGTTAGGCGTAGGTGGTCTCATGGTGTGAGGTGTAGGTAGTCTTGGGGTGGGGTCAGGTTTTTACCTCCTCCGAATTAACCAGTTTGATTGATCGACAGATTCTGTAGGGACAGCCTACAAACTTCCTACACTGAAATCATCAATGAATCAAGAACTCAGAAATATGTGACAGCAGACAGAGTTGGGTGGGAATAATGCTGTAGTGGGACACCATTTGTCGTTAAATTTTCCATTCTTCACTGTCCCCCCCTATGGCTGCATTACGTAGCAGAGAAGTTCAGAGTAACGCCTTTCTGCGGCTCTATCAGTATGCTAATCCGGACCAGCATTTAGGCGGTCGATGCGCGGTGCCTTCAGCATCCAACTTGTTTTCCACTTTAGCTCTTGAGTGAGCGGTTCCCACACAAGCTGGGTTATGGGGCATTTTCGCAGCTGCGTCCCATGCCTTAATGCTCCTTATGGATCGTTAACAATTAATTGACCTTAACTGATGTTAATCATTTACAGGAAAAATTAGCACAGCTCAAGGCTGAGTCATCGGTATCAAGCGAATGAGAAACACTGGTGCCATGGACTCTCCTATGTTCAGCACTCCAAAGACACCTTCTGTTCTTCGTTGACCGGCATATTCAAGTTTTTCACAAAAGTACCTAACAATCTTCCCTGGGCTACAGTTCTTGCCCTGGCTGGCTGTACACTCTGACACATCCCCAGAGAGCTTCCTCAGCTTGTAAACACAATGCGGTTTGGTTTGCTTTCTGTGCCTTTATAAACAACTCAAGCACCATTTATCTAACCAAGGTGGCTAAACATGGCTTGATCAACATGAAACTAAG
>JAODJW010000002.1:21031548-21041683 GCA_026777045.1 Hyperopisus bebe | reverse complement strand
TTGGCTAAGCCGATCAAGGCAGTAAGAATTAGCGTACTGCTAATTCAGTCTTTTGAAAGCAAACAAATTATTTAATTTTGTTTTTTGATTTTCAAGCGCCATTGTTCGGTGTTTCACATGTGCCCCACTTCTTCCAAGCGGCTTGGTATTACGGTGTTCCAGGCAATTCAGTTTCCCTATGTTTCTCCTGTTTATCAGGAAATAATGTTTCCCCTAATATTAAAGCAAAGATGTATGTGAGATGTCTGAAAATCACTCAGGTACAGTACATTATTACATGTGAATACAGTAGATCATCACGCATAATATAGTCTTCGTAAAAAGACATGAAAACATCAGCGCGCGACAGGGGAAACATAGGAAAACTGAATTGCCCGGAACGGCAAAAACTTTTTATTTCAAGTCGTGCCATCCAAATCCCACTGGATCTGTTCATCTGACCATATGGCGTTTAAAGCCTGTTTCCTCATTTGTCCATCCTTCCATTTTACTTTTTTATACTTTTGTTTCTACTGCTTTTTATTTTGTTTCTCACTGTTTGCTGTGTGTTTCAAAAGATGGCGGTTATATTTTGTGTTTCAGTGGCAGGCTATTTGCATAAGCAATCGTCAAATACGTTTGCAAGTCCCACCCCAAAGTACCGAAGTACCAAAGAAGTACCCCAGCTGGTTTGGCACTTTCGGTACTTTAACTTTCGGTACTGGTACTCGACTGGAAGTCAATGGAAAAGCTAAAGTACCAAAAGTACCGTACCAAAAGTACCGTACTTTGTGCGGTGGAAAAGCGCTCTTTGTTTCTGGATCTCCTATACTAACCATAGTTGCTTCACATTTTTCTACTGAGAAAATTCTTGGATTCACTTTGGGTTCCCCTTTGACTGAACGTCTTCCCGGCTTCTTTGTGAACCCAATCCTTCCTATCCCTCACTCCCATCCTGGCAACAGAGACCCCTGGATCGCAGTCAGTCACCAGACAGGTTACAGATGGTAGGGAGGACCCCCATCATCAGGGACCCATTATGAGAATGAACCAAAGCAGTTAGTCTCAGCTGACAGCTGGTCACTCCTCACCCCCCAGGGCCTAGAGAGATGACCTTGTTCTCTGGAATGGGTTTGTGCCCCAGGGCCACGCGTCAATACAACCAGGCGAGAGGAAAGGGACACACAGCCATTATGTTTATTTAAATTTACATTTGTTTTAATTTAGCAGACCTTTGTCCAAAGTGACATACAGGTGAAGCAAAAAAACACATTACAAACATAGCAGACAACTACATATAATTCTAATGCATGCCCAGCCACAGGTCTAAACAGTATCAGAGCAGGAGCTACACAACAGCTTTGAAACACAGCAAGATCCTCATAAGACAACTATCCAGCATGTCCAGAAATGCCAAAATCGCTCTTATCCTTCCACAGTCCAGCAGCGTGACTATGCTACTGAATTGGGGGTGAGGGGGTGCCTGTGATCGGATGGTGGCTGGTTCCATGCTTAGCAGAGATGCTACACCTCTGCTGGGCTGCTGTGCAAGGTCCTTAGCCCCCTGGAAAATGCTCCAGGGAGGCTGGATGGACAGCTGACCCAGAAGTTTCACTCTCACCTGTTTGTGTATGTGTGTGTGTGTGTGTGTGTGTGTGTGTGTGTGTGTGTGTTAAAAAGAGAGCAAAATGGGATATGTAAAAACTGGCACATTCCAATGTACCTGTACGAATGACAGATATAGCTTCATTTCATTATTTATAATTCCATTTCACCGTAAGAGTCTTTCATATTCATAGGTGTGAAAATGCTTGTCACAGCTGCCAGGAAGATGAAGGGATGGGACTCAGTCAAGAAGGGGACCGAAAATGATTCATTAGCAGAAACCAGGTTACTGACAAAATTAAAACTAATTGCCAATTTCTTATACCATTTGATACTAAGGAGGTAGATTATTTAAGGACTGGCATCTGCTGTTGTTCATCTGTCGACTCCATCTTCCATTCTGCTCCCGGGTCCGGAAGGGCCCTTTTCTTCTTCCCCATGGCCTTTCTGACAGGGGTCCTGAAGGATACTAGGGGCAAACATTAGCTCCAGGACCATCTGCACATAAGCAAACATAAAACACAGGGACACTGGCTCTCTGAGGCTTGACAGAGGTTAATCCCGTGTTGCTGAGTAGACGTCAAACCCTGACTCATGCATCTGTCACTTTAGATATTTCTGCCGATTTATTACATTTATTATGGGGCAACGTTTGATTTAAAGAACGCGCGAAAAGCTCCTGGCTGTTTTTCATATGCAATATATCACCTTCCTGTATCGGCCTGTCAGCGTAATGACGGAAAACGCCAGAGTTAAGTACCTCCGCAAGCCTGAAGGGTAGGCAGCCCCTCACAGGGAAAATCTGCAGGGGGGCTCTCTGTGGGACCTTAAGAAAGCTACTGAAAATAAAAATTGCTTTTTATGTAACAGTGGCTATATATGCCAATGTTGTGTGAGGCTGTATGATGCGTAAGGCTGTGTGTAAAGCCCCTTTGGAAGGCTGAGTCTGCTGTACAGAGAAATAATGTGAAATATGAATAATAAAGCAGGTCTTAAGAGCGGTAGATTAAAGAAGCTCGTGTCAGAGATCTTTCCGGGAGCAATCGGGAGGTTTCAGGGTGGAAAGCCGAGTCTCCGTAATTAAATCTGCTGCTGTCATGGATCACATCCGATGCCACCTCTGAATAAATGGAAGCTGATCTGATTTGCCACGAAATGATTACAAATACAATCACAAATTCGGCTAATCACCGCCAGTCTGCCGATGTGTGTGTGCGTTGTGGGGGGGATTCTAGAATTCTCCATGCATGGTCAACAAGCCATCTCCCATGTGGGGGTCTGGATCAGTCGGCTCAGGAAATTGCAGCCTGGTAGGTCCAGAAGCACCCCTGCAGCACCCCCTACCCCCTACCCCCCCCTTACGTACACTCAAGCAGTCTCTTGCTTTATGTGGCTGCAGAGAGTTTCTGGCCAGATGTGCTGATGTGTGTGCAGGAGGAGTCAGACCAGCGTGATAGCTCTGGGATCCAGCTCATTTTGTCCTGAAGTCCTTTTCAATAATGGATATGAAAACCGTTTGGTAATACGACATATCTTAAAGTGCCCTCGTCCATTTTCATCAGATGTGTCATCTGATGTCATTGGTAGCTCAAGCAATACTGCAATGCTCTGATCTGGGGAAAAATGGCTCTTTAAGTGAACAGCCATTCGCTTTGCTGTCCTGCATGGTAAGTTCACTCAGCTTCTTGTTTCCTTTCCATATCCAGTCCCTCCATGTCTTGAGTTCCTACAACACGAATCAGCCAACAAACAAGTAGATGAACACTGTGGATATTGCAGATGAATGAAAAGAGCCAAATGGAGGATTATGTGTGTTTGGGCCTGGGGGGGGGGGGGGGGGGGCTTCTCAGGAAGCCTTAGAAACATCTCAGAAATGGGATGGATGGATACAAGCAGGGCTGGTCAACCCTATAGGTGACATAGGTGGTTGCCTAGGGTGCCAACTTCTGAGGGGGCGCCGACTTGCCGGCGAATTTCACTTTTCATCGGACAGTGGGTGCTGATTGTGATGCTTACCTAGGGTGACACATTGGCTAGGATGGTTAATGGATACAAGGCTAGATAAGCCAGCAAGTTCAGTCATACAGTATGTCACATAACGACATTTCAGTCAACAATGGACTGCATGGTCCCATAAGATTATAATACTTGAACTATTTTACTGGTTTATGTATTTACTACTGAACATTTTAACATTATTTTAGAGTGTACTCTTTCTACTGATATTACATAAAAGTTCATTGTAAAACAGAATGCTGTGTTGTGCATGATGTTTGTGCAATGACGAAATCACAAAACGACACAATTCTCAGAACGTATCCCTGTCGTTACGCGACACATGACTGCAATATCTGCTTAGGGCTGGAAGGGAGTTAACAGCACAGATAACAGCTGGGAAAAAAAGGTTCCTGAAGACAGCAGAGGCGAGGAACCGAAGCTGCTTCAGCCAAAGACCCCCTTTAAGTGGCCAGTGATGCTAAAGTGTTATCTAGGCCACTGAAAGGACATAATTATGGCTGTCAAAGTTGAGGCATTAGCATGTTAGCGTTAATCGTAAAGTCATAACATGTAATTATCTCTCTGATTGTTCATTAATTTTGATACCCGAATGGGAGAATAGTATGAGCAAAGATTTTTCATAGAATTTAATTTCTATACTCAATATACACCATAAAATCTTGTTTGTTTTCTTCATTGTATTTTAGTGTGATTGTATATGTGATCAATCACAATTAAGGAAGAGAAAGGCAGGAGCACCAAAGTTTCCAGTTCTGCTCAAATAGCATCCAGGATACAGATATGTGCCCCCTGCTGGCGTTAATTTTGCACCCAATCTATAAAAGTAGCCTCAGAATACACCCAACACCGAAAACTGGCTTTTAAATCAAATCAGCCAGAATACAACTGAAATAAAGAGGCTTATCAGACTAAGCAGAGCTTCATTTTTATCGCAGCATGAGCCGGGCGGCTGTAAGGTCACGGCAGTGGGCTTCACGGTGCTAACGAGCGAGGCTCGTTAAGAAGCCATTCCTGCAGTGTGATAAGTCAAATTCAGCTCTGTTCCTTCCTCTGGGCCAGAGCTGGAACCTCAGTGCCTAGCAGCCTGAGAGCCACCCAGCGATTAAACGCCACACCGTCTCTACAGCCAGCAGGGGCTGCATTTCCTGCCTGCCTCTGGTCAAAATCTCAGGCGCCTGTCAGCCAATTAGGGGGCAGCCTTTCTGGGAGGGGGCTCATCAAGCAACCCCCGCCACCCCAAACTCACTGCTTTTTCCCCAAACCCCATTTAAAGCCCCCAGTTTTCGGCTGCAGGTGTCCCACCTTAGGCAGGCTGAGGTGGTTCATCTTCACGGGAATCTAGACCTTGACAAATGTCTTTTTCTGGTTCACCATTCCTGTTTTCTCAGTATGTTTAAACGCTGTGTAACTTTATCTTAAATGCTTTTGTAGCTCTGAGTGAACTTCACTGACTTATGTTCTCTGGGGGGCAGTCATACCCAGTATCCAGACCACATTTCTGTCCATTCTGGAGAACATATTCAGCAACTCATCAGCGCCCCCCATCTATACTTTACTTTCTGTTCCAACGGAACCCTGCTGCCAACGCATGCCTCCCACAGCCGTAAGACACAGCCCCTCATTGGCCTTCCCCCTCGTCTCCCTCCCACAATTCCAACAGGGTGACTCCTTCAGCCCAGCAGAGACCAGCGCCATAATTAATCACTGGAATCAGCAGCATATCCCCCTCCCCCCCCCCCCAGTTTGATGGAAAGCCCGCAGCTACCAGAGGACCTGCGTGGATCCTCTAGGCCGGTTTTAATTTCATAAGCGCTTGTCTTAGCCTATTCAAGAGCAGGTGCATAATGGGAAATAATTTACTGTCTGTTCTCAAAGCCACCGCGATGGTGTATTATTCATCACAGGCTGATGGGAGACGTGGCTGCCACCTCGCAGGAGGGGGAGCTCCTGAAGCACGGCACTGTCATCATGCATACCACGGACACTCACGTGTGCCAGTCCCTGACCTTACCTCATTAAGAGCCGTCTTCCTGCATATCTGTTAGCACCACAGATGCTATAGCTGCCCAAATATTACCATTTCGATAACAGCGCAATTAGACGCCCGGGAAATCATTAGAACAGAGCAGTGAAATGGGAACAAGCCGGCTGATGCTAATGATGGGACTTCTTAAGAATTCTGAGCTTCCTCCTAGTAGAAGGATGGTGTCTTAGTCTTTACTGATGGCAAGGACCCAAAGCCACCCCAGACTTTCTGGTGAGCAGAGGTGGGGGCAGCTATTTAGGGTAACTCTGTGTGCGACTTCTGCCTTCAGGGTCCTGCGTGCAGAGGGACAGGTTGGCCGTCACCGTTGCTGTCGTGTCACATCCCAGGGTACACATCCGCTGTTCTTATCATTTCTTTTCTCACCTTTGCCCGCTTCCTCTTGGGGTGCAGGAGACAGCACCGAGGCCCCAGGGCCCGACGGGGAGTGGGAATAGGTGTGTGGGACTCTGTGGTCTCCCGGATGCAGTGGGGGCCGTGGTGAAGCGGGTGTCAGGCTCTACCATCTGGTAGGAACTGGCTGAAATATTCATCAGAGGCGTGAGTCAGGCTGCAGATCGAAGTGCCCGACTTCTAATACGTTTTTATTTGTGCTGTTATGTGACAAGTGAGACCTGATATGTGTTTGCACAGGGGTTTTCTGTGCTTTGGGGGGGTTTGGGAGTCACTAACAAAAAGAGATGCCTCTGGCAAAATTGCAAATATGGATAAACTCCCAGCTTGTGTCGCAGTCAGAGACATTACCCTTCAGCACAACACACACACACACTAGGACACACACACAAAGAGACACATGCACATACACATCACATGCGCACAGTATCTTACCCATCACAAAAAACAGCGATTTTCTCCTGAAATGAAGCCTGTAATGGATAAAACTATAAAGCGCTCTTGATGAAAATGTTAGTATAGATAGGCGGCAGATGGCCACTTTTTGTACTCAGCCACAGTGAATTGTGCATTTAAGTGGATTTGCTGAGCTGGTGAGCTGCAGTCTGGCCACTGTGGAAAAGCAGGGAAACCAAGCATTTCAACATTTTCACTGAGATCTACCAAAACATCCCTCAGAGAGGAAACAGGTTCGGTCAGTGGAGATACTGGGCTACCATTGATGAGAGACGGCTGTCAGAGTCACTGAGCCTCATTCCCTGTGAGATAATGAGACGGTGGTTATAGGCCTGTTTGCATGATGTCCTGCAATGGGGGGGGGGGGGTGCCCTAGTTCTGCCTTCAGCCCAACAGCAAATTGTCTTGTCCCAGTGGGAAGGAGGTGATTGAATATGGGGGGGGGAGGGATTCTGTGGACACCACTTTCACCATAAGCTTTCAAGATGTAACACCTTCCCATGCTAATTTTCCCAAATGATCAAAATCTCTTAGACTGTTATCTAAGTCGCTTCCATAATGGAACACAGGGGCTAGAACAGCTTTGAGACCCGGGAGAGATTTTCATGGCCACTTTAAGCTCATGGGAGTTTTATTTACAAAAAAATGTCCTGAGGGCAGAAGGAAAAATGGTTGGTTCTGAGAGATAACCAATCAGATTGCAGAGGCGGGTCCAACCAATCTGGTTGTCTTTGTCCCGCCTCCTCTAGCTGCTTGGACCCACCTCCTCTACAATCTGATTGGTTATCTCTCGCTATTCACATATCTAATGTCAAAAATAAACTCTTGAAATTAAACTACAAGTTTTCAAATTTGTTGGAAAAACCAACACTCGCCATGTATTAAAAAATACTGTATGAATACTGTATCTAAAAACATTATTCAAATGTCACCTTCTTTGAATAATGAGTACAAGGATTGTGAATAATTTTTCATAAATTTTTGCCCCAGAATCCATCATGTGGCTGCAGGACCGTCTGTAAGAAAAAATACCTCAGTTACGATTTTTGAGGAGTCACATGACAACAGACATTCATCATGTGGACACATGAGATGTGGATCATGTGGGGTAATTCTGATTAGATGCACCTCTGAACATTTTTTTTTTTTTAACAGAGTGCCTTGTGCACTTTCGGACAGATTGTTGGAGAGGGCTAGGGATAAAATAGTTTAAGTAACATCAAGTTTTATTCCCAGGTGCAAATTCTATTAATTATGGTCCGGAAATCAATGGGAATAAATTGTAATCTTCCTCTTCATTTGTTATGCTGCAGCATGCAAATGGGATGATGTTGATCTTGGAATCACTGGAAAAGTAGGAAATTTCAGAGCTAATTATAGATCAACACCAGGTCTGAGCTGGCATTTTATTGCCTTGCCTGTGAACGCAGATAATACCCCCACTCCCCCCTCCCAGTATGCTGGAGAACATCACAGTGTGTCGGAAATAAATTACATGGTTTTGTTCCTGTCTTTCATAGACACGTTGGCATTGAAGAATCGTGAACTTTATGAATTCAAGTACACAAATAAATCAGGGCCCTGGGTGGACCATTAAGCTTATCGCAATGTCATACGAAATTTCCCAAATTGCAAACAAAATGCATGCGAGGCCCCATCCCTTGAGCGTGTTCGTGAAAACAAATTATACAGGCGTTTAATAGCCTTCACACATTTATGCATCCATATCAAACTTCCACAGAAATTCGGGAAGGTTATATATCATGACGAGATTTATGCCACTCGCGGGTGAGGAACGAGAGGGCGTATTTACCGTGGCAAGTCAGGGGAATCAATCAAGCAGGACATCTAAAGAGGATCCGTTCCACCACTGGCCTACAGTAGATTCTGGCAAAGGGTTCTGGACAAATTCCAGGTGGTCAATTCATCAAAATTAAGAAATGTGGGACTAGTTATATCTTGATGGTCCAGGTCCTGCATCATCAGGTGTTACTCCAGGGGAACATAGGCGGTAGCTGAAAAAGATACTTCTGGGAAAACCAGACACTGGGAGTTTGGAGATGCGAACTTTTCTACTCACTGAAACGGAGAAAGTACACCTTCACAGGCCAGAGCTGGGGGCAATGTGTGATACATGAAATCATGAACCAAAATGTTTATAAATACAAATTAGATTTAGCCAATGCTTAAGTAAATACTGTGAACAAAAGAAGAACATAAGAAGTTTACAAACGAGAGGAATACTTTCTTGCAATACTTTCTTCTCGTGAACTTTAACCCATTAAAGCCCTATGGAAGTGGATCTGCAGATTTGTTTTTGTGACTGGATCTTCTTTATGGAAGCGAAAACTGAAGGTATCTTCCCAAAAAGTCTCATCTGGTTTTGACACGAGTTCAGATGTTTTACTATTAACATAGCTGTGCTAACACCATGCTAGGAGACTATATTCAGAAACATCCAGTAGACTTTATAAAGTGGTTTTCCTTTGTGCCAGCAAAGCACACCTTAGAGGTCTCAATAAAGCACTATTTACTGCTAAGACTGTAAGGTTTTTTTGGCCCAGTTACTCTGTCCTGAGCTGCAGCCTCCTCTGGGTCCTGCTCCTGATGCATGACAAAAGAAAAGCGGCTTTTCCTAAGGAAACTGTCACCTAATGGATATTTGTCACACTCTCTCCGCGACACCAGCTTTCAGAACAGCAGCGCATCGATTAATTAAAGAGTTCCATCCGTAGTGGAGTCCACAGATGAACAACAACAGATGCCAGTCCTTAAATAATCTACCTCCTTAGTATCAAATGGTATAAGAAATTGCCAATTAGTTTTAATTTTGTCAGTGACCTGGTTCCTGCTAATGAATCATTTTAGGTCCCCTTCTTGACTGAGTCCCATCCCTTCATCTTCCTGGCAGCTGTGACAAGCATTTTCACACCTATGAATATGAAAGACTCTTACGGTGAAATGGAATTATAAATAATGTAATGAAGCTATATCTGTCATTTGTACAGGTACTTTGGAATCTGTCAGTTTTACATATCCCATCTTGCTCTCTTTTTTAAGACACACATACAGAAGTGAGAGTGAAAACACAGGCTCAACTATCCATCAAGCACCCCTGGAGCATTTCTCACAGGTTAAGAGCCTTGCAGGAACGGCTGAGTGGAGAATTTGAACCAGTTCTCTTCTGATCAGAGACATGGAGGCCTAACCCACTGAGCCACTCTGCACTCCGCACGCCGCCAGAGCAAAATACAAAAACAGATGAGTGCAATGGAACTCGATTCTTGGATTCTTCACAGGACGGAGAGGGGTTCAGTATGAAATTCAGTCCTGGACCTATCGGGGGCACTAAGCATAGATTTGACATCAGAGACGCAGATTTTGCACATGGACTCACACATGACATTAGCACCCCAGATGGTCATGACGTGTGTAGGAGGCCTTTCAACATAAGACTTTGACAGTCAAGCATCACAGTCCCAACTGGACATAAGACATTCTCTTTCAGGAAAAAGTATCTCAGATAGCAATGTTCGGGTCTCTCATGGAGATCTGTGACTCCGTGTGTGTGTGTGTGTGTGTGTGTGTGTCTGTGCGTGTTTATGCATGGCGAGCAATATGTTTATTTTGTGGTGCCTT
>JAODJW010000002.1:21018158-21030759 GCA_026777045.1 Hyperopisus bebe | reverse complement strand
AGATAGATAGATAGATAGATAGATATAACACACAATTAGAGAATAAAAAAGATATTTACACAGTAATATACATCATCAATAAATAATAAATCTGATTTTACTAACTAAAAGTGGGTCACAATGTCTCAAAATTTATTCCATAAAACTGGATGGGGTGGGGGGCCAGGACGTTCTGGATCGTGAGTATAAACAGGATGGATATCCTGAATAGGCAGCCCGGGGAGTGAGAGGTGAGGCCACCAGGGGGAGTCACTGTGCTGACAGACTGTTTTGAGTCCGTCTCTGCGTAGGGGTGCATCTGATCCTGGGTGCCTTCGCTGATTTGAGGTGATCCTTCATCTGAATCGAATTCAAAACAAGCCCAGGCTTCTGAGATCTGTATACCTTCTACACATTTACTGACCTAAAAATGTAACTAATTTTGTGACAAATTCTGATTTGTGCATGTCAGATGGTGCATTTGCTTGCTCCTGGCTCCTGGCTACAAACCAAAAAAGCTCAGGATGCCAGCAGAGGTTATAATTTTCAGCCTTGCCCAGGTTTACAACAAGAAGGCTTCTGACTTACTAAGGACATTTCACTGCACACCAGTAATGGATGCTCGCTATATCCGGCAGTGCATTAATGACCTCAGAAATATATGGTTGCCAAGCAGCTCTGTTTATATGAAAGTGCCCTCAAATGTGATTAAAAATGGGAAAACAGTCCTTCCTCAAAAGGACATCATCCCATACAGGGGGTACCCCCACCCTGTGCTGCCTGGGATAGACTGGGGTGGATGGATGGATGGATGGATGGATGGATCAATGAATGGACAAAATGAACTTTAAGCACATTTAAAAGAATAGGACAGCTACATAAGGAAATTAAAGACTGGTGAAAATGTCCAAGGTAAGTGCACTAGTAGGAAGAGGTTTTTAAGGGTAACTCATTTTAAATTGATGCTTTGTCGAACTTCCATGTTCATTAATAAATAATATGCATTAAAAACCGCCCAAATCTCACTGAAAAGGCTATATTGGTTATTCATTAGATGTTATTCATTAGAGGAATCATTCTTCGAAGAAGCTTTAGATACT
Organism: Hyperopisus bebe; assembly: GCA_026777045.1. Classification (NCBI taxonomy): domain Eukaryota; kingdom Metazoa; phylum Chordata; class Actinopteri; order Osteoglossiformes; family Mormyridae; genus Hyperopisus; species Hyperopisus bebe. The sequence goes on along the minus strand of JAODJW010000002.1, from coordinate 21,029,680 downwards.
GAATCGATACCTATGGATGATAGTTGTTTGCTGTTGATACTATTTCTGCACTCCTCTCTAAAAGCCCTCCAAAATTATCTGACATCTTTAAGGGGAAGATGGCGCCCTCATCTGGTCATGTATACAGATACGTTTGACAGGCACATACTGTAGCTGATGGCAAAGATTATTCACAATGGCCACTTCTCCTATTTCTCTGATGACCATGGTGTCTCTGCCACTGTGGTGGAGTTTGATCCAAATGCTGTCCTTCTTGTCAAAGGTAGATCCAAGTAGTGATGTTTAGAGGTCTGCTGGAAGGGGGAGGGGGACGGGGGTGGGGAAGACAAGCAGCATGTCCTGGTCATATTTGATGTCCGAGCACAATTCTCCTGTAAATGTACAACATGACAACAGCTGATGCTGCAGAGAGCCTTAAACTGAAACAAGGTCAGAAAAAGGGATCATGTTTCACATATAAATACCAGAAATGAAAAACAACATGGTTCTTCATAGGTCAAGTGAAGGTCTGTTAAATACATTTATGAGTAACATAGAAAATGCATTTTACTACACTTGTTTGGCACATTGTGCTCCTGAAATTAAGTTATATTTCAGTGTATAGTTTGCCTCAGCAGTGTGACTCCCTGACTAAGGCGGCTCTGTATGCCATCACCATCATATCCAAGCCTGCTTTGCTTGAATGAATAAGCAGGGATATGTTCCCTCTTCTCTAAAAGACTCTGACCATGTCTGTGGTAAAAGCTAAGGAACCAACTGATCCATTTAATTGCCCTTTATTATACTTGAAAATGTCCACATTGGGCTTCAAACACTGTGCTACACAGTTCTACAGCTATTCATTTTTTCCTGCATTTTTCTGTGTCTTGAAGAAGAACCAATACATTAACCAACTGATAATGAGGTGAGCCGGGCATTGGCTGATGGCTCATGATAATCCCGCCCACTTTGGACTCTGAAGCTTTGTTTCTACCATCACTAGTGATATATTCTAGTTAAAAAGCTATACATTTTTTTGATTAATTACTAGCAAGCTCCACTGAGCTCCTGTCCACCAGTTAGCATGTTAGCATCCATCACACAACATCTTGTTGCCCTTACAACCATTCTAAAATTAACACTCTTGCTAATTAAACTGATGCCAATGAAATATTATCTTCTGAAATTCCTTGCATCATTGATCCAAAATGTGAAATGACTGCTATTTGGCAGTTGTGACTTGTACCACTATGACATAACAATATTGCATCTTGAGGGGCTATCCAGTGGTTACCCCCCTCAAAGGCTGGCTAGGTGGTGTGGGGTGACCGGGTGGGCCTGATGAAGGACGCAGCCAATCAGCATGTTGATACCAGAATGTGTTTTGTTGTGCCAGAATCAATTAGCCAATGACACTTAATTAAAAGAAGCAACTGACCAAGCATTTGCCACAAAGATTCTGCCATCCTGCCAATCTACAGAAGTAGGTGCAACTATCACCAATTAATCACAACCTGTAAAACACTAGACATCAGAAAGAGTGAGGTAAACAGATGCCAACAGTAAGCATCATGTATAAAGCAAGCCGTTCAATATCTACTCATATTACGTTTGAAGGCATACTACGTTGTGCACCGACATAAAGTTGTAGTTGACCAAAAATCCCAGAAACCCCTGTTGATGATGAGGATCCATCTTCAGTGATCGATGGACGAAGCTCTTATTGATAGCCACCTGTAAAGCAATAAATCCATACGGCTTTTTTTTTTTTTTTGGAGTTGGTCATTTTCGAGAAGGCAAAATGTACAAAGCTAATCCCTCTTCTGAAATACCCTTATCTAGTGACCATTAATCCAGGCTGTCACTCTGCAGTTAGAACAGTCACGGCAGAGGCATTGAAGCTTGATTTCTGCAGGAAACGGTGCATTTTTATTGGCGCACAGCTGGAATATAACAATAAGGGCTTTTTGTTTTGTCAGACGGGCACCCTGCAGGACCGAGCAACAGGATGCTGTAATATTTAACAGAGTTGTGCTCCTGAGCTCCCAGGATTTATGGAAATGACATTTTTTTTCAAATGTATTAATACATCACTTCCCTTGTAGCACTGGAGATGGGAGGACAGGCAGGCTGTAGTAATCTAGACAAAGGAAACACATTGCTGCTATCGCTGGTGTCCCTCTCCGTGCCTCTGTAATGAAAATCACAAAGGAGCAGGGCTAATTTCCGAGGCTGAGGGGGCGGGAGCTTCACCTCGTCTTCCCTGGGATGAGCCGTCCGTTGGGAGCGGCGCGCCATCACAAGGGTGTCTCAGGCGCGCCCCTTCGTTCTTTTTCTGTCAGGCAGCAAGGCAGGCAGCTCAGGTCCCGTCAAGCTCCCACTTCATCTTCTTCTGGCCCGACTGCGCAAAGATACTGGCCCCGTTTGTCCATCGAGGCGGCCCATTTTCCATCTTAGGGACCACAAGGAGCAGGAACGCGAGATCCAAAGAAGATAATTGTGTTCAGGGGGAGAATTATGAAAAAGCACCAAGGAGATGGTTAATTTCACCCTGCCCTGGGCTTGGCCCCCAGTTGATGAAGGGTAAGGGGAAACTGGAAATTCAGGCCTGATCCTGAAATTCACTTTGTATCCCCCAGATATATATTCCAGATACACACCGGCACCAACCACCTCATTCTCAATGCTTTCAGTCAGCTCAGAAGCTCCTAATGTATTCCTTTTTAATACTCCTTAATCATTATAATATTGAAAGATCAGATTTTTTTCCTCTGCTGATTTATTACACTCCTTCACCCGCGTCCTTATCGTGCCCGTGGTGCAATAAGACCGGGCGTGATGAGCAAATGCATTTCTCTTCATTATTATTTCTGCCATTCACAAAATTGCACTCAGATCACTGAAGGACTATAAAATTTATGCTATTAGAGTGAAGATTCTGTTTGTTTTAATTGCATTATTAGCAGAATGGGTTAATTTAATTTTGTTTGCAGTTACTTATGGCAGAACTGGCTCTTTGCAGTGATATATGCCCTTCATCTACGTTCACCGTAAGTGTGACATTGCAGTAATAGTAACGGTTAAAACGGTAAAAGTTGATTTGAATATCCAGTAGCTCTTGATTGCTTGCCTCTGCAGCTGAATCTCAGCATCACTGAATGATATCCAGAAGGCATTTTGCTTTGTCCCACAAAACTGGTTCCCCGCCAAAACAAAACCTTTATTCACTCGTGACTTGGATCAAAGAACAGTCTACTTCTTTTTCATAAACCCATTCCACAACGGATTTGTGGGAGTAGCACTGCAAAAATAACAACCACAACAGAGCTGAAGTCTCCAGCGACAGATACAAGCCCTGAGCATCTTCTAGAAAACGAACTTGCTATTTATAGATGAAACGAGGCCGCACGGCTTGCAGTGTAGCTGTTTTGGGAATAGACTGCACTCCGCTCCACAAAATCCCCAGCTAAGGCAAACAGCACTTTGATACAGTTGAGTTATCAAGTTCAACATCAAGAGGTACTACTTTGACCAAAAGTGAGCCCAGAATGTATGTTCCGGTTTTCTCTCAGCGGCGTTGTTTTGATAAACTACGCTCATCTCTTGCCTATAAAATGCTAGTTTATACTTTACTTACTTCTGGTTGCCCGTGGTACTCTTAATGAATGGTTAAACCTAAAATGCACTATAACTGTGGAAGGTGACTGTAAAATTTTTAATTCCATAGAATAATATCCTGCTGTGTTTATTATTTCACTTCAGTATTGAAATCACGGGAGAATGAGACTTAAGTGTTTCCCCTCACCTGCTGAATTGAGATACAAACACTGAATTAACACTGAAACCAATCAGGGCCAGAATTGATTACTCAACAGCTCAACATGATTGAGTCACCATTGTAATGTGCCCAAGAAGCTCTTGATTTCATGCGGTTTCAATCCCAGCATCCATTTAAGCAGCAGCTCAGTCAGGGCTAATTTATTAAGAGCAGGATTAGAACAAAAACTCAATGTAAGTCTCCAGGACCAGGACTGAGAACTTCACTGTTACTGCATTTTACTAAATATCGAGGGTAGCTTTCCCAGTTGCTTTGCCACTGTTGTTGTAAGATGTAAAACATCATTTTCTAGTGTAAAAAGAAAGTATGGTAACACTTTACTTTTACTACTGTTACTACTGTTTTTAGTAAGTTATAAACACATTCATAATGTATTATAATGCATTCATAAAGCATTATAAACATGGCTATAGATATTCATCAAAAGGCATAAAATACAGCCATGTGTATTATGCATTATGAATGCTTCATGAAGCTCTCCTTTATAATGTACAATCAATATCTTTATAGCGCATTATATAGGTTGTTATGCGCATTAACCTCCTGAGTCCCGGGCTTTTGCTTGGTGTGCATGTTTTATTCCCTTTAGCTATTTGGGATTAGTAGGACCTCATAATCATAAAAACCAAACATATATTATTTTTTGAACAATTAATAGTTTTAAACAAAAATGATGTCCATATATGAGGACGTATGGTCTCAGGTGGTTAAGGATGCTTTGCACTGCATTATAAAGGTATCTATAATCCATTAAAGATGAGAGCTTCATAAAGCATTTATAATGCATAACACACATACTATAATGTGTTATGCCTTTTTATGGGAATGTTTATAATTCTTTATGAATGTACCATAATGCATTATGAATGTGTTTATAATTTACCAGAAATATGGCCTTAAGTAAAGTGTTACCGAAAAACACTAATTTAAAATGAAAAAATGAGTCTGGTAGACTTGGTAACTCGGGAAACAGACACGTGACAGAGTAAAATAATAAAACAGAGCTCAGCACAGCAACAACAGGATGAGCTCACAGCCAAATCTAAAATCCAGCCATCGGTTCTGACTCACAGACATAAATCCAGGATATTACAGGATCACAGGCAATATCCAAGTAAGAGTTACTGACTCACAGACATAAACCCAAAATCCAGGCAGGAGTACTGACTCAAGGACATGAACCCAATATCCAAGTAAGAGTTACTGACTCACAGACATAAACCCAAAATCCAGGTAGGAGTAGCACAAGTCACCTCTGGAATCAGCCAGCCAGCCTCAGTATTGTGGATGCCATGAACCTTGAACCTGACTTAGTCTGGTCCTTGTCAAACATGCTCTGTCAGGCTCAGTACACAATAGGAGCCCAGAGTTATTAGTGAGAGCATTTAGGGCCATTATATATACACAGTAAAGTGCAATAAAGATCCTTACTGAACCATTAAAAAACCAAGCAAAGATCAAAAATAAAAGAGCAATATGGTTGTGGCTGATGCCTGTTGCTGAAATAACCTAAATCATAGAGAGTATGGAACAGAAAATAGCTCAAGATTAATCTACAGTGTCAATTTGCACATAGGAGAAAAGGGGCCTTGGCTGCGTTTTAGCTTTATGGCTCTGGAAGCTACTGGCTCAGTGATATATGCACTGCAAGGCTTTGTATATTCAGCAAGTTCTTGTTTTTTAGGCAGAACGGACTTGACTTGTTTCTGTATTGCACATTAGCATTTTCATCAAAGTCCAAACAAGCATGCTATAAATATAAATCTTAATTTTACCACGCAAGCAGAAAACACTGGAAAAGTGATTTCAGATGGATGGATGGATGAATGGATTGCACCAACAGTCTTTCACATCAAGTCACAATATGAACTTGTCCAAGATCAGGACCAATGACAGTTGTGTCAGTGTTGGTCCCTGCCATGGCCCTTTTGTGTGTCAGATCCCCATTTAGCCAGCAGGTGTCATTGGCCATCCCATTCTTAGCTCTGTGCATGTTCTCCTGTTCTGTGGGTAGCTGTGTGACTTAATGGACTAAGTGGATGGCTGTGTTATCTACACTTCCTTCTTGTCATGGGTTTGAGGCTAACCTGGATTTATTATTTAGCATTTAGGTCTTTGTATGTCATGTGTTATATATTGGTGTATTCCTGTACAGATCCTTCTTATCCCTTTGTAGTTTTTTCTATTTGTAGTAAAATTCAGTAACCTTTGCTATCTAGTCTTCCCTGGTCTTCGATTCCATTGATTGCCCACACTCGTTCCTCAGTGTTCCTGGTCCTTAGTGTTGTTAACTACCCACACCTGTTTCTCATTGATCCCTGTCATGTGTGTATTTAAGTGCCTAGAACTCCATTTCTGGGGGGACGCAAACTTAGCCAGCTGACTTCACTTTTTTTGCATGGGGGTGCCAGTGATGAATCTTCCTTAGGGCACCACATGGTCTTCAGCTGGTACTAGCAGCTATGTGTCCTGGCTTCTCTCACAATCATTCAGATATGGAGATCGGCCTTGACTGCTGGGACACTTGCTCTTTCCTGCCAGTCGGCTGGTTTGGGGATGTATCATCTCCTGGCGTGGACATTACCTTGTCACCTTGAGCCACCGCTGCGGTAATTTTTGATGGGATGTTTAGTGTCTTTCAGATGTGCAGATGAATGCCAAGGCAGTAAACGTGGTCCAGAAAACACTTACTTGCCCTCACGGCGTAAACGAGGCCTCACGCACTATCCATCGCTCTCCTCTCTTACTTTACCGTCAGCCATAAATTCCACCTTAATCACGTTGATGTTTTTTGGTCTTAACAGCACTTAAAATCCATAAGAGCAACTGGTAATACATGGGTGAGCGATAATATTTCAGGTGGTTTCCTCACCTACGTGAATCATGACTTTATAGGGACTATTTCAGCAGACCTTCCTGCCAGTACTGAAGATTGTTAACACTTATTAGCTTCGTGTGTGCATGTGTGTAATAAAAAGTCAGCAGAACTACACCTTTTTACCCCCCTACCCCAGTTAAGTGAAGCTCTGGTGAACGGTGCACCTGCAGGTCCCCCCCCTCGAATGGGCGCGGTCGTAGATGGCAGGAGTTGTATTGATTACAGATTGTTGTCATTTTCATTTCATTTTATTTTATAGTATTTTATTTTTTCACTGAATAAAAGTGTGACACTGTAAACTTGAAATTTCTATATATCTGTCTGTCCATCTGTAAATCCATCCATCAATCTATCCATCTATTAGAGAGGCATACGTTGAATTTATGTATGGAGGGGCTGTATGTTATTACTGCATTCAGGGTTCAGTCAGACAGTGCCTTTGGAGCTAGACTTGGGACTGCAGTGCTCTCTGTTCTACTCTTAGGACGTCCTGAACCTTTTGGTAGCAATAATCAACATTATAAATGGGGAAGATGCAAGTAGCTCTAGATACCTTCTAAGCAATATTATGCTAAATGATGCCATATTTTATTCATTAAATTCACCATTAAATTTAGCTCAAATTGCTCACGAGCTAAGCTATGGCAAGGACACTGATGTTACCTGGAGAGGGTGCCAAGCTGCCATTATTCACACGAGGAGTGCAAAGTGAGAGCATCAACTCCTCTTCCCAGGCAAACCCAGGCTGAGCCCTCTTTCACCCCACTTGCACTCCCAGCTTGAACTCGATTCCTCAGAGAATGGAGAAGCAGGCTTACTGGTGGCTGGGTTTCTGTTGTCGGGGTTGATCCCCTGCAGGAGGAGAGCAGCAAGAACAGCCAGACAGACGCTCACCTATGGGGGATGTGTATTGGGATACCCAAAGAGGTCTCGTCTCCTGGGTGTTACAGATGAGAATATATCCGTCTGCACCAGTCATGAACAAGGGAGAATAAGTTAGTCAAGTGACTCGCAAAACAGCCATCTCACCCCTCACCACACACACAAACGACTGAATTATCCAATAATGTGAAGGTCCAAATTGTCCCACGATGAATTCCAAAGGCAGTTATTTAATGGGGGTCTGAGGCAGAAGGCTAACTAATTCTGCACCTGTGGCTGTCACATCTGGCCTGAGGAATAACCTCAAGGTAGACGACAGACAGAGGTATGAGCTTTCTCGCTCCCAAACTTTTTTATTTTTGTGAAAGATGCTGGCTGCTATGGTAGGAGACGCTGCCGTGCCCCGCAGGCCTGGCCCTTGCCTCCCACAGCCGCAGGATAATGAAGAAATCGACTCCCCTCCCCACAAAACTGTCAGCAGTTTGTAACGGTTGACCCGCTTGTTGGTGCTATCTGAGGGAATCGCTGGGCTTTCATTAAAGTGCCCCCCCCCCACCTCAAGTATTTCCTCGGAGAGGGACAAAAGAATCAGCCAGAGCTTTTCACAGTTGTGGGGGCTGTTTCCAACAGGTCTGTCTATTCCAGCCATACCACAGAAGAGGGAGCAGTATCTCCACACAGCCCAAATGTCTGGAACCCAGGGGCAAGGCTGACACCCCCCCGCTGCCCCCAGCAGCCGCTTCCAGCGCTGCTTGAGTCAGTTTAATATTTCTTGACACATACCATGGGATGCTGGAAATGATGGTTGGAGATGGCAGCGGAGTCACAGGCTGTGAGCTGCTCGTTTGGAAGGATCCAGTCTGCTCTGGAAAAAGGGTCTTTTAGCTGTGAGCCTGTGGGAGCTGTGACCTCATGAGCTCCCCCCAACCCCCCTCGGGAAGGAAGACTCACATGTGACCCCGCTACACCCAGGCTGTTCCCTGGCTGCCTCTTTCAGCCAGGGAACCTTCCATGCACAAGAGTCCCTGCATCTGTTCATCAGAAGCCCAAAAACCATGCTTCTTCCATTAGTGCCTAGAAGCCATTAAAGGGGTTTGCCAGTGACCCATGGAATGTCGATCAAATACACCATCAAAATGTAATCAAAAGGAATGGCTAATCTGGCGAGATAACAGAATATCTGCAAGGAAGCTGCTCGATGCATCGGTTTCGCTCAGTCTAACAGCCCGGGAGGGGAATTCGAGAGAATCCTCTGAGGGTCCTGCACTGCAATTCGAGATTTTGCAATGGGAGCTAAAAAATAACGAAGCTGTCCAACTCACAGCAATGTTAGGAGCGAAGGAAAGAATATCTGTAAGGATGAGGTCATGGTTCGGTGCCACTATTGAAGCTGGAAATTGTTCCTGCTGTGATATATCATTGGTGGTCTTTATCAGAATGTTAACATTAGGCTAAGAGGTTCACTTAAAACAGGTTTAGCAGTAGGGTAACAGTAGGCAATTAAGCTTAGAGGTTTACTTTAGATTACCTCTGGATTGTTGATAGGCATTTGCATATTAAATCAGGGTGTGACGCATTAGCGCTTTGGAAGGTTTATAAACACAGCTGCTCTGTATGGCTACATAGCATGGGCTCAGGTCCTGACAGCGCTGATTCGCTGGACAGGGACAGGGGCACAGGGGAGATTTTTGAAGTGGGGGGAATAAACAATGAGCAAAAGGCTTTTCATCTTTTAAGTGTATGTAGCCATGCTCGATGAAGCATTCAGCATGATTTGGGCTGATGGTTTAATACACTAAACATTTTATTTCACACCGGCCAACATACATACAATATTACTTTTGGTGCTTTTCCATTGTCATACAGGAATTGAGTTAAACCCAAGCTGTACCACAAATAAAGTATAGTTACAGTGTTTTTCCAGCTTGCTTCAGTTTCCACTGCAGAAGGGTCAGCTTTTTAAAGGCGCTGCTGGGTTTGGGGCTACATAAAACTGAAGAGACACTATACACTATACCGTGAATTTACTATGTGCTAGTTTCCACTAGCATGTGAGTGAGAATCGCCATGTTAAGTAGCATCGAACGCTAGCGGAATTAGCATTGCTTGCGTAAATTTGCATTATGAATCCATTCCATTCAGCTGTTCTGTAGTACTTTTTATGAAGAGTTTGGAAATGTTCAAGTTCCAAGTTATTGGGAATGCATCAGTACATCATGATGTGCAATACTACTAATAATGAATAATATATAGAATACACCTCAGATAATCCTTGCGCAGAACCTAAGTATGTAATGCATTTCAAAAGGTCATCAGATGGTAGTGGCGAAAATAGCTTGGTTTAATCAGACTTTTGACCCTGCTTGGTTGTGGCTCAGGTACAGCTCACATACTTTGCAATGGAAAACCACTAGTTCATGGTACAGCTCTGTTCTTGGTAGCACTGGAAAAGCATCATTTGTTGTCCGGTGTTGCATTTGCCGGTCACCAACACATGGCCTATTGGACAATAGCATACACAACAGATAGCCTCCTCTACAATGTGTTACAAGTTTAAATTAACTGAGCCGCAATATACTGTAATGTTACATAACATGTGATGACACATTCATAGTTTTTTTTTTTGCTTTAACAGACATAATTTAACACTAAGTGAAACAGGATAAGCAGTTTTCTTTGCTGAAATAAAATAAATTAGCCTATCAAAAATATGGGGAAAACCATGTTGACAATTGCATCCAACATAGGCTTGGTATAAATTAAGCCTGTATAGAGTTTATGCCTACTTACATTCCTGATGTCTACTTATTTGCTTATTGCTTTACATATTTGAGTACCCCTGTCAAGTGCTGGGCCCTCTGAATCTGCTTGGGTATCCATGCCCCTGTTCCTAGGTATACCTTTAAGTAAAGGTGCATGTACACATTAATATATGCAGACAGGAAGTTTTCATACAGAAATCACTACTGTTTAAATTGTAGGCAGTGGATTTACTCACAGCTCCTTATTGTTGTCATACGACCCCTTATGAGAATGTGGAATACAGCTGACAGCACTCACCTGCACCTGATTTAAGCCCTGCCGGATCCTGTGAGCAGTGCGATGTATTACCGAGTGCTCTGTGGGGTGTACTAAGCATTCTGACCTGGGTCTCCTGTTCAGCTTCAATCTGCCCTGCTTGTTCTGCTCGATGTGCATGTCAGTCCTGCCCTGCCTCCACCCTGCCTGTGTCCTCCTCAAACTTCGCCCTCCTGTTATCCCAGTGTGTAGAGTCTGCGTTTGTATCTCCAGATTAATCTCCCCAGCTTCAGACCTTTTGGACTATGAACTCTAGACTCCAACTTTGCCTGCTCTTACTGTTTATCTGTGGAGGGTGTCTAGTAAACAACCAAGACTTCTCAGTCCATGTGCAACTGTTCTGTCTGTTACAGAATACCTTGCCAAATACCATGGATCCCTCCAAGATGCAGGCCGAGCTACACCCAAATTGCTAAGCTCTCAGACCTGTTTGGACAGGTCCAGCAGGGTATGGCCACCGCCACTCTGCTACTGACAACTCCACCCCGACGATCTTCTGTCATGTCGATGGTGATGCCGAACTGGTATGACAGCAACCCTGACACCTGCCAGGCCTTTCAGATGCAGTAAGGGCTGTATATCAATCACCACCCGGAGCTGTTCCCCAATGACCAAAACCACGTGCATTTTGTGATCTTGCTGCTGAGTGGCTGAGCACTGAGTGGGTGACTATGCTCTTGGCTGAGAACGGTGCACTGCTGCAGTCCTCTAGTAAGTAGTGAGTTTTTGATCATCCGTCCATAGGGCGTAGCTGGGTCAACGGACTGTGTGATCAGTGCCAGGGAACAGATCAGCCACACTGCTGGTTTGGGATTGCTTACAGGTGCTGTACAGATGGCGGCTAAATTTAGAGCTGTAGACAGAGAC
>JAODJW010000002.1:21007789-21018058 GCA_026777045.1 Hyperopisus bebe | reverse complement strand
TCAGCCACACTGCTGGTTTGGGATTGCTTACAGGTGCTGTACAGATGGCGGCTAAATTTAGAGCTGTAGACAGAGACCGCCTGCCAGGGAGCTGCCCGTTCTTTCAAGGAATACATGCAGCTGTTGATCGCTTTGGTCAACATCATCCATGAATAGCACCATTCCCACTCAAATGCTGACAATCAATGTGCTTCTTCCACTCCCTGGGTGACAGAGTCAGAACCAATGCATCCAGAGGGGGTTTCTATACCTCCAGTAGATTGATTGTGGAGGTATCAGAAGAAGTTGTGTCTCTACTTTGGGGAACCAGTACATTATGAACTGGACCTGCCCTATGCGCCCAATGAGAGGACAACCTGACACCGGCCCAGCATAGCATTCCCCTGGAGCCGTTGCCAGCCCCTTTACTGTTCAAGGTGTCTATGGCTCTCAACTCACTTCCAGTTGGGTCACTTATTAAATCGCCCCTCTAAAGATGCAGGTACTGTAAGGGCTTTTCCAGCTCCTGGTTCTCCGTTTGGTTCAAGACTGAATCATCTGAGGATACCCCTGGCTGCCGGAGCACAATCCCCACCTAAACTGGAAGGTAGGAGAGATTTGGTCCTGGTCCAATGAGTGTTTTGGAACATGTCTTGTGTTGCCATGCAGAGAGTCATCAGTGGAGAGCCCCCAACCGGAGGGTGTGTCTACCATTCTGCCTCAGTATCAGGAGTGCCGGGAGGTCTTCCGCAAGTCAAAATCATTTAGCCTCCCTCCACACCGTCCTTCAGATTGTGCCATCGAGCTGATTTAGGGAGTGGTGCTCCCTAGGGGGCGCTAGTACTCCTTCTCCTATCCCGAGGAGGAGGTCATGTGATCTTACAACCAGGAGTACCTCATGCAAGGTTTACTTTGTTCTTCCACCTCCTCTGTAACCTCTGGCATCTTCTTTGTTAAGAAGAAGGATGGCAAACTACGCCCCTGCAGTGATTACTCGGCCCTGAATGCTACAAACAAAGAACGACGGAAAACGCTCCCACTCATCCCCTTGGCCCTGGAGCTGCTTTGATTGGTGCTGATTTTCACCAAGGTGGACCTGTGAATCGCCTATAATCTGATTTAGATCTGGCCAGGGGATGAGTGGAAAACTTAAGTTATTACCGGTCAGTATTTGGTGATGCCATGTGGATTAGCAAATATTCCTTCCATATTCCAGTCTTTCATAGATGAGGTCTTACGGGATATGTTGAACCGCTTTGTCATTGTCTTTATTGACAACATTGTAATCTACTCTGACTCATTGGAGCACCACTTACACCATGTCCAGAGTGTGCTTCAAAGCCTGAAAGACCACCAGACATCTAGGGAGATAAATGTGAGTTTCATAAACCTCTATCAAGTTTCTAGGGTTTAACCCGGAGGAGTGGAAATGGACAAAAAGGTAAAGGCCATCCGGGATTGGCCATAACCCTGCACAGTGAAGGAATTGCAGTGCTTCCTGGGTTTTCAAAACTCTTTTATCAAGGGGTTCAGCTCTGTGGCTGGTCCCCTGTCCAACCTTCTCCAAGCCTGAGGATCCAAGCTGCAGTGGACCCTTAGGGCTATCTCTGTCTTCTGACAATGAAGGAAGTGTTCTATTCTGCCCCGGTTCTGCGACAGCCTGACCTGTTGCAACCCTTTGTCGTGGAGGTGGACACTTCCAAAGTAGACATCAATGCCGTCCTGTCCCAGCGTAACCCAGAGACCGGTAAGACCCATCTGTGTACCTTCTGTTAAAAAAAGCGTAACTATGATGTGAGGTGGGGTCCGGGCATCCAGGTGTAGCTGTGACCACCCGACTGGTCTCCTGCAGATACTGGTGACCTGGCTGGCGACGTGAGGTGGAGCAGTATGTCAGCTCCTGCCCCGTGTGTACTCAGAACAAGGTACCTGCCCTGCCACCAGCTAGCCTTCTGCAACCCCTTCCCACACCATCCCGGTCATGGTCCCACATCTCCCTAGACGTTATCACTGACCTGCCACCCTCACACAGTTGCATCACCATCTTGACGGTGGTAGATCATTTCTTCAAGATGACTGGTTCCACTGTCCAAGTTTCCATCTGCCTCTGATCTAGCTGACCTGCTGTTAACTTTGGTGTTCCGATACTACAGCATCCCTGAGGAGCTTATCTCAGATTGTGGAACTCAATTCACTTCCAAGGTGTTCCACTCCCTCTGCTCCTGCTTGAATGTTACCCTGAGCGTCACCCTGGCATGTCATCCCCAGTCCAATGGCATTGCAGACAGGACAAACCATGAGGTCGGGAAGATGCTTTGCCTGATGTGCACTTTGGCTGATGTTTGAATGGTCTGAGTACTTCCTTTGGGGAGAGTACGTCAGGAACTCCCTGATCCAGCCCTCCATGAACCTCTCTCCCTTTCAGTGCATCCTGGGTTATCAGTCCCCACTTTTTCCATGGGATTCCCATTCCCATCGGTGAAGAAGTAGTATCAGCAGATCAGGTCTGGAAGCAAGCTCACTGTCGCCTCTGCCAACAATCCACCCTCCAGAAATGTCACGCTGGCCACCGATGCAGACCCAGCCCAATCGTCCACCCCAGCCAATGGGATTGGCTCGCCACCCAAAACCTCCGCATGCCAACTGGCCATTAGTTGGTCCTGAAGTGTATTGACCCTTTCCGTGTCCTGAAATGACTGGGGACCATTACCTACCATTTACAGTTACCTCAAGTGTATTGTATCACCCTGTTCTTCCATGTGTCTCTTTTCAAGCCTGTCCATTACAGCCTAGCTCACCCACCCTTGGAAGTGTCTGGACCGCCTCCGTTGATTCCGTTAGAGGATGGAGAGGCCTTCTCTGTCCAGGCCCCCCTGGATTCCCAATGCCAGTGAGGCCAGTTGCAATACCTGGTGGACTGGGAGGGTTACAGCACAGAAGAAGATTCCACAGATGTCCTAGACCCAGAATTGATTACCCAGTTCCACCAAGATCATCCAGACCAGCTTGCCCGACATTCCCCGTCAGACCCCTCGGCCTCCAGGAGGAAGCCAACAGGGGGGGTTCTGTCACGCAGCAATTTCAGCACACAAATCACTACTGTTTAAATTGTAGAGAGTGGATTTACACACAGTTCCTTATTGTTGTCACGCCCCCCTCATGAGAACGAGGAACATGCAGCTGACAGCACTCATCTGCACCTGATTTAAGCTCCGTCAGGTCCTGCGATCAGTGCAAGGTATTACTGAGTGTTCTATATGTATACCAGGGGTGCCCAACTCCAGTCCTGGACAGTCGGAGCCCCTGTGTAGCTTAGTTCTTTCCCTGTTCCACCATGAATGATTCAACTCAAGAGCTGTGTGGTAATTAGCACAAGGAGTTGAATCAGGTGTGTTAAATAAGGGGAAACCCAAAAAATGTGCAGGGCTCTGGCCCTCCAGGACTGGAGTTGGGCACTCCTGATGTATACTAACCGTTCTGACCTATGTCTCCTGTCTAGTTTCAATCCAACCTGCTTGCCATACCCAACCTGCCTGCCAGCCCTCCCCTGCCTCCACCCTGCCTGTCCCCTCCTCTAACTTCCCCCTCGTGTTCTCCGCGTTTGTAGAGTCTGCATCTCCATATTGATCTCCCTGGCTTCAGAGTCTCCATTATGGACTCTCAACTGTGACTTTGACTGCTCCCTTACTGTTTTTCCGTGGAGGGTGTCTAATAAACAACTAAAACCTCTAAGTTCATGTGTGATTGTTCTGTCTGTTACAAATCTTGTTAACAGTTTAAATCACAGTTTTTTGGCTGTTTTTTTTTTTCTTAAGCTATACCGTGCAGGTTGCCTCATCCTGCAGCCCATACTTGTGCCAGTGGGCACTGGCTTATTTGTGTGAGGGGAAAAAGAAGGTCTTTGCAGTTACTCCAGTCTGCAATCTATAAGTGAGAGGGGCAGATGAGTAGTCTGAGTGGGGTGGGGGGAAAGAAATGGGGAAGAGGGCTGTCCGGTCATTTGTAAAGTGCAGCAATCAAACAGATTGCATCGGGCCTCGCTGCTTTCAGTACCCCGCTTCATTATTGTAATGAATGGCGTCCAGCAGAGCCTCTAGTGAAGGGTCAGCATGGCCACATGCCCTCTGCGCTTGTCTTTCCTCTCCAAGGGAACAGTTCCTGTTGGCCGCCTGACCTAACAGCAGTTGGGTCGAGTGTTAATGAATCAGAATGGTGTGAAGTGACTAAAAGGTGATGGATTTTATAACCCAGGTGGTGCCTTAACACCCAGGAGTTCCTTAACCTTGAAGACAACAGCTGTACGAACAGGCGGAGGTGGCAAAACTTTGAGCGATGGAGGTTGCTACGGGTCAAACCAAGACACTGCCAACGCCTGGCCCATGGAACATGCTATCCAGCACTCTCACCAGGTTGATGTGATGCTCAGAAATGGGCAAAACTTGAGCAAGTGGCCTCTGGGAATGGAGCAATGATGAAGATGATGATTATGATGTTATTTATGCTGATACTGATGGTGTCAGTGATGGTAACATCTTACACGATCACAAAGTTCTTGTTTATCTGTTGTAGACGAAGCTCTACATGGTGGAGGTCCTCAAAGGAGCACTCTGCCTTGCCTCTAAACAGGACATTAATGTAGTCTAAACCACCTTGCAAAGGTGAGCCAAATGCTGTAGGGGGCGTGGTTTATGGACGGCTCATCCTGGTACTGGTTCTCCCTTTCCTCAGGGAATCCGATTCACATAAAAACAGTCTGAACTAATAAATCATGGAGCCTTGGGCAGTGTGTAAAGTTCAGACATTTGAGCATACTGCATTGTGCTCTTAAAGGGGAAAATAAACTGACCAGTAGGTGAGACTGTGAATCAGAAATTAACATGGACGCAGTCATGTGATCTCCCCTCCCCGTGACAGAAAATGTCTGCCATGTTTTGCAGTGAATCACAGAAAAGACAAAAAGCAGCAGGGCTCTCCGGGGCTGCAGGTGAATTTACGGGTTGGAGAGGGACCTGTGCAGCATCTCCGGGGATGTTTATGAGGCTCTGGTGTCACCTTGTGGTCAAGACATGAAATCATTAACAGACACACAGGCTACTGTCCACGCCGGGGACAGTCACAGAAATGACAGCTGCATGGCTCCTGTTTGCATTGTCCTGCTTTCTTTTGAGTGACTCATCTGCACAAGGGTGACATCAAAGCCATCTCTCACTCCATAAAGGCTTCTTTTGGCTTCCACATTAGCTTCTCTCACTCTCCCATCAGCTCATTTATGGGGCTTGTATATTCTGCACAATTTTGCAAAGGTGCAATTACTACAACATACTTTGCTCAAGGGTACAGCAGTACACTATCATCACAGCATAGAACTGCAGCTTGGTGTTTTAATTATGAGTAGCAATAACTCACCACTGAACTAGTCGTTATGCTGAAGTACCTGGCTAGTGAACGTGCCCTAGAGTATCATCCTCACACAGGGGGAGAGTGCCACCCACCCCCTGGGACATTTGTTTGCATGGCCAGTGTCTCCTGCATGTTCCCTCGAACCTCAGCCCAATCCCTATGACGCAATGCCGGAGTGAGTCAGCCTTTCCAGCCAGAAGCTGCTCAGAGAAGATTCTGGAAAGCCTGCGGGGACTGACATGAACAGCCAGGGACGACATGGGCTCATTAGACGGTGAGGCAGTCACGTCACCAGCACTACTAACGTCAGCACGTTAACCGGAACAGCACGACCCAAATGGGCCGTGAAAAGGGAACGAGAGTAAAATCACTGAAAGGGTCGACGGGGAATGAGGATGAAAACATGGGATCTTCTAAAAGAGGAATGATAAAGTAGACAAAGGTGGCAATAAAGACGAAGGGATCGATGTGGACTGTTTGATCAAGCTATCAGACCCCCCCCCCCCACCCCCCGCAGTCGCTTCCCAGGGAGGTGGCATCAATTCCAGGCTGATAAATAGTAACACATATTTTCTCCACGACTGCCATTAATCTTTCCTTGCATTTCACTGGGAATGATCACCGCTACAGAAGGTAATTAAATTTCTCTGCGTCTATATCCAGCCCATAAAAATGGCACGCCAGCGTTCCTCGCTGTAATGGAAAAGTGGCTCCCGGCTCGATTCCGGCCCGGCCTATTGTTATTGGGAGAAGTCTCAGTAAGCGCATTACTGACAAACTTGCTGCTTTTTCCCCCCTTTTTCCCACTGTTCATAATGGGTTTTTCAGAATGAATAAAGCCTTTTTAGAGCTTCTGTTGTGATGGCAGCAATAAACAGATCGGGGCTTTCACAGCTTGGATGAATATCCCCTCGTCTCTGTCAGAAGGAGAAGACTCTAGAACAATGCCGTTACTTTGTTGGTGGGGATGGATCCAGCCAGGTTTTCTCCTTGTGATATCCGTATAATTGCACCTATAGCTCAGCTTCCCACAGAGCGGACTGGAAACTGCGAGCGGGAAAGCGGGTCCCGCTCTCTATTGGTTATTGGACGTGTTTGGGCAGGAGCGGGAGGGAAGGATTAGGCCTGGCCTGTTTCAGATGAGTGCGCGTGTCTGCCAGCGCCTTCCCACGGAGTCCGACAATTGAGGTTACCATTTCCGTGGCTGATTGCCAAGTGGGCAGGTTAACGCTTCTCTGAGCAAACCGGAACAGACGGGATTCCTCTCCCAATGCGGGTGATACCTCAGGACCACTGACAGCTCCTCTGTGGGGCGCAGGAGATGTTTTCATTTATTTTGACTACATATTAGCTTAGCGGGTGGTCTCTCTCTTCAAAATGACTCTTCAGCCATTTATAGAGCTGTATCTCGTAAAAATCTGAAGTTATTTTACACAAAATCGACCACTAAAGAGGACAAGAGCAGGGTTCCACTTGGGCTTTAACAGTGGATCTGCTTTTGGCAGTCATTCAGGGGTTCATTTCTTCATCAGGAGAGCTGCTTTACTTTAGAAAGGTAGGCAAAAACCTTGAGTGGGTGTTTTTACCTTGTGCTGAATCTGGGAGGTTTATTACTGCTGTTTTACAGTGATGTGTCTTCCTTTGTCTCCTTACCAGTGAGCAAATTGCTCCGTAGCTAAATCCCAGCACTTTCAAAGGTCCCCCTGAGACAGTGGTCATTTTTCCTGACACAAACAATGAAAAGTACTTCATAAAATGTAGCTTGTATTCTAGTACAGTTGGTTCCATTGTCCAAAGCATTGACCAGGGTTATCTGTTATGACATCACCTTACTATGCCAATAATCCTGTGTTGCATTTACATTAGTTTAATGTACTTATACTTTAAGCTATTCAGTGTATTAATGAATAAGCCACAACAGGCTACATAAGCATACAGTAAGCCCCAAAAAAGAAAATCAGATGCAGCACGTTTCAGTAAGTGTGCTGAGTGTTGTGCAGTGTGGATGTTAGATGAAATGTTACATATGACAACATAATTCTGTAAATATCCGTGAAAAACAGGGTGAGTCAACACTCACATTGAGGACTCAAAATCAGACAGCAGAGCTAGAATCAGCTTCATAAAAAGACAAAGACACGAGTGCGACGACAGGATCACGAACATATTCAGGATGTGGTGGGAACTTCGAGCTGAAGAGGCAGCTGAGTGGAAAGCTTCCCCTCCTCGAATAGCAAGAGGCATTTGGCAGTGCCGTAGTGGGAAGGTTTGTTTCAACACACAGGGGCCAAGAGCGAAACCAAATGGGATTTTAATTTTTGACCCGTCAGACCTGGAACTGTCAATTGAGCTGATGTAAGGAATCGTTTTGACAGTACAGGGACGAGACCTTAATGAGACTCTGGAGTTATAGTGCTGTTTCCCTGGCTGCCTAATATACCAAGAATTACCTCATATACCAAGAGGAAGGTCCGGAATTTCAGATGAGCTTCTGACAGGTAGCCGATGTATGGCGATCCGGAGGGAAAGGGATGTGTGAGTCTGGGGAGGCTGAACACAAGTTCAGAGGTTAGGATAAGCCCAGCTTGAAGAGAGGGGCATAGGTGAGAGATGGTCATAGCCTGTGCCAGCAGTTAGGCTGAAGGATTCAATCTGCAGACATAAAGTCAATGTTGCTATGTTATGGGATAGGCTGAGGGTCTTCTTAAGGGTGATAACTAGATTTATGGCTATCCTCCTTTATGTATGAGGTGGTCTGTCTGCTCTCTAATATCACACTGCTGTTTCAGCTTGACCTTCTCTTTCAAAAACCCTACACAGCCAGAAAAGACGTGACTTCAGCCCGGAACCTTCTCTCCTCAGGGCATGATGTTCATGGGATCATGGTGGGTGGGATATCAAAGCCCACAAACCGATAAAGCCACATAGACCTAAAGCTGGCCATCCTGCAGAAGAATCCAAAACCACCGGATCCTAATCTGTCGAACCTGCCACAAAGGATGCAGAAAGCCAGGGCGAGATATTATACACGAGTCGCCACCCGGTGAGTCAGCGTGCACATCAGCACCAAACGGGAAGGGCAGCGCTTTTAGGCTGGCTAATCGCTTTTTTAGGAGGTGAGCGGAGCTCTGGGGAAAAGTCATTGTGTTTCGTGGTTGGCGAGGCCAGCTGTTGATTGGATGGCGGGAGTGAGTGCTTTTGATCACGCAGAGAGGGAACACGTATTGGAGTCACTCAGAGAGTTTGGTTGAATAACTGCTTTCGATAAAACAGCTTCAGTTAAAACGTGGATAAAACATAAGATAAGAAGTGTGTTTGAGGACAATCTGGGGGTGCTACCTACTGACCTGACAGCTGGACCAAAATGTGCTTTTACATCAGCTGAGCCAGCAGATTGTCATAAAAATTATGCACCTATGACTAGTCCTGCATGTTTCGAACCTTGACAATGACAGTGTTTCTGTGTCTGGCCTCTGGGGGAGGAAGTTTGGGTTGTGTAATAATTGTAACTGTAGCCAGAAGGTTTGCGGTTCATATCCCATGAAGCACCAGCAAGCCACAGCAGTATAAATTGGTCCATAATAACTCTGAGAAGATGATGCTCACTGTTCGTAAAGTGCAGTGCCCTAGACAGTCACCTCCATGTGCTCCAGGCTAACAGAGGCCCGGATGCTTCAAGTGCATCTCATCCACACAGGGAGTCAAGAAGAGGATGTTATCCAGCACTGCCATCCTGCATTAACTGAACATCAGAGTAATCAGTGCAGAAATGAGGCCTGGAGTGGCCCTTAGTAGGAGGGGCTTACCTCCTGCGGCCAATCGCTGATAGGCTCGGCCCCATGGGGAAACAGGAAGTGACCAATGAGAAGCGGCTAAACCTGACAGACAGAGCACACATGTCTGGATGGTGTCCTCTCTTTGTGGTGTTGCACTTAGCACAACAAACCCATGTAAAGCGCTTTAGGGTAACTTTGTTGTGAAAGGCACTATATAAAATAAATTAAATTGAACTGAGTTAAATTGAGAGTGGCGCATACTGTGGGCCCTACTGAGGGAATCGGCCGGACTGGCTGATATGCCTTCTTTTTTTGAAGGTTAATTTTTCCACAGGTTGCTGGTTTTTAGCTTTGCCTGGGAGGCTTAAGGGGCTGCAAGTCACAGCGGTAGCCAAACACCTGGTACATCACTGTGGGGCGTCTTTGTGTTACACTGTGTAGATGCCTAACACAGCAACAAACTCATATAGTGTGTGTGTGTGTGTGTGTGTGTGTGTGTGTGTGTGTGTGAGTGTGTGTGTGTGTTTGTGTGTGTGTGTGTCAGAAAAAATGTATTAGCTATATTTCCATTTAAATGATCAGAGAAAAACCACAGAAAAGGAACAAAAACTCTTCTACTAGAGTTCTACTAGAGGATGTATTCTTCTACTTCCAAGGGCACAGAAATAAAACAAAGACAATTTATACTCATTCTACTGATCAACAATGGCACAGAAGGAATCTATGATGGTTTGCCAATTTTCCATTCAAAACGACATATTTTCAGTAGCAAAAGTCAAGTGAACCAGGAGGTAAAGCAACGACTGGAATGAATCACTTTAGAAATGAATGACATTAAAGGTGCAGCCCGACAGCACCACGATGAGCAAATAACATAATAGGCTTACATCAGTCCTCAGGAAGGGGCGCCTGAGGGGAGCATGCTGATTGGATGTGCATAACCTCCAATCAGTATAGGGCAGGATATGAGCACATTTGGTCATGAATCAGGTGCCATCCAAACAGTCTATAGCTCAGGTACATCTGCACGTCTAGGAATTAAGGGTTTTATTAAACTTGTGTTCAGACAGACTATAAGAGTAACAGCACAATTTGAACCAAAACTGAGAAAGAA
>JAODJW010000002.1:20966145-20991291 GCA_026777045.1 Hyperopisus bebe | reverse complement strand
AAGCGCAAATTTGGCAAAAGTAGTTTACTAGGTGAATAACAATATGGGCCTTTCATATACATGAATAGGCCCATAATGATAGAAAAAAATAATCAATTAATAATTATGTCACACCCTGCTTACCTGCTCCTCCCGTTTCTCCCTAGCAGGGCTCTAAGGAGCCACGCCTGTTCCGCGTTTGTCTCTCCTTTTGTTCCTGCCCCCTTGTTAATGAACTCACTCCAGCTGCTTCCTGTTTACCCCCTCGTTAACCCAGTGTATAAGGGCCTGTCAGTCTTGTTTTCCCTAGCCCTGTTATTGATGTTGTTCTCAGCTGTGTCTATGTTCAGACCTGTTCCAAAGTGTTAGTGTTCGTTAGTGTTTTTGATACTGTGTGATCCCTTTTGTTTTTTGCTCTGGTTCTTTTGATTTTGGCGAAGTCCCTACATTTTCCCATAATCCTGTTCTTGCATCCTCCGTCCTTCCTGGCACATGACAGCTTACATATTTATATCTAATACTCATATCAAATATGTATCAGTTGTGAAAACTGTAAAATGTTACTGCAAAGCATTGCATAAATACCTTACTGGTTTTCAAAACCGGCCTTAGCTTTTTAATGTTGGCAATCTACTGTAAGTAATATTTGGAGGACATTAAGGTCAAATGCATCTATCCCCCCAATAGAACAACTGGTCCCAGTCTGCCACCCCACCCCCCCAGTTGAAATGGTCTAGAACTATACTGTTCAGACACACGTGCAATGGAAAAGTTTCAAATATGTCTGCATGTCTTTGGATGGGGGAGGAATCTCAGACAGGAAGCCTACACATACAGTGGGATTTAACCCCAAATCCTGCAGTGTGAGGCAAAAGTGTTACTCAAAGAGATACCATGGAGACATCATGTAACTCAGAGTCACCATGGGGAGCAATTTAAATGACTAAATTCCGGGGCTCTTTGCCTTCTCTTGATTTAATTTATCTAATGAAGCTGCTCCCTCAGGGTAATAGAGAAAGATAAGATTCTGCTTATATACACCAATAATGTGTCACTCAAAAATAAGTAGTCACACATAATCTCATAATCAGGAAGATCATGGTTTCATGGCTGCACCTACTCAGCAGTGACCCAACAATCACTGCATTTAGGTTCCCTATCTGCCAAACGATGCAGGGTGAGCCTCCCACACTCTGAATGGCTGGGTTTGGCTCCTGGTCGGGTCTGAGCCATGGACCTGTTTGAAGAGCCCCACTAATGAGCTTTTGGGAAAAGCATGTTTCCTCAAACCACGAGGCATTGCCTTTGAGGTACCTAAAGCAGGTAATTCATTTCCCCTGGGGGCTTTTTAATCTTGCAAGACAAATTAGAGACTAAAAATCACTTTGTCACCAAATGGCTCATCTTCGGTCTGTGCACCTTGCTTCCTCTGGCCATAATCACACATGCTGCAGTGAGATGGAGTGGCGAGACAAAGCGAGCAGCTATAATTAAAGGTGGGGGGGGGGGTCCTGGAGACCTCTGGTTAGCTTCAGTATACAGGGACAGTGCCTGAATGACTACACATCACGATAATGGCTAGCATTAGCACCGCTGAGGCCTTATAAACAAGTACAGCCATCACAGAGCATGCTAGTGGCAGGGAGCTAGCGACTGGCAAACTTTGGCCAACCAGCAGGCCCACAGTGCCCCTCTCAGGCAGACCCCATTCCCGACCGGCTGCTCGCCCACCCCTCCACCCCCTTGGGGAGCTCCCACTGGCGGAAGTCGGCGTTTTTTAAACAAAACCGCCTGGCTGATAAGCGGACAATTTGAAATGGATTGTCTCGCTTCAGTGTGGATGCCACATGCGAGCGTGTGTGTGTGTGTGTGTGTGCGTGCGCGTGTGTGTGCACATTTGCTGGGGCCTTGGAGTGCTGTGAAATGCAGTGTGTCCATTTGCTGCCGCACAGCTTTGGCGTGGATAGCAGACACTCTTACCAAAGCCAGGTATGACAGCCAGAGGCATAGGTGAAGATAGCTTCTGAGCACAGAGAGCCTTAGGACTGTCCATCTGTAGCAGAGGGCAGGACAGTTGGCCAAGGGCAGGTTTGTTGTTTTGCACTCAAAAAGTCACTTTAACCCCCCCCCTCAGATGTTCAAAAAGCTAAATAAATAACTAGCATGTTAGGTCAGAAGATGGTAGCTAGCTAGCAGGTTAGCAGTCTCCTAAGTAAGGAATGTATTTAATATTTAGTGTAGTGACTTTGTGGCCAACAGAGGGCCCTAAACTTCAGGGGCTCCAGGAAAAAGCACGTTTTTTCTCTAGAGAAAAAGTGCACCAAACCCTTATGGTTCCAGTAACACGTCCACTGAGTGAAAGATCAGTGAAGATCACGCAGACCATCGTGTGGACAGGCTGGCTGAGAGGCTGGGTATAAAAAAGTGACGCCTTGAGTGTGCAGTGCGCAGTGAAAGGGGTGGGTCTGTGATGGAGGGGCTTCCTGTCTGTGTCTCATGGGTCTCTCTGAGTTTTACCCTTAAGACAGAAACCTATTTTAAGCCGCCTGGAGAAACAAGCTGGTCTATGAAATATGCAGCGTTTCCTGGAAATGTTAACATTTTAGAATAAAAAATATGATCTTAGTAAATAAGTTGTGTTTTCAAAATAATGTTCCTCTGTGGAATCAGCTGGAAGGAAAAGTAAATGAATTTAATTGAATGCAAATTAGTCTAACAATAAAAACAATGCAAAAGTCTGTACCTAAGTTCTAAAAGTTCTACTCAAAACTTTTATTCAGCAAAGAAATTCCTTATTTTCTCTCATGTTACAGTATGTGACGAACCCATTGGCTTTTGCAGTACACTTCTGATTCTCCAGATTACCTCACTGGCTCCACCCCTTCTTCTGTAATGCCCATAACTCCTGCCCTCCAGATCTGCCCTCACACCTTTCTCAGACACATTTTCTGGGATTAAGAATTGTTTTGTGTAATATTTTCAACATGTACAGGTCAAACGTGGTGAATCACTATTTTGAAATATATATGAATTCTATGATATTGTATCATATAAATCTATGTTACCACTTCCACCAACTTGTTCCATGATGTTTTAATGGCTTGTGGGAGCTTTACTTTACAAAAAATGTTCTGAGGGCAGAATGAAAAATGGTTCAGAGAGATAACCAATCAGATTGTAGAGGAGGTGGGTCCAAACAACTAGAGGAGGTAGGACCAAGGCATCTCATTGGTTGGTCCCACCTCCTCTAGTTGCATGGACCCACCTCCTCTACAATCTGATTGGTTATCTCTCTGAACCATTTTTCATATATCATATATCATTCTTGTCCTGCCCTCAGAATATTTTTGTGTAAGTAAAACTGTCATTAATGTTTTAATGGTTTTCTCCACCAGCAGAGATCATATACTCGTATCTATACTCGTTTTGCCAAGATTCTTCATAATCCAGCTTTCATCTCCATAGAGTCACAGATAATGCCATATTCTGAAAAATTCTGACTATTTTTTCTTAGAGATAATTCAGTCTTTGTCCAGTGTTGTTCCATCAACACATTGACATGTACTGAAGGCTGTTAAGGTTCCTTCCTTCTGTCTTTAGCCCACGTTTGTCTACTTCCAGTCCAGCTTCTCTCTTTGTATGTTCTGCGTACACGTTGAACTCCTTTACCAATCTGAATCAAGCCAGTTTCTCCATATTCCCTCCTAGTGTAGAGATGCCCATGTGCCTTTCCTGGTGGGGTGTGGACATGGCCTCCCATACCTTCCTCTGTGCCGTTAGAAGCAGCTCTCCTGATGTCCGCTCAGCTATGAGCCGTCATCGGGTGATTTTTACCCAAAGGCCTTTACAAAATCGATGCACCCATTTGCAAGTTTGGATGAAGCACCTTCAGCCACCCGTGGCTGTGGTAGCAGGACCCTGGAGGGCAGTGGGTCAGTAATCTTGGTGGGTCCCTGCTGTGCAGAAGCCTGGACTCAGGGAAGCGCAGCTCTGACACAGGTAATTCATCAGCGGAGCAGAGGCTAAGCACAGCTCTCCATTTTGTTGACAGACCGGCGGGTGGGGGGGCATTGTGCGAAACAATAGTGGTTCTGCCTAAAAAAAATCACCTGCCAACAGGAAAAGGGCAAAACAAAACTCAAACTGAGATCCATCACAGCAAACATTTACCAAAGCAAACATCAAACCATATAAACAAACCTGGGGACTGAGACCCATCCCCCCCCCCCCCCTTCAGCCCACCACCCAACACACTGCCCTGTTGTCCAGTGTAATGAGGCTCAGACGTCTGCTGTGATCTTCACATACGTGTGTGTGGAGGTAGCAAACCCTGGGCTTGTCCTTCAGCCCACATGGATATAACCTCTCTAATAAGAAAAACGTTCAGGTACAAGAGGACCACAGCCCAAAAATAAAGTACTATTAAAAACACATTTTAGAACCAAACATGTTTATTTAATTAATATTTGATCATTAATAATAATTGGGCTTGATAATGATCAGCTAAGCGTCTTCTGCTTCAAAGAATGCACATTTCCTAAATAAAGATTGCATAATTAATTAACTTGCCTCACAAATCCCTGAGGATATCCAGGACCAAAAACAAATCCAAGTTATGAGGAGGTTAGATAAACAGGTCCAGCTAAACGTACTTCAAACATAAAAGTGTGGAAAATAAAACATGAAGTAATTGGATTTATTTTAAAAACCAGGACATACAATATATAGAATGCTGAAAGCAGACCGGACCCCCCCCCCCCAAAATACTCTCTTTCTCTCTTTATGGGGATTGAAAAAATTTCACCAGAAGGTCAAAATAACAGGGTTTTATTGTGTGTGTACCTTTGGGCCCCAAAATGTAATGTATATATAATCACACACACACATCCACACACACACATTATTTAAATGTTTAAAGGTGGTGTAACTGCTTGTTACCATGACCATCAAGGTTTAACAGTCAATGGCTGTTTCTACTGAGGCATCAAGATCTTTGAAGTCTAAGACAGAAGACCTAGAGGTTTGCTCTGCATGATCACAAGGCAACCCTAGCGCCTCACAGTGGTTGTTTTGTGGCATATCCCATCACCTGTAACTGAGGCATGGACTTGCGTGTGCTAAGCACGCTGCCTGCATGTGTGCCGCATGACGGATGTCGTGAAACCTGATTCCCCGAGATGTGGCGTCTTAATTGGGTGAGTTTCTGCTTCGCCATAACTGCCCTTGATCAAATCTTATTGCTCTGCCCATCCACAGCAAAGCCGTCGGATCTTAAGCCCTAAATCTCTCTGGAAAAATGATGATGGACAGCTCATTTAGGGTTAAGGGTTGAAAGAGATTATGTTGGGAATATATATTAGGGTCCAACAACTTGTTATGAGAAACAGATACCCAAGCAGTGCTGGGTGCCCTATTACCCCCCCCTCCCCTGGAATATTTCCTTCTACTGTATATTGCTTTTGGGACCACAGAGAATCCAAACAGCGATGTGCGCTATTTTTTCCCATTATATTACAGATTAGCCCTAAATAATGGATTAAGGACATAATCAATAATGCATAGTTGTATCTGTGTTTATCCCCAGGCTGTACAGTCCCTTAAATTCGCTGACAAAAGCTGAAAGCATCTTTGCAGAGTAAAAAAATCACACTTGATTATTCATGCTAGATGAAACGATCCTGCAGGATTTGACTGGCACGGTCAGTCGTTTTTTTCTTGTCGTCCTTGTATGTAACATCTACATTTTAATAAGGTATTTATCACAGGCTGGTAATATCTTCTAATATTCAACAAAAAGCTCCCATTGAGAACTTCGAGAACGTAACTGCTATCTCAACTTAACTTACCTTTCTACATGTGAAATTCCATTAGGTGCCTATATTTATTATTTCCCCAGCTACAATAAAAAGTAATTGGATTGCTTTTTGTAGAGAGCGAACAGTAACCTAATTTCAGTCTTTGACAACAGAAAAGCAGGACATTGGACACAGCCGTCCCTGCAGAGAGTCACATTAAGTGAAATTAACCCAAAGGTATTTGCATTGGAAAGACAATTTAACTTTGGGGGGACTTTTTCAGAAGTGACAGAAGCCATTAGGGCCAGACATTTTGCCGTTTTTATGGGAGTAAACAGGCGATGATGACAGGGAGCTTCCTGTCTGTCCCATTCCTCCACCAGCCGGGTGTTTAATTGGGACCAGTGACCCAAAGGCCACCTTCAAAGCTGCCTGGATATTTGCTGATAACAGACAGTAACAAAAAATGACCATAGGAAATAGCTTATTTAATTCCTAAAAATAGTCAAGGGAAATACTCTCGGGAAAATGGGGGCTTTGATTTTAAAAAGCACTTTTCAGGAGTTGTTAATAAATGTTCACTTCCTGGGCTTTGTTTAAGCGGTATTTTCCTGGCTGAAAAGACCCCGACATTTATTGAAAAAAGATGATTTTCGTCTCAACAGCTATGAATGTTTTATTCCAGAATCATCTTCAGTCTTGGATGTTTTGGTTCTGTTTGGAAAGATGGGTGCCCCCAATGTTGGGAGGAATATGCAACTCCATGGTCCCCTCTCAAGTGCTTCTTTTCTGGAAAGAGGGTTAAAAAGAATGTGTTCCATCCCAGCCTGACCCTCAAATCTGTGAGTCGATGACAGGGTGTCAGGATCATGGGTGAGGGGGTGTGATTTCGCTTCCAATTTGACCTTCACCATGAGAACATGGAACTTCGGTGGAAAGATACATTTACAAAAACACATAGTCATACAACAAGAAACAGGTGTGGAAAAACATCACCTCAGAAGCTAGGAGGACATTGTACCGGGTCCAAGGGACAAGTCGTCACCATCCTAAGTCCTTTGATGACAGAATGAACTTCACATCAGACCTGCAGAATATCTTCCATGTTGACCTCCATCTTGGGCTCAATCTCCTAAGTATTAGTTCTGTCATTCCACGATACATCTATATCGATGAGTCCCATTTATTCGCCCTGATAGGTGATGCTTACTCTGTTCTCTTTTGATTCATCCCTGGTAACCGACATCAAAATGTTAATGTCCCTCTCCTGCCGATCATGCTGAGTCCCGTGAGACATGGTTCTCTTCCCGGCCCCAACCCGAGACGGTGTCACTCCTCATTCATGTTGTTATGCTACTGATAGCACTAGAACATATATCATTCTGGATGGAATCAGCTACAAAACCCATACCCACGTTTAACTGCATGTGGTGCAGCAGGTAGTGCCTCCATCTCAGGGGTTGTGGATTCGAATCACGTGGAGTTTTTAAGTTCAATAGAAACATGGAAACCCTGGAAGATTGGGGGTGGGGGCAAGGTGACATGTCTAGAGATTTTCTAATTATGCTCCTTTCTCAGAACACACACAGACACACAGACACACACACAGGTGAAAGGAAGTCTGGGAGATGCAGTGCAGGGCCACCCTTATATCCAGTGCTCCTAGAGCAGTGTTTCCCAACCCAGTCCTCGAGGAACCCCAGACAGTCCACATTTTTGCTTCCTCTCAGCTCCCAGTGCACCTGTACCAAGTATTAGGTGTTCCTGGTTGGCTGGGAGCTGAGAGGGAGCAAAAATGTGTACTGTCTGGGGTTACCCGAGGACTGGGTCAGGAAACACTGTCATATAGCAATTGGAAGTTTGGGGGGGGTGGTTTCATGGCCTTACGCCAGGGTCCACTGGAGCCCTGGGATTTGAACTGATGACCTTCTGGCCGCAAGCGCAAGTCTTGACCACACTTCGCCCCCCATAAGCTTTATACCGGTTTCCTCAGGGTATTCTTATTCCGCTTTGCCCTCTGCACCTTCCCCCCGGTGCTGGATAAGAGGGTGGGAGATGGTTGGAAATTTAAATGTGAGATATGCAAGTTTCTTTCAACATTTACACAACAGTTAAATACATTTAGATCAACAGACCATAGCTTTCTGCTATACTTACCTATAGCTTTAGTTCCTGACTGGCACAGCAAAGACAGGCATGCAGGGTTCCAATCGGGAATGGGCCCAGACATCGGGGCGTTTGTTTTGCCACATTTACCGTATGGGGCGGGTCTAAAACCACACAGAAACATAGTAATGAACCTGCGAAATAGAAACTGTCCACTTTGTTAATGGCTTAAAAGCAAAAGCCTGATTTTATGGATCTGATAATCACAGATTTATAATCCTTAGTAAAACCAATCAGTCACACGTGGCTTTCCCTGTTCCAGCTATAGACGGTTCCTCCCAGAAAAGCTCACGGCAGTGCAGTCCAGCAACTGGTCAGGCTGGTATGCAGAAGCGCAGCACGTCAGTGTAACACAGCACACCATATGCAGCAACGGCAGCACTGCATGGTGCGCTGGACATTCTACACTCCTGGTCCAGCTTGGGAGCCATTGCACACTCTTCACTGGTGACCACATCAAGAGCAGAGGGCGGTGTGCGGCTCAGTGGTCATCGGTTCAAATCACATACTCGGTAGAGTAGCCATGTCTGTGTTGGGCCCTTGAACAAGGCTCGTATGTAATGCCCCAGGGGTGCTGGATGGACAGCTGACCCTGTGCTAAGACTGTATGCTTCACTCTCACCTCTGTGTGTGTTTGTGTGTGTCTTAAAAAGGAGAGCATGATGGGATATGTGAAAACTAACACACCCCATTGTTACATTGTGCCTGTACTTCTGCAAATAGCAAATAATTTCTTAGCTTTCTGTCATAATACTTTGCACTCCTAAAGGCAGAGGTGTACAGTCCCATGTAAGATGCTGGTTATGGGTGCCCTCACTACAGCAGAACCCCAGCCACTCATATTCAGTAGAAGAATGACAGGGTATGTTAAGCACAAGGTGTACAAGGGTTTGTATTTCAAAAGCATGACATTGCAAAGATAATAAGGCAATGCAGGAAATTTATATAGCCACTAGATGGCTACAAGAGCAACCATCCATTCTAACTGCTTATCCTGCTCAGCACTGTGGGTGTCTGGAGCTGATCCCAGGAAGCAGAGTGCATAGAGCTGGGGTATACAGTAGAGAAGATGCCAGTGCATCACAGGGAATATACATGCACACAAAGGAATCCCATCAGACCTGGGGAAAACATGCAAACTGTGCACACTAATGACAGAGGTGGTATTCAAACCTTCAGGGAAGTACAGGGCTAACCACTGAGCCATTATGTCATCCCAAGAGAGAAAGATAAATTAATTAAAAATGTGCTACAGTGCACAATAATATGCCTGTACAAATGTACACCTCTACCTGTCTCTAGACATGAATCCTTCTGCCAGAAGTATTATTTTATCAAAAAGTAATATAGTGAGCCTTAGTATTTCTCTCTGTATTTTCCTTACATTTTATATTCCAGTCAGCACAACTCGTTTTCTGCAATTAAGTCCATGTATTTGTAAATCAAAAACTATAGCTGACCTTTCATCCAGCTCTAGGTTAATGAGTTACCTTTACGATATAGGTGATTTATAGTGATCACTTCTGTCGTTTGCACGGAGTGACTTTTGCAATTGAAGAAAGTATGAAATGAAGTACACTTTAGTGACATCTAGTGGGAACAGACGGACAATACAGGGCAGTCAGCATTGATTTTTCAAACGAGATAGATAGATAGATAGATAGATAGATAGATAGATAGATAGATAGATAGATAGATAATGAGCAGAAAAATAAAGATCGTGAGCATACATTTAACTTTTTGTGCTTTCCCTCTGATACCTGAAAATACCATACCTTTCTCGGTTTTTAATGCGAACTGAACAGTGACGGCATGAGTACCAGTCACAGAGAACGGTTGTCTTACTTCGGCCCAGCATTGCCTCCCTTGAAAGTACCAGAATGTGTCAAAATCAAGGGCAATGGCCTGATAAAGTTACAAATTACACACATAATATTTCACGTTACTTTTATACGCTTTTTTTACAGTACATGTTTTACTTCATATAATGTACGCATGGTGTGTACATATAATTTACATCAATAAATACGTCATAAAACACGTACGCCTTCCTTCGAAAATCAGACTGACAACTTCTGCTAAGACGTTGCCTGTACGCGGCACCATT
Organism: Hyperopisus bebe; assembly: GCA_026777045.1. Taxonomy (NCBI): domain Eukaryota; kingdom Metazoa; phylum Chordata; class Actinopteri; order Osteoglossiformes; family Mormyridae; genus Hyperopisus; species Hyperopisus bebe. Next base: position 20,981,244 of record JAODJW010000002.1, on the reverse strand, counting down.
TTGGATCCACTTCCGCATCATTTAACTCGTTAATCATGTGCGCTGATAAGAGCCAACATGGCCGCCACCACCCGCTCCGTGGACGTGCGATCCAGGGCGCCCTCTAGACAAGAGCAAATGGTCTAGTCACATGGCAGGATTATTTCTATTAAATATTTTTTATTAATTAAAAATAAAATCATTTTAATATACGATACTGAAACTTAAGTTTTTTCATAAATAAATAAACCATTAGGGCTAAAAAACCTCCCTGATCACGTACGGAAGGTGAACGAGGGGTATCACGTGATAAGGTAAACGAATGGTGAATACCCTGATCACGTGTCAGGGATGCTCTCTCTGAGTGTTGACGTGACTATTCGTGTTCTTTCTGTGTGTCGTCTGTGAATATATTGGAATAATAAAAAGTGGGAGTTTTTGAGGCCGGCCCTGATCACGTGTCGTAGGTCCTGTCAGGGTCTGTGGAGTTTCCGTGACTGTTAACGTTCTTTCTGTGTGTCGGCTGTGAATATAATATTTAATAATAAAAAGAGGGAGTGTGCGAGGCCGACCAGGCTCACGTGTCTGGGGGCGCTCTCCGGTTCTGTAATGTTTACTTGACTGCTAACATTATGTGGATCATTTTGTGAATATAATATCGAAGTCTTTGAGCCCGATCCTCGTCACGTGTCGGGGGTGCTCGTAGGACCTGTGGCGTTTACGTGACTTCTTTCTGTGTGTCGGCTGTGAATATAATGTTGAATAATAAAAGAGGGAGTGTTTGAAGTCGACCCTGGTCACGTGTCGGGGGTGCTCTCAGGGCCTGCCGTGTTTACATCGCTGCGCTCAGGAGCGGCCGGCGGGGAGGACTTGCTTCTTGTATCCGCGCTATGCGCGTCGTCTTTCGCCGTCGGTCGGTTAAAAAGCCGGTCGCGCTACCCGCTACGCCGAGCAAGTAAGACATCGCCGAGGAGAAGGAGCCGAAGCGTCGCCGCGGTTCCGGCGGCGGGCTGGGGGTGCTGGTGTCCGACTCCGTTAGCTAGCTAGCGTCTGACTGGCTGCATCTATGGAGGAGCTGGCCGTGGAAGTCCGAGGGGTGAGCGGAGCCTTCTACAAGGTGGGTACCCTTCCTGGGAACACATCTCTCCACCACCGACGGGTAACTGACCGCCTCCGTGGGCTGCCTAGTTACGCAGGCCGGTTCGCAATAACTGGGTGTAGCTGTACGGCTGCGGCCCGCTTCGACGCCCTGGCGGAAAGGTTCCCGGGGGTGGAGGCTCCGAGCTGGGCATAGGCTCTCCATTGCTCCGGGAACAGGACATAACTGTGAATCAGCTTCGTACATTTTTACCCATGCATAGATGGCATTTTGTTATTTTTTCGACGTACCAGCCATGCCAGGCCGCCTGCCTTCTTAGACGTTCGGCTATGTACTGGTTTGGTGCCGGTTTTACGAATTCGTCCTCGGAAAATTTGCATGCTGCAGCCCGGTTTTGCATATCGTAGTGTTTCATGCATGTGTATCGCAACGCGCCTTCTGTACAGATACGTTTGTGGAAATTGTTTCCAGTAAATGGGGCAGGTTTTAAAGCCGGGTGCTATTCCTGGCGGTACACAACAGTTAATGGAACAGGGAATATAGCGCCTGTCCCTGTTTCACTGGGGTAGGGAATATAGCGCCTGTCCCTGTTTCACTGGGGTAGGGAATATAGCGCCTGTCCCTGTTTCACTGGGATAGGTAATATAGCGCCTGCCCCTTTTACATTCACAGATGTATATTTTTAAGTGTTATATTCATTTTTATTTGTGCCTTATACATATGTACACTGTTCACAGTTTGGAACACAATGCAAACTGTACCGAATATAATTGTGTATGTGACGAACAAAAGTATGGAGAAAACCTTTGGATGCTGTGTACCTCATCACAGTGGAGGTATATTTGCTGTAAATGGTGTGTTCGGTGCTGATGTGAATTCCTGTGTTCTAAGCACCTAAATTAGGTTTAAAATGGGACATATCTCTTATTTTGGTCAGAAGACCTTTTACTGTATAAGAAGTCTTAGCCTGGATGTCATCGTCATTGTTGTTAACCTTTGTCCTGACTTTGCATTGCAGGCTTTCGTGAAAGATGTGCTTGAATCGTCCGTTACCGTGGCCTTCGAGAATAAGTGAGTACTAAACCCTGCTTCCCCAAAAAGTAAAATGTGCTATTTATTGTATTTAGCACATCATTTTAATTGCTCGTAATTGGCCGCTGGGGGCAGTTCCCCTAGAAGATAGACCGTTTGAGGTTGTGTTTCAGTTTGGCCAAGTGCATGTTTGAGTTAAGCATGGTAGCCTGCCCAGCTCTGGCCGGATCTGTGGAAGTAAATTTGATCACAGCAGGATGTTGCTACAGGCTACATGGAGGGGGAGTTGGAGAGGATATTGATTTATCTTCCTTTTCCTGTCATGCTTTTCAGACCGAAGGTTTGCTCTAGTGTTCATTTTTATCACTTTATTTAAATCTTGAGTCCTTTTTTTTTGCCACCTCCCTCAGCTGGCAGCCGGAGCGTCAGGTCCCCTTCCACGATGTCCGCTTTCTCCCACCCACGGGCTTTCAGAAGGAGATCAATGAGAGCGACGAGGTCGAGGTACGTGCCACGAGCCAGGGCCTTTGGGGCCCGGCTGAGATGCAGCACAGCAGGGAGATGTGTACGCTAATTAGCAAACGCTCTGCATGGGAATTGTGAATTCTGTTAATGGAAGCGTCTCTGGGTGGGGGTGGGGGGATGTCTAAGTAGTTAAAATATGATGTGTGAAACTGCAGGAATGAATGACCATGACATAATTAAATAACATGTGACATAAGTAAGCCTTGTCCGACCATTCAAAGAACCTTATAGCAAACAACACATAATCTGAAAACATACTAGTGATATGTGCTAAAGAAAACTCCTTAAAAAATGAAAGGATAGTGTAAATGCAGGTGCATGCTGCCTTTTTGCGTGATTACTTCTGCAAACTCCAATATTTTTTTTGTGCGAGTTTGGATTGCTTGAGTCGGTTTTACTTTACCAAAGAGCCACTTGTAATTTATTATTTTTTTGACATTTAAAAGCCTGAACATAGTGTTTCTGACCAGAATTCCAGTTTGCACCTAAGGATCAGAGCCGTCGCTGCGTAGCAGGAAGTTGGTCTCTGTGGTAGTTGTATGGAAATGCTCTCTGTAATGCTACCTACCGTTTGCCGCCAGGTGTACTCCAGAGCCAACGACAAGGAGCCTTGCGGCTGGTGGCTGGCCAAGGTCAGGATGGTGAAAGGAGAGGTGAGCTTCTCTCTCCTCTGTGTGTGGGGGGGATTTTTTTCCCCCTTTGGGAAAGTCCCCTAACTTCCCTCAACTATTGCTTTTGCACAGTGTATATTTTTAATAGAATCAGCCATTTTCAAAGGTGTCATTCCCCCCGCCCCGCAGTTTTACGTGATCGAGTACGCGGCCTGCGACGCCACGCTCAACGAGATCGTCACGCTGGAGAGGCTGCGGCCCGTCAACCCCAACAAGGCGGCCACCAAGAGCACCTTCCTCAAGGTGCGGCTGGACGTGCCGGAGGACCTGCGGCAGATGTAAGAGGCTCCGCCTCCCACCCCGCCGAATGCACAGCTACTGCTCACAGCCACTGCAGACCGCTCCACTCATTATTGCTCCGTGCTCTCGTCAGTTTTCACCTCGCTCCAATGAAATTGCGTACTGCTCACTCCAAAAAAAGAAAACAATATGCATTATATTTTAATTTTAGCTTAAACTGTAGCCTGGCACCAAAATAACTGAGCATCCAGATCCACATTCAAGCAGCAAGATGCACTAACAAAATAAAAGAAGCCATCTGTAAAATTAAATTAATCACAGGCCTAATTAAATAAAAATTATAAGCTACAAGAGGTGCAAGTTTTAAAACTAAATTAACTGTTAGGCAAATCCTTTAATTATGACTTAAAATTGACTTGCCTTAAATAACTCAAATTCCTTGCGTAATGCACATATGGTTTACGTAAAATTAGTCTGTATTTCCTGTCACATGTCCTTTAAATAAACTACAAAGGAGAATTGTCATGCTTCAAATGCATTGTGTGAGCGGGTCCGATACCGCTCCGATATGCGAAAGTGGACCGAGACAGAGCGAGAGACAAGGTTTTCTAAATGTTCCTTTCCTCGCTCAGCCAAAATCCTTCTGCTCCTTCTCCTGCTCACATGCCCGAGTGGAAACTGGCCAGGCATGACCAGCAACTTGTGTCTGTCTGCATATCGGCACATTTCGAGACTTATAAGGAAGAAGACCATCATGCTCTTTCTTATAACGTTGTTTTCCGGTCATAACATTTCTGAAACAAAGGTATCCCTTAAATAAATGTGCTCAGTGCCGCCCATGCAGACTCGCCGTCTCTGCCCCTCCCTTTCTGTGGCCCAGAGACCCTGAAATTGCAGGCTGCCCGCTTAGCCTGCAGTGCTGCCTTCTCAGTTAAGCACCCAGAGCCACCTCCTGCTTTCGTCCTCTAGGTGTGCGAAGGACTCTGTGCACAAAGACTTCAAGAAGGCCGTGGGTGGCTTCAGCGTCTCGTATGATTCCGAGAAGAAGCAGCTGGTCATCCTGGTAAGCCTGGGTGGGCCCCCAGTCCTGCGCCGAGGGAGCTCACCCCAGCCACCTGTCCCCCCCATCTCATTGTCTGTCCCACTCCAGTCGGTCAACGAGGTGACGAACAAGCGGGCGGCCATGCTGAGCGACATGCACTTCAGGAGCCTGCGCACCAAGCTGACCCTGATGCAGCGGAACGAGGAAGCCAGCCGGCAGCTGGAGGTATCCGACCCAGCTCTCACGCTCTTCAGCCGGACCGTAGGAACACGGTTTCACACTTATAGGGTTGTTATGCCGTCGAGCACTATGATGGCGCAATAGCTGCCGTGAAACTATTGCTGCCCAGTGTCACATTGCAATTATATAGCACATGCACAATGATCACCAAGGCTTTAGATAATGGATATAAACGTTTGTGCAGATGCCTGTGTTTCAATACTATATGGACATTTACTTGCGCTCAAAAATTGGTAAGCAGATTAATAGTGCACCTAAAATATTAATGGGAGGCATATTATGACACCCAAAAGTGAATCTGTATAAATTTGGCATATTTTTAATTTAATAAAATGTGTCTGATTTTAAATTGCGAAAGTACCGCCACACCACCAACATGTTTTTATGTTTATCCAGCTGGCAGCCGGAGCGACGGGTCTCCTTTTTAAAAGATGCTTTAAAGGCTGTTGATCTGTCCCTTTCTTCACTGCTACTTCAGTGCTTATCATTTCCATGATTTACCAAAACAGTAGTATGTAAATTGAATAAACAGAGATATGCAAAATTTATACGGATTACTCATTTTTGGGAGTCACAATACACATCTCATTAATATTTTAGGCATACTGCTAATGTGTTTAGCAAATTGTGACTGTAAGGAAACATCAGTATAGTATTGAGGTCATGCAGCCCTACATGCAACCCTGAGAGAGGCCACAGTTGTTCTAAGAAAAACTTGGTGTTTACGGCCACTGAAACTACGTATTTGTGTTAGGCCCCTAAGGTTTAGGCTCCCTGTTAGCCACAGACAGTCACTACCCTACATATTAAATAAAAGCACTCCTTATTTAGGAAGTGCTGAAGCATCATGTCTTGCTAACCAGCTAGCAAGCTATAATCTGACTGTACTCACTAGCAATTTAGTTTTTCAGATATCTAAACGGTGGTGGTGGTGGGGGGGGGGGACTGGGTACTATTACATGTTATAGACCATCTTCCATTATGGCTGGGTGTACATGGTAAGTCTCCTGAAGCTGGTGCACTTCAGTGGTGTCATCAGCTATACATATAGGTCAGGTGTTTAGAGCTTTTCTTTAAACAGAAAGGCATTGCTGTATCTGTGAATTTGGGTGGGGTTCCTGTATGCAGAGCTCCCGGCAGCTGGCCTCCCGCTTCCACGAGCAGTTTTCCGTCCGGGACGACCTGATGGGCCTCGCCATCGGCACCCATGGCGCCAACATCCAGCAGGCCCGGAAGGTCGCCGGGGTTACCACCATCGACCTGGACGAGGAGACTTGCACTTTCCACATCTACGGAGAGGTACTGTCATTTTCCCCTTCTGACGAATTGTTTTGGTCGATGAGTCGTTTGTGTTTCCTTGAGTGAGATCAGACAAGCCGTTTATTTTTCTTGATGGGAAACAAAGCTTGACACCAACTGTGTGTCTGCGGTGAGGAGGGGGGTCGTTTGGTTATCCCTTGGCCTCTGGAAACGAAGCAGCTCAGTAGAACTCCTGGAAGATCCAGTAGACTAACAGCCGCGGGATGAGTATGCGGCGAGTGGGCCACCAGCTCCGCTAGCTGTCAGGCCTGCCGTGTGGTGGCAGTTCATTTTAAACTGGCACCGGTGGTGTTCATGCCGTAGGACCAGGAGGCCGTGCGGAAAGCCCGAAGCTATCTGGAATTCTCCGAAGATGTCATCAAAGTTCCCCGGAATTTAGTAGGTATGTAGAAAAGCCCTCTGTCGCCACCCTTTCTTGCCCGCAGGGTCCATCATTGACTCATTACCACCACCCACCACCCCTGTCTTGTTAGGTAAAGTCATCGGTAAAAGTGGCAAGCTTATCCAGGAGGTTGTGGACAAATCCGGAGTGGTCAGGGTGAGGATCGAGGCTGAAAACGACAAGAAGCCACCGCCAGCAGACGAGGTGAGTAGGCACGGCCAGCCAGCGACAGTCTGACATGGGTCTCCTCAGCTGACCATGTGGTATGTAATGGGCCGCTCTCCATGACATGCCCTGCAGCAGGGCATGGTGCCGTTTGTCTTCGTAGGAACCAAGGAGAGCATCTCGAATGCCCGCGTCCTGCTGGACTATCATCTCAACTACCTGAAGGTGAGGAAGGGGGATTCTTCAGGTGGGTGATCTTGCTTTGCCTGTGCGTGCAGATATAGTAACCATAATCCCCTCCGTCCCCACACAGGAGGTTGACCAGCTTCGCATGGAACTGCTGCAGATCGACGAGCAGCTCCGCCAGATCGGCGGGGGGCCCAGAGCCTCAGCAGGACGGCCCGACAAGGAGAAGAGCTTTGGTGTGGACGACGGTACTGGCCCCCCTCGTGGGGGGAAGCCCTTTGGCCGTGGGGGGCGTGGCCGACGAGGTCCCGCCTTCACCTCAGGTACTTGCTTCTCAGCTAGTGAGGTTTCAGGTCTGTGCTGTCAGAAGGGGTAGAACCTACCGGGCTACCTCAATAAAAATGACACCCGGCCAGCAGTCTTTTATGAGCCAGTTGGGCTAGTTTAATTTCCAGCCTTGGCTGTCAATTTGAAAAGAAAAAAAAACATGGTGTGAGTGATGCTTCCCTGTGGTTAAAGGCCTGTCTAGTCTGACCTGGTGAAGTGTGTGTTTGAATGTGTGCGGTATAGTTCATCCGCTCTGCTGTGGTTTGATTTCAGTCAATTTGGTTTATTCTGTTGAGGCTCCATTGGACACAATCCCGTGACCTGAGATCCAAATGGTTTCCTGACTGGCAGCTTTGCTGACTGTTCTGTGCTAAAGGAAGTAGTCCAATGTGCTGTTGGCTCCTCCCCTCATTGCTCATAGGCTGCTTGAGTTCAGCAAGCGACCTGCCATTTCCTTTTTCTGCCCATGTGATTTAATGTGCTGAAGTGCCACCCCGTGCTCCCTCAGGCACCAACTCCGAAGCCTCCAATGCTTCAGAGACCGAGTCGGACCACCGGGACGAGCTGAGCGACTGGTCCCTGGCCCCCACCGATGAGGAAAGCAGAGGCTTCCCTCGCCATGGAGATGGGCGCAAGAGGGGCATGGGCCTTCGAGGACGTGGTGGGAGGGGCCGTGGGGGAGGGGGCTACAAAGGTCAGTGATGTTTCCTGTAGGGCGTCCCAACTGTATCGGGTCTTGGTTGTGGTGGTTGCAGCACCCATTAGCTGTTAGCCTTTAGGATCCCTTAGCTTTTAGCACTGTGTAGCTGCATGTGTGCCATTTTGTCAAGCTGGTGTGTATTTAGCTGCAAGGATTGTTCGCCTGTCTTTAGCTAACGTGCTATAGCTTTCCACTGGGCCTGTAGGTGTGTGTGAATCGCATGTAGCACTTGGCTAACCAGCCCTGCTGCATAACACAGCCTGACAGTAAGAACAAGTCAGGAGCTGGTATTCAGCTCTTTAATGATGGGTTGTCTGCTTTTAAGGTCCTGAAGACATGCAGTGGAATGATTCCCGCCCACGCAGTTCCAGAGATGTGAAAACCAGGCCCCAGGAAGATTCCCTGCAGGTGAGAATGCACGAGTCTTTGAAATAGGGTTGGTGGTGAAATGGGGGTGCAGTGTCACATACTCGCCACTGGGTGTCAGTGTTATCAGTATCGAACTCCCCCCCCCAATTTCAGTTGTTATACAGTGCTGACGACATCACACACTGAGTGTACAGACGATCCAACTCGGTTGTGTGAACTTTATCATTGGATAACATTCCTCAGATGTTTGCATGTGAGCGCCCCCTAGGGGCCACCATGGAGCACTGCACATGCTCGTGCTGTACACTCATGTGCTTTGTCTACCTTCTCTCCGATGCCCGCAGATTCGTGTCGACGGAAATAATGAGAGGAGCGTCCACACAAAGGCTCTCCAAGGCCCCACCCCTGGAGCCGAGATGGGTGGTGGGGGTGGTGGGGGCCACCGGCAGAGGCCCACCAAGGAGCGGGCCCTGAAGAAGGAGAAGGCAGAGGGACCTGAAGGGTCTCAGATGCTGGTGAATGGAGTGTCGTAGTCCAGCAGCCGCTCCCCCGCTCTCCTCCCCTCCCACCTCCACACTGCTCTGTCAAATCCAGATGCTTGTTCATTAGAGACTCGTTAGGCCAAAGAGAATGGGATTGGTAGGGCTATTTCGACACACTGGGGGAGGGTGGGCGCATGTCACATTACTGTGTCTCCAGCACTTGCCTCATTGGATGGGGGGGGGGTGGGGTGGGGTGGGTGGTGGTGTGTGTGCGGGTCAGTTCCTGCCCGCAGAGAGAGCGTTCGGTTTTAGCTAAAGGTAAACAGGAGCCAATTAGCAGGTGGATTACAGGTTATAATACTCTGTGTGCTCTTTAACATCTAAAGTGAGCTATTATTACTATTATTATTACTGTTATTTGTTCCTCCCCCTCACCCCCCCCACTGTAGAGGTTGATGAATAAGTTGTGTGGCTTTTTAGCCTTGCCATTCTTTGATGCCCCACACTGGTAGCAGATCACATGCTCGTTCCAATGTGATGTCACTGCTTTGACATTATTTGAAAAAAAAAAAAAAAGGAAAAAAAAATCCTGTCTGATTTGTGCCTTTAATCTGTTGTGGGTAGTATCGTGATTGAACGTCTAAATCAGGGAAGAAGGCTGAGGATAACACTAATGTAATATAATTGTATTTAGAGATGCCTGTTCCGCTGATATTTTTCTTTTCTCAGAGACTGCATGCGTTCCATTACCATTTTTTACATTGGGCAAAAAAACGGAATTGCCCGTGTTATCAAATACTGGTTTTTCCATTAGCCTTGCACTGAAATCTCCTAGGAAGCTGGCGGTAGAGCGGTTTGTTTGCCTGGAGAGTACTAGGATGCGCTTGCTGTCAGAAGAGAGAGGGACTCTCTCGACTTCGCTTTGCGGCTCGTGTGGATGAACCAAATGTAGCGCAAGCCACAGCATCAAATGGGTGTCTGCTGATTAACTTAACGCGTGATCGTCTAATATTCCAGTTTCCTTTTTTTTCTTTTAATTAAAACCGTGCTGAAAGGCAGTTTAGGCATAAGTGGGCAAGATTTCTGTTTGTGAACTATAAGACTAGGTTGCTTCATAGGGGTTCGCTTTTACCTTCGGTTAAGTAGACATTCTGCTACCCGCTTTGTGAGTAATGTCCTTGTACAGTGTTTATATTTGACAGGACTATAGAAGCACTGACCAGGATTCAGTGGCTCTGGTGGGTGGGCTCACAGACGTCAACTGTGAGATCATTCTCAGTCCCACGCCCCTTACTGATTTCACTGAAAGCGCGAGTGTTTCAGCTAAGCCTGGCTCTCATTGGATGGAGATGAGCTGGAGTTCATGTGTGTGCACACCTGTCAGATACACTGTCAAGTTCTTTTGGATAAAAGGCTGCATCCATGCTATTGGACGGCTGCAACACTGTATATTATACCATTGTTTAAAAAATAGATGCTGTTATTTTGGATTTCAACATGTAAGGTAGGCCTTTTCCCGTGTCATTTTGCAGGTGTTTTCTTTAATCGTATGAAATGTAATAAACCAGATGTGGTATTTAAAATCCTTTGGCCTTCGCCGTCTGCAGTGTTTTAAAATCGGGCAGCAGTTTTCCGGCTGATTGTTCCTTTGGGGCCCCGGCCTTTTCAGTGAGAGACTCACTTCGCTCCTCGTGGACTGTCTGTCTTACATGATCAGTGCTTGTGCATTAAACCTTAGTTTACTTTCGAGGACTTGAAGCTGTTTAGAGCCACGCCTCTTGACTTTCTCTGCCCTTTCCTCTATTATATTTGTAATATAAACATCTGACGTTACAAGCGACTTCCAGTTTGCGACTGCTGTCAAATTCCGTCCAACACCGCGCTCACTTGGTGCCACCGGTCCAGTACTACTGGGTCGTGATCTGCTTGCCGTCCGGTGGAGGAATGGCGGTTCGGACAAGAAAGAGCGCTTTTACCAGACGTGACTTGTGAATTTCTACCACAGGGTAACCGACTCGGTGTGACTCGTGATCCTGCACCGTGGGATAACCCACTCAGCATGATTGGTGATGACATTACTGGTGAACGTTCACCAAGGAGTAACCAGCCCGGCGTGATTGGTGAACCCGCACCTCGGGATAACCGGCACCTCATGATTGGTGAACCCGCACCTCGGGATAACCGGCGCCTCGTGATTGGTGAAACTGTACCTCGGGGTAACTGGCGCTGTGTGATTGGTGAACCCGCACCTCGGGATACTCGGCGCGCGTGATTGGTGAACCCGCACCTCGGGATACCCGGCGCCGCGTGATTGGTGAACCCGCACCTCGGGATACCCGGCGCCGCGTGATTGGTGAACCCGCACCTCGGGATAACCGGCACCTCGGGGTAACTGGCTCGCTGTGACTCGTGTCACGTCCAACACTAGGAGAGCAGATCTGTCATCATCTTTCACATCCGTTGTGGGGTGCAGTAAGTGGGCTTTTGGTGCTGTGGTGCCAGTCTGTGACACCTATTGCAAGAGATATCCAGCGAAGGCGTTGGCGACTGGAGAATCACACCTCTGGGCTGCCGCTTGACAGGCCCTGCCAGGCCGTTTACCATCAGTGTTCTTAACGCCTGCGCGCCCGGCACAGAGAGCAAGCAGATGGTCCTCGGAAATGTCCTCTAAGTGTTGCCAAACGGGACGATTTGTAGTTATTTATTTTGGGAATGTATATGAATTAAAAGATTAAAAAAATAATCCGATGTTTCTTGCACACGTTGTAGGCTGTCGTGGTATAAAACTTCAAACCGAAACGTTGTAGATACTGAACTGAGGTAGACTGACCTTGTATATTACTGCACTTTGGGCAATATTTTCTCTGTACATATTAGCAGAACCAATTTGGGTTTTATGTTGACATTGTTTGGTTATAGTGCAATATATTTTGTATGCAAGCAGTTTCAATAAATAAAGGTTGATCTTTCTCTGCTAATTTGGTTTCATTTGTCTCTGTGATATTGTTAAATCATGACTAGGAAATTCGGCATCAGTGTAGCTTTATGATGCGTCAAAGCATTTGTATTTTATTTATTTATTTTTTTTTAAACTTAAGGTTTATATCTGGGCAGCACAGTGGACAGAATGGTCACCTCACCTCTCTGGGACCAAGGGTTCGAGTCTCTGCCCTGGCTCTGTATGTGTGGAGTCTGCATGTTCCCCCTGTGTCGTGGGGTTTCCTCCAGGTACTCCGATTTCCCCCACAGTCCAAAAACATGCTGAGGTAAACTAGAGGTGTGTGTGTGTGTGTGTGTGGCGCGCATTATTCCCATTTGGTCTGTGCCTACTGGGATCCCTGTGACCCCGGATCGAACGATTGGGTATGGAAAATGGATGGTTTTCATTGCTCTTTCTAAGCTATATTGCAAAGAATCTTGCAATTAAAAAAAAAAAAAAAAAAGACTCATCTGTAGCTCCTGTGTTGAGCCACCAGATGGCAGTGTTCTACTGCCCAGAGGTTCCACTTGCCAGGTTGGGTGATCAGTGTTTTCTACTATTTCTCGGGAGAGATTGTCTGTTCGAATGGCTCCGACAGCCTCTGACAGAGCAGCCCTGGCTAAGAGATGCATCCCAATTATTTCTAGCAAAAAAAAAAGTGTGTGTGGGGGGGTGGTGTGCACAGCTTCGGCCTCCCGCTGGCCTCGCTGTGGAATTAGAGCTGTCATCCACGTACTCTGGAGCCTGACCTACTTTCGCATGCTCTCTCACTCTCTCTCCATGACATCGATGAGCCCGCGCGGGCTGGGCGCAGACCCCGGATCACACCGGCGCGGGTGGGCTCTGAGGATGCGGAGCGCCACCTGCCCGACCCCTTCGCCGGGCACCTCAGCAGGATCGTTAAGAAGTGCAGGGGAAATTGATGATGGCACTTAGAATGGTGCCTGGAGTGCCATTTAATTAGCATATAATGGCAGAGCCTGTGCATCCATTACAGTCTTGTATTAGTCGAACGGGCATTCAGCTCAGTAACTAATGCCGGTGTTTTGCTGGAGTGGGGGCGGGGGGTGGGGGGCAGGGCATAACTCCTTACTTGGGGAGCGAACACAGAGCCCGCTTGAAGATTTGTCCTGCCTGCTGCCCCATGCCTAGCTTTTATTTTGAAAGATTTATTTAGGAAGGCGCTAATCAGTAGGCAGTGAAATTCAGTACCTACTTGGGGGGCGCCTATTGCATCTCCTGGACTGTGATGCTCAAGTGACTTTGGAATGACCTTATAAATATGTCCATGTGTGGTTCTTTTACCGCTTCCATTTTTCTCCTCTGTCTTTTGTTTCGCCCTGTTTTTTGGGGGAGGGGCTCTTTTGTTCTCATTTTCCCGAATGAGCCCCTCCAACTTTTTTGGCACCGGCTGGCCCCTCGTTTAGGAAGGACTTCACAGGCCGCGAGTGTGAGGCGCTGGCGTCTCTCCCCATTATCCCGCTGCCAGCCGCCCTGCCAATGCCGCGGCTGGGCTCTGCCATCCTGGGTGCCCGTGGATGCCAGCGCCTTCCAGCAGCGCATTCACAAAACGCTGCCCTTTCAGATCATCTCTTATTGTAAACATCGTCCGTGGGAGGCGACGTGCTCGTCTCCCAGACTCGGTGCCAGCTGGTCTCCAGTGTGGTGTTTTAATTCTAACAGATTTTTACTAGAAATTCCTGCTCCAGAATTCCCAGTCCCAACATTTATTTATTTACCCGCCCCCTCCGTACCAGACAAGTGCCTCTCTGTTCAGGTCTTTTGTGTGTGCCTGCGCATGTGTGCATGCAGGCGTGCTTGTGAGTTTTCCACTTCCCAGACCTCCACCCTTAAACAAGTTGTTCATGTGGGGCAGCATCTTTCTGATTTTCCTGGGAAAAGGACCATGTGACCTCCACGTTCCCGTTTCCATGGCAGCTCTGCGTCACATTCCACTGGCCTGCAAACTGTGCACCACTTAGAGCGCTTTCCGGCCATGGTTGCCAGGTTGGGGCTGAAGGTGAGGTTGCGGGGCAGTCCTCTGTCCCACAGAGACTAACAGCTCCCAGCCCCCTCCTGAAGGGACACATTCCTGACACGTTTCACTTGGACGCATGTTGGGCTGCCTGGACCAGATGTTATTGGCTGGTTGTGGTCATGTGACTTTTTACATCACCACTGGTGGTGTCTGACCCAAGCAGGACTCAGGGTGCCGTAGCCATTCATGTCATGGACTTTAATGTCCGGGTTGCTTCTTCACGTTTTAGCCTGAATGAGGTTGTGAGATCTCTGGATGAAAGAAAAGGAGATATATGTAGAGATTTAGATGTTTTAATCATATCTATTATTTTGTTTTTGTTAAAATATGAAATGCTTCTGGCGTAAGGGCTCTTCTAGGCAGCGGACAACATTCCAAGCATCCAGCAGGAAACATGGCGTTTGATGGTTCTTTATGTGCCTCCCGTGTCCTCCAGGATCACACTGGGGCCTCAGTGAAGACCCGTCACTTTCTGTTTACCTAAATAGTGCCCTATCATTCCTTTTCATTCTGGAAGACTGCAGAAATCTTTATTAAGTGTCAGTGCACAGTAACGGTATGGAGTGTAAACGCTTCAGAACATCTAATCCCCTTTGAGTGGGCCGGATCCGACGCCAGTGTGAGCGAGAGTCCTCCACGAGGGCGACCTTGTGGGCTGGGGTGGCACCTTGATTGATTGGTTCTAACGGGAAAAAAAATCAGGCAGACCAAGGTCACCCATGTCAGGAGAAGATCACGGCAAAGATCACCCTGGTCTTCATTTTACTAATGGCGTCCGTTACGGTCTTTCCTTCCTGTGTCATGCGCTTGCTTGGTGTGTGTTTGTTTCCTTGGCTGCAGCCTTTATGCTGTCGCACCCTCCCCATGAGCACTCAGGAGCTCTGTGGCCTTTTCCTCACGTAAGGAGGCCCCCTTCCAGCGCTCTCTTCAGATCTGCACATGGGCTAATTTAGTGCTTAGTACTTTTTCACTTGTGCAAATGCCATCAATGGCATGATTATTTGTTTTTTATCTTTCATACGTAGTGAGGTTGTCTGAGGTCATCTGAGGTTACCTGGGGTTCACCCAGGCGTACAGCCCCTCCTCAGGAAGATGGCCAGGTGTCTCCCTGCTCGAGCACTCTTTCCCATGGGGCCGGATTCTGAAAGCGAGATTCCGTGCTCGCGTTCTCACGGGAGGGGCTCTCAGTTTCACGGGGGCGCTGTGGTCGGGTCTGGGGGGGGCGGGCTGGGTGGCACAGGTGCCCCGGAGCTTCTGGCGTGTTGCGAATTCAGGGAACAGGGGCATCTGTTTCGCCTCTGACCGTGGTTTTTAATGTCAGA
>JAODJW010000002.1:20886926-20909960 GCA_026777045.1 Hyperopisus bebe | reverse complement strand
GTAAATGCTGGGGACTTGTCTGATGCACTGCCTCAGTTTGAAATAGGTTTCTGACCATGCTGTCATAGTCAGAGTGCTGCTGAGGTGGGCATCACTGGCGGTGAAACATCTTGGCTCCCTTACGGATGACCCAAGAGTGAGTCAGAGCAGCTTCTGTGATCAGCCTAAGGAGAACCGATTGAGGAAGAGCATTCGCGCTCTGTCTCTGACTAACGGGTGAATCGTTTAGAGGCTCGTCATCGGGGCAACGGGGGTGCCGTTAGGTACAGCGAAACAAGCAAGCCATCACATGGAGAAAGTCCTATGGATGTTGACACGGATACACCTCACGTTAAGCAGTCAGCGTCACCACGTGTCACTGCACATGTTAAGTGTGAAACACCTTGGCCCATTCGTCTTACAAGTATCCTGTCCACCGAAGCAATATGGCAGCCATTCCATTCATCCTTCAAATACCAACACGGCCCTGTTCTCCTCAGAATCAGACCAGAGGCTTCCACAAATGGACCGTGCATTTTTGCTTTGGTCATTGTCCTGCGTGTCTCCCTGTCGTCGTTGATATTGTTATATATGAAGGTAGGAGTGTCCTCATCTTTAGTGCCATGAATGATGTGAGCCCATGTTCATGCTGTTATCCCACTGTGATGGGCTGATCATTATTCCCAGCGCTTCTCCTATGTTTCTCCGATCATCCTTACAAGTTAGAGCCCCCAGTCCTAAGGGAAGTCATTATCAGAGGTGCGTCAGGCTGAGGATGACAGTCCCCCATCTGTGTAACCACAGATAGAATCACAATAGATAGACAGATGTAGCGATAGATAGCAGGCAGTGGTCCCAGATCAGGCTGTGCTTTTTGGGATCTCGTTCAGATAGGCACGGGCTGTCGCACCTTCGGCCGGCGGCTGGTGCGGGGGTGGGGTGTCCATCCCGCCAACGTGCCGCGTCCAGCTGGATCACCGCAGCACCGAGTGCTTTCCCCTCCATGCTGAGTTATTAGGAAGCCCCTTAATTCCAAGTAACAGCTGGTCTCATTTGCATAAATCCCATCACAATCTATTTGCCTGGGTTTCTTGTCAAACTGCAATAAAGAAAGATTGTGTAGACCTGGGGCTAGAACGCACACAGCACTGTCGGGGTTCACCGGCACAGCCAGGAGGGTCCCTATCCCCGGCCAACACCTTCTGTCCACCCCAAACTGGGTTCGCCAAACAGAAAATGCGTCGTGCTTTGGGTTTCCCCTGCTGGCTGGTTCGCTTTGTTTTGAGTTGACTGGGTTTACAACTGTTTGTAAGTTTAGAACTTAGTCAAAAACTAGAATCTTTACATGTAATGTGTGAAGATCTAATGAAATCATTGCTGTTTGTAGGGTATATTTATATGATAGATTAAAATTAATTAAATAAAATGTATGAATTCCATTCATTTTGGAGGTTGGTGTCAGGATTGGCACTCCAGCTACCATAAAAACTTCACAGAGCTTCGATAAAGTAGTTCTCTGTTCTCCGTGGGAGTAGCTCTGCTGTTGCCTCCCACAGGAAGGCTGCACGCATCATGAAATGAATGGGGGAAAGTCCTCTAAAGCCTCATCCCCAGAAGAGTTGAAACTGCTGGAGAGCTAATGGAGTCAGTCCTGTTGGTGATCAGAGCTGGTTTGGTGCCATTGTGTCGCTTGCTGCACAGAAGCACTCAGGTTTTAACCAGAGGGAGTTCATCTGGGTAGGCATGTTTAATGTCTTGTATCTCCGACATAATGCTCATCTTTCTTTGCTTTTGGAGAAGCTTTGCAAGCTCAACATTTCAGTGGTGGTACTCTCTGAGGTACGCAGACTGGGGAGTGGCCAGATCTCTGTAGGTGGGTACACCAGTTATTAGTCTAATCGCCCTGAAAGCTGCCATACTCAGGGAGTAGCTGTTTCTGTGGTGGATTGGCTCCTCCCGATGATGTCTGATGTCACTCCTTTCAACAAGCGTATTCTGAGACTCAGGCTAAGGCACTCTCTGGATGTCTTGTCTGTTGTCTCCGTGTCTGCTCCAAATGTGATGAGTGATATCTCGATGAAGGAGAAATTTTACTCGCAACTTTGCTTGGTTGTTGATGGGTGCCCATGAGGTGACACTCTGGTCATGAGTGGCTTCAGTGCGACTACTGGCACTGAAGGGCAGGCTGTGAGGATTGTGTCAGTCCTCATGAGTCTGGTGACCGTGGTGAAAGTATGTCCATGTTCAGGAGCTGCGGGTCACTGGATCTTGGTTCCAGATCTCTGAGCTGCATTGTTGAACTTCGTATCAGTATTGGTGGTGGGGCAAAGGAAATTGATCATATTCTCATGAGCAGTTACTGGAGGCTCCTATAGAACTGCAGGGTATACAGGAGTGCCCAGTTTTTTTTTAATTCTGTCCAAGACTTGTTGTTACTAGTCCTGAAGATTCATCTTAGGTCTAGTAGGCTACCACCTACTAGGAGAATGAGGCTGGACCTGGCCAGACTCCAAGATGAAGCTGTTTCTAATGAGTTTGCATGCAGTTTGTATGAGGAACTTGCAGACTTGGGGGGGGGGGGCACTCTCAACTCTAATGTGTTGTGGAAGAAATTCCATGGCAAGGTAGCTGAGGTTGTATTGATGTTGTCAGTGTTCCCAGAAGGCAGTGTTTCATCTTCCAGAGGACCTTGAATATTGTTAAGAGGGGTCACACCACATGGCTTGATAGGAACTCCAGTCTGTACCAGGAATTGAGAAGGATGGCTGCGAGGGCTCTCAGGACAGATAAGAAGGCATTTGTTAGAGGAAGTTACACACCCTCTAGCAATCCTGCATCTAGCAACCCACATGTTGAAGCATTACGCACATCCAAATTTGTTTCTCAGAGAGTAGCAGTCAAGGCGCATGATGGAATGGTCCCTATAGATGACACTGCAGTTGCGACCCGCTGGACTGGCTACTTTGAGCTGCTGTTTAACGCTGATCTTCTGGCTAGGACATTGGACATCTCTGGGTTCACAGTTCTTGAGGCTCTTGCTCTGATTAGCTGTGAACCAATCTCAGCAAGACTGCACAGATAGTGAACCAGCTGAGGGTAGGAAAGGCTGCAAGGATCTGTGGTATCTAGGTGAACTTGTCCACACTGGTGGTAAGGCTGTCCACCTGGCATTGCAAGCAATCTTTGCTTCCATTTAGGAGATGGGCATGATCCCAACTTACAGGAAAATGAGATTTGTTGTCCCTATCTGGAAAAGGAAGGGTGATTGCCTGAAATGGGGCAAATACAGAGGATAACACTACTCTCAATGCCAGGTAACATCCTTGCTCAGGTTATCCTCAGCAGGATCCGTGATTACTTGCTCATCTACCACTGACCGGAGCAGTCTGATTTTACACCTAAGAAATCTACAATCAATCATACCCTGGCACTGAGGGATCTCATTGAGCACAATCCCAGACAACAGTTTCTTTGCAGCCTTTGCAGTCAATTTTCATAAAGCGTCCAAGCTACCCTTTGAGACATCCTGGGACTTTGTGGGATTCCCCCCAAATTTTCTGGATGTCATAGCCAGCCTGTACACTGGTACTGTGAGTGCGGTGCATAGTGTGTTATTCTCAGTTGATTCCGGGGTTCATAAAGGGTGTGCTGTTGCTCCTACTCTGTTCAGTGCTTGTGTGTAATGGGTGTTTGGCAGAATCGTGGGGTCCAATGGCTGTGGGGTATCTTTTGGTGAAGAAGAATTCACTGAACTTGACTGATGCTGTGATCTTCATGGAATCAATGGTGGCTCTGATCAGGGCTCTCGAGAGACTGAGTAAGGAGTCTGGGCTAGATAAAAATCAAGAACCAGACCTTTAATGACCTCTTGGGCATAGCCATCAGCAGTGTATCTGTCTGCAGAAAGAATGTTGACCGCATCAAGAAATTCATTTACCTCAGCAGCGACATTCATGTGTTTGGTGACTCTTCCTATGAAGTTGGCAGATGGATTGGAAGAGCATGGTGAGTCATGAGGTCGCTGGAAAGCGGTGCGTCGTGCTCCCGATATCTTTGCAATAGGACGAAGGTCCAAGTCTTCAGAGTCCTGGTGCTCCCTGTCTTGCTGTATGGCTGCATGACATGGATGCTACCCAGTGACCTGAAACAAAGACTGGACTCCTTAGGTACTTTAGAGAATCCTTGGGTACCGCTGGTTTGACTTTGTGTTATATGAGCAGTTGTTTAGGGAGACTTGAATGAGGCACATTGCCTGCATTGTGAGGAAATATCTGGTATGGCACTATGGCCATGTGGTGTGATTCCCTGAGGGTGATCTACCCTGCAAGATTCTCATCGCTGAGGACTTGAGCAGCTGGACCAGGCCAGGGGATGCCCACATAACACCTGGCTGTGGCAGATATACAGCTATTTCTGGAGGGTGGGACATGACTGGATGTCAGCCTGGGGGGGTACCAAACCCAGTCCCAAGGTTTTATGTCGTGTGGTGGGTGTGGCAACCTGACCTGACCTGAACTGACTGAAATTCACAAAGATGCGTAATCCCTGCTTGAGTAAACAGTGTGTCACTGTAGAATGAGTGGTACAGTGTCATCAGTCCCCTGCAACTCCTCCCATTGGGAGGGGGGTCACTGCAAGGTTCTGCTCTGGCTCCTCACAGCCTGGCGGGGATAGGGAGGTCCCCTGTCAACGTACAATGGCTATGTGATGACGCTCTCTGATAGGTTGATATCTGAGGAATAAGCTGAGAGCTTTACTGTTCAACTTTTCCATGAAGCAAGCAAAATCCTGACCATCTAAATCTGCCTTCCCAACCTCTGACATGCATCTTTTTTTGACTTGGTGCCTATACATACAACCTCACAGAGTAATATGCAAACAAACTAACATCCTGTGTTGTTACTGCCCCCGAAATGCAGTGGAGGGCTGCAATGCATGCGCACAATGCTGTACCCCCTACTGGCCTGCCATGGCACAGCGCCCGTAACCTGCCGGTCAGTAGCTTGGTTCCTGTCTCATGGGGCTCGGGGTACCAGCTGACGCCAAGCGGCACCACAAAGCGAAGGTGACCGCTCTGATTGCTTCACCATTCCCGAACGTCACATTAACGCTGAGCAACCGTATGGCCAAGCTCCAGCCGTTATATGCCCCGGAACCTTCTGGAAGGTGCTCATTTGTGTTGCCCTACAAGAAATCCTGAGCTCCAGGCACTCCAAACTAATGCACGACATGGTGCACAGGAAGGCTGGCGGCCTTTTAATTCATCCCAAGTGCAGGTTACCCGCAGTTTCTCCTAATGAAATACCCACAATGCAGTTTGCAGGTATGTCAAGTGGGCTGTGACCAGATATGCAAATTTATTGCTGTAGTATTGCCGGTGATGGGGTGGGGGGGGTGGATATTGCAAGCACCTCACACCCAGTACACACATAAAAGCAGCTCAGAAGTCATTGAATTTATCAAACGAAGCTGGCAGGGGTAGACAGAAACCATGGCTATCAGCTGTAGTTATTTGTGGGGGGGGGGAATGGGGGACCATCACACAGCTAGTTAGGTACGCGGGGGTGGGGTGCGCTGCTTCACCACCCTGCCTGCAGGTGGCGCTGGGCTCGCTTATCGCCCCTGAATTAGCTACTGATATCCGCTCACCACAGCTATGTAAACACACCCTGTTAATCTGTTAATGTGCCCCCCAATTCCTCGTACACTTTGGCACACAGCTGTCACCCCCACCCCCCAGAGTTTACAGTGAGAACCATCGTTAGATGCTGCTCCTTAACTCCAGTGTTACCCCCCCCAGAGAGTTCAGGCTGAGGGCCGTCATTAGACACTTCTTCTTAACACGGCTGTTACCTCCTCCCCCCCCACAGAGTTCAGGGTGAGATATGTCGTTAGACACTTCTCCTTAACACGGCTGTTAGTCCCCTGGAGAATTCAGGGTAAGGGCCATCGTTAGATGCTGCTTCTTAACACGAATATTACCCCCCCCGGAGAGTTCAAGGTGAGGTCCATCATTAGAGGCTGCTCCTCAACACAGCTGTTACCCCCCCCAGAGAGTTCAGGGTGAGGGCCGTTGTTAGGTTGTTAGACACTGCTCCTTAACACGACTGCTGTGCACTCCTTATCTGGGAGTGCCTTTACTGGTTTCCCTCTGCGTCACATGTTTTCAGGGGTGTGCAGGCTGTCAGTGGCGGCTCTTAGACAGGCGTGTGTGTGTCCCTGTGTGTCTGTATGTGTGAGTATGTCCCTGTGTGCCTGTATGTGTGAGTATGTCCCTGTGTGTCCCGGTGCACGTGTATCTTAGCTCGCATCCCTCATCAGACATAAAACACTGATTGATGATGCTAATTATAGGGGCGTTGCTCTGTCTCCACCACCATCTCGCCGGGTAAATGATGCACGACCCCCCCCAACCCCTACACCCATATATTCAAGGTGTCTCCCCCCCAACCCAGCAGCTGGCTGACTCCTTAATCATGGGTTTAAAAGCCGAGCTCGTGCTTCTGAGAAGGTTCCAGCAGGCTGCAGGGTTGCATGTCCCATCATGTCACACCAAGGATCTAGATCATGAAGGCACCTGATACATAAACTCTAATAACTACAGTGGGGGCTGGGCTCAAACCTCAGACACCTCCACTCAGCACATTTGGCATCAACTGAGAGTGCTGAGGTGACTGACACTGTCTCCCCGAGGTCATATATATATTTGTGTGCACCTTCCCGCCATTTGACATTTATACTTTGTCAAATGTGACACCTGAGGGTGCTACATCGCCCCTAGGGGCCTGTGAAAGCCCTCCAGTCCATCAGTAAAACGTGAGCCAGGTCTTAAACCCCACTTCATTATGTCAGGTCCACCTGTCTACTGAGATGGACCCGGATTGGTCAAAATGATTCATCAGTTCTGAAGTACTTACTCAGCCAGAAATGGTAACATTCTGAACCAGTGGGGATGGTGTGTGGCTCAGCGGATTAGGCTGCTGTGCTTGTGATCGCTAGGTCACCAGTCCTAAACCCAGGAAAATTCATGTCACTGCTGGGCTAAAAGTGTCTGCTAAAGGAATAAAATGCAATGAATTAGCTGCTCAGTTGTAGTTGTGCAGGTCGGTGGAATTGTAGGACTTGAACAGAAGGCTGCCTCTTAGGAATTCATGGCAAGAAAGTACAACCTGTTTTAATTGGCAATACTCATGACTCAAGACATTCCCCTCATCCTTCTAACTCATGATTACGAGGGGGTTCTTTGTCCTGCCCCTGCCAGTTTCCCACCCACGAATGCTGTGGCTGCATACGAGAGGAATGTTATATCAAAAAGAACTCGTGCAGAACTGTTCCCTCGAGGGATACTATCCACCGCAGCAGCTCCGATTGTGGGAAAATGCTTGGTCAGCCTCCTGGGGCAGTTTGCAGAAATGAGCAGCGACCCCTTTGGTTCTTTTGGTGTAACTACACCCTGATGCATTCCAGTGCCCCAACCCCATACACAGACACACACACACACACACACACATACTCAACTGCCAAACTCTGTCGAGAGCTTAGCCGCGCCCTGAGTCTTGGGGGGCCATAGATAAGACACGGCAGTTATTCATTAGCCCACTCTGCTGATCTGCATGCTAATGTGACCTACCCCGCGCCCCCCCAGAGTGTGTGCATCTGTGCATGAGGCTGGCCGAGATAGTATTACCCACATTAAGACTCACACGTAAATTGCATTAGCTAATCAAAACACCAAGCAAGTGTTTGCTCTGCAAGATAAATTGTTTCAAGATTATACAATTTTTTTTTCTTTTTCCTTGGCAAAGGATGAGTTATTTGAAGCTTCCGTTTGCATTAACCAATGATTGTTTGGCAGTTAATCATCCTAATTAATGGCAGAGGATTTACAATGTCCTCTGGCTCCGCCATGGATGTGTACAGTCGGCGTCCTTGCCCCAAAGCGCTTCTGAGCGTACCTAGATAAAGAAAGAGTTTGAATGAGCGTGCCCAGATAGAGCAAACTCCTCCTCACATGTCCAGATAGAGAGAGCTTCACTGAGCATAGCCAAATTGAAAGAGAAATCCTCTGAGTGTGCCCAGGTCGAGAGAGAGCTCCTTTAAGTGTGCCCATATCGAGGGAGAGCTCCTCTGAGCATGCCCAGAAAAAAAAAAAAAAAAAAAAACACATTCAACCCATTCTGGAATATCTTGTAGCTTGGGTCCCACAGAAAACCCCAGAAAGCTCTGCCGATGGAGAAGAGGGATGGGATAGGTCCGCGGTGAATGGGAGGTATGATTAGGGTAGAATGGTCACACCTTCTGCTGGAAACTGACAAACCTGCAGGTTCGGGTTGTACCAGTTCGGGGAGGGGGCAGAAAAAAAAATCATCAGACCCCTCCACAGACAGGCCTCGTGCCGCACTCGTTTTAGATGTGAACATGGGATAAGGAAGGCAGCTTGTCCAACAAGCTCAGAGTAGCCCAGGGATAAGCAGGTGACCAGCGGCTTCACACCAATCTGATGCTCAGAGTCGGGTGCAAACAGGGTCCAGTTTGTTGTTTCTGGGGCCCTACTTATAAAGTCACTTTGGGGCCCCTAGTGTAGTAGCTGTTTGTAGCCAGCAGGAGGCCCCGCGCAAATGCATGGTTTGAGTAGTGGTAAAGACCGCCACTGAACAGACATCAGACAAGGAGTCTGACATGTCTCCATAGTGTGAACCCCCCCCACCCCCAGGTTACCCATACAACAATCTGTGGGGAATGGGGAAATTGTTACTGCCATAACGTGTGTTGTGTGAGGGGTGAATAGGAACAAAACTGTGCAGCTAAAGGCTTCATTTCCGGGATACTCAGGCTGTGCACTTGATTGTGGTAAAGAATGACAGCCATCATGCTGGGGGGTGTGGGGGGGGATAAGTATCTCCCTGCGTCAGGAGATCAGATAGCCCCCAGGGTGCCTTTGTCAAACCACTAGATAGCCTTTGATATTGCACAGTGGGAGGGACAGCCATGTCCAGAGCTGGGGTGCTCGGCTCACGGAGGGCGATTAAGCAACAGGTAAATAGCAGGCCGGGAGGCACAGCTTGCGGGAGGCAGAGGTGCCAGCAGTCCCTCAAAAAAAGGTGCCCCTTGTGCTTCGAGGTGTGCTGCCGGAGGAGGGTAGTTTGAGCGTGCCTGGGGGGAATTTGCCTCAGTAATTTAAAGGGAGAAGGGCCCTCTTTGGTCATCCTGGTTCGAGTCCAGGACCACGGCTGGCATATCCAGTACCTGCGACTGTTTCACCTGAAGTTGTTGCTCCGGGTGTCCAGGCCGACAAGGGCAAGGGAGGTGATCTAGCCAGGAAGCAGGGCCCTGGATGAGGCCCCACGGGCCGCCCGCCAACACCAAGCCCGTCTGCACCAGAGGGTCAGTATGCGCCAGTTGCCTTCGCAGGCCTGGCTTGGACATTGGCTGGTTCTGCCTTGGCAATGGGAACACATTGTCTGGTGATGGGAAGGGGTTTCTGAGGTCCGAGGACTCTGGCAGCTCCAGATGGCGCTGGTGGCTGCCAGACACGATTGCTTGGCCTGGAATTGAACAGCAGCCAGTATGGAGCCCATACACTGAAACAAGCAGCAGCTGCTCCCTCTTCCCCCGCCCTTTGACATATATATCAGGTAATGTCCACTTCGTGCTCTGCCGCTCACCTTCCTGCCCCTTGACATATATATTCCGTCGTGTATGCTTTGCACTCACCTTCCTGCCCTTTGACATATATATTCTGTCATGTATGCTTTGCACTCACCTTCCTACACTTTGACATATATATTCCGTCATGTATGCTTTGCACTCACCTTCCCACCCTTTGACATAAATATTCTGTCATGTATGCTTTGCACTCAGCTTCCTGCCCTTTGATGTATATATTCTGTCATGTATGCTTCGCTCTCACCTTCCTGCCCTTTGACATATATTTTTATAGGTGTACACATTCCCTCTCTATTTCCTATGAGCCATTTGTATCTACATGCATCTAACTCTAACTAAGTCTAATCGAGATGCTGTCATATTTTTAAACTCAACTACCTATACTGATTAACTCAATGAATAAAATAAAATTGAATTAAAGTAATCCAACTTTGTACATGGTTGTAATTGTAAGCAGCTTTGGATGAAACCGTCGGCTATACAGAGTAATGATATGAATAAATATGAATAAATGATTATAACAGTTTTTCTCCTGGAGCAGAATTCCACGTAATTACACTGGATGGTGACAGTGATGTTTACCGCAGTGCTGTCAGACCCTGGTGAAACAGGAATATGTGATTTGTGGCAAACTCAGGGTAATTGGGAGGGCATGGGGGCATGGGGGGTGATTTATGAGCCAATTCACCAGCAATTAATGGTGTTCATAAATAGTGTCACCAACTGCCATCAGCATGTTGGTAGCAAAATACCATGTGTAAGTTGGGTATTGCCTCTTGAGTGTGTGTTGGGTAAGTCCTGTCTCTGAGAGTGTTTTGGGTAAATCCAATCTCTGAGTGTGTGTATGTCACATAAGTCCATATCTGTCTTTTCCTGTCCTTCCTTCCTTCCTTCTCCGCCCTGTTAGGAATGAGTGGTTGGGGCCCTTGCAATTTCTGGCTGATGGAGCCTGTGGTGGCCCTTTCAGGAGGGGGTGGGGTGTTGTGTACCCGATAGCTTATCACTTACATTGTGCTGTAAAACATGATATTCCACTCTTATGGACACTTATGCAAATGGATAAATCAGACTAAAGCCATAATTAGGTTTTGATTTATATCGCAGTCACTGACCATTACACCAGTAAAGGTTGGGAAAACCAATTTGTTTCATGGTTCTTGTGAATGGTATTCCCTAACACGCTAATCATAATCAGCATGGTGTGTGTGTGTGTGTGTGCGCGTGTGTGTGTGCGTGTGCGTTTCTATGTGTATGTGGACATACGGTGGTGCTCATGCAGCAGTGCAGTACAGCGTATGGCAGTGAATTAAAAAAATGACTTTAAGGTAAATTTCCCTCAGTGCTGTGAGAGACTGGAGAGCGGCGGTGGAGTCACTGATCCACTGTGTCTCTCGCTGGGAAGCGCAAACCGGTATAAACCGGCAATCTCTGCAATCATCTCTGCGATGAACCGGGAACATCATTTCTGTTTCCAGAAAAAGGGGAATGAAAGAGAGGAGCTGTGGGAAGGCACTGTGCAGGGCCTGGGTGCGTTTGCCTGTACACGTGTGTTAAGGATGTTCATGGGTGGAGGGACACCTGTGAACATCTGCATGCATGTGCAAATGTGCCTCGCCGGCCTGGTGCTGGCACTTTCACAGGCACAACCAGCAAGAGGGGCTGGCACTGCCCCCTGGCACAAGTGCAGGGCCGTCTGGGGTATTAGACAGCCATCAGCATGGCCAGACATGGGGATGGGGTTGTATATTACTGATTTTAGGGACAGTTATAGATCGACAGGAAGTAAACAGAGAGCCCAAAATGTGTATCTGTCTTTCTGTCTGTCTGTGTACCTGTGTGTGCTTGTGTCTGTCTGTCTGTATATCTGTGTGTGTGTCTGACTGTGTATCTGTATGTTTGTCTGTCTATCTGTCTGTCTGTGTACCTGTGTGTGCTTGTGTCTGTCTGTCTGTGTACCTGTGTGTGCTTATGTCTGTCTGTCTGTATATCTGTGTGTCTGTCTGACTGGGTATCTGTGTGTTTGTCTCTCTGTCTGTCTGTGTACCTGTGTGCGCTTGTGTCTGTCTCTCAGTATATCAGTGTGTCTGTCTGTCTGTCTGTTTGTCTCTCTGTATGTCTGTCTGCCTGCCTGTTTCTGTGTGTGCAAATGATTGCCGCACATAATCCTATGACAAGCCCAGCTCACTGACTATGGACCCCATACAGCCGGAAGTCATGATGGTACTGGTGTGGTCAAGAGCAGCCGGACGGGGGCTAATCTCCCCCACTCAGGGCGGCCATCTGCAGCCTGGCCTGGGCCACGACCGTACCTTAACCAAACGGAAGTGGGGGGGGTCGCATCCTGGAAACGGGGCTAATGTCCCGCTAGCTGTATTCTATTGCAATTATACGGTTCAGTGCCGGTGATTATAGCTCTTCTTCAATATCGTTCTCTGCAGTTGTGGTTAGCTGGCTCCCTCATAATTTACGGCCCGGACATAATGGCCCAGTCTTGTGGAAAAGGGATGATAAATGGAGCTGGCAGGGGCTCATAGATTTATTAAATTTCTATCAAACGCTGTAACAAAAAAATCTGCTTTGGTTAGAAATGGGCTTAGATTTTTTAATCAAAATTCATGAGTTCCCCGATTTGTGGTTGAGCGCGGCCGAGGAGGACTTGAATCGAGGACTGATTAAAGAAAATAAAAGGCTTATTTGAAGTAATTTTTCAATGACGCCTTTTAATTGGATGTTAAATCAAATACTTATCTGCCTTCGCACAGATAGTGTCCTGTGTAGTGTAACGTTAGTGTCATTTCCCTCGTAACCGATACTCAGAATAATAATTGACTCTGTGCTCTGCGCCCATGAATGCCCATTGGCTGCTTGCGCTGATTAAATATGCAAATGAGCAGCCTGCCCCCACGGCGAGGAGGTCAGGCGAAACCACAGGTCAGAGCAACTCCCAGAGGGGAGAGGGTCAAACAGAGCCTGACTGACAAGCAAATGCAAGCCCCCCCGGATAGTTGTTGGTTCAATGCCCTTTCATCACTCTATTTCCCTGCCGTCCCTTTGGCCTGCGTCCCAGCTCTCACCTGACCCTCAAAGTATGTCAATTCCGGTGTGACGCAGCTGCTGGCTGGATCCTGTCACCGGGAGGCGCTCCGGGTCGCCCAAGTTACAGTGTGTCTCTTTTTAGGTTAGGAGATGTGGGCCGTTGTCTTCATTTCCGGCAGTAATGAGGTCAAACTGCAGCTCCTGGCGGGATTCAGCAGGGCTAGCGGAGCTTGCCTGTCCCTGGTCGGGGGTGACAGAGCGGCCCATTCATCACTGCGAGATTTAACAGCGCCGTGCTTTACGGCAGAGGCATGACCGTGCATCACCGCGAGCTGGCAGCCGCTCTGGAACCTCGGTGAGATGGTCTTCATAAAAGCGCAGCACATCTTCATTGTGGAGGAGGGCGACGATGACTGATGCCGGCGCTTATGACAGAGATATTCACGAGTCACAAAATTAGAGTCCAAGTCAAGTCTCGAATCTCTGACTTAGAGTCCGAGTCAAGTCTAAAGTCTCCATTGTAGTTCCACTTTGACATGACTAGTTATCAAAAATGTAACCTATTTGTTTTTTCTATCAGTAACTGATGCGACTAAATGGGAATCACCATTTGAACAGCTCAAAAAACTGCATGTCTCATAGTTACTTAGGCTTACATACATTTTCAAAGTAAATGCTATTTCAAATGCCTTTGAAGCAATAACATTTTTGTAAGAAAGTAAGCATTTTTCTAATATAGACTTTACAACTAATACTTTCTCAAAAATAATCTTGATGTTCTTGATAATTTTGTGAATCTTTATCTAATGATGTTGACATCCCTTGCAGAACATTTCGGCATTCCTGAGTTGGACCGTACATGTATGCATAAATTGCTGTGTTGAAACCACGGGCCCTGATCTGGAGCCAGACCCAACCATACCGGCTACACCCAAAACTCTGTTAAAGTGATGTGATTGGCTAATGTACGAGTATAACCGAGACCCTGTTTGTCGTGCTGCTCTTTTAGCTACGAGAGAGCGGTCAGTAATATTACTGCTCAATCAAATTATTTGCTGGCATTATGCTTTTACACCATTATATTTGAATATGTGACGGAACTCTGAAAAATACTACAAGCCATACGCAGGGCACAATGAAGAGGTGCGGACACTTTCTAAGTTGTAAAAAAATACAGCTTGACTTAACTGACTTTTATGTCAGAAATGTCCAAACTGGGATATATCTGCAAAATTATTAGACTTATGGCAATATATGCCGATCTATGTCACTGTATAACAAAAGAATGTATATATAATGTATGACAAAGGTTAAGCAACGCCAATTTCTAAGCAATGCCATCTAATGTAAAATAAAACTCCCTGCTTTTTCAAAATGTAAAATATCCCGCGCTTTTTCAGATCGAGTCTGCAATCTGTATTAGTAGCAAAAGAGAAAAAGTATGTTGTTTGTTGATTTCGCCTGACATTACGCTTTTCCAGCTCCAGTTCCTGTGCTTGGTCCACAGCCACATATCCTGATGTGTTTAATGTCTAATGAGTTATATAGAAATTTCAGCAGAGCCTTAAAAACTCTTATTGTTCACGAGTCGCTATCAAAGACTTGCAAGTCGAGTCCGAAGTCAATTTAAGAGTGACTGGAGTGTAACAGGAGTTCAAGTTTCAAACTGTACTTTATGGGGGTTATGAGGACGCACGAGCGGGCGAGGGCGAGGGGGCAAGCGGGCGAGGGCCACCGCTAATGTGGCTGGAAACTGCTTCCTGTTGAGGTGTGTGTGGGCCCCAAAATGACTGTGAGAGGGGGGCCCAGAAACAATAAACTGGCCCCTGCCTGCAGCCAGACCTGCCTAATCCCGCCACTCACCAATCAGTGTTTTTTGAACTAATAAAAAGCGACAATTTCATCTCAACAATGATGAATGAACTGCTTTATTATTTAGCTTGGTCGTTAATAATATCAGTTACATAACTGGATGACTGATTAATCCTAATTAGGCAGAGTACTACACTGCCGTCTCGCCTCGTTACGTTATGGAGATGCATGACTCCGCAGAAATTTGCCCGTGACCTTTCAAGGTCAAAGAATACGTAGCTCACAGGTGACATCAAAGCGACATTATACCAAACTATCAGACTAATTTATTTTTAGGTAGAGTAAAAAAACAGTACACACATTAGAGGGGGGGGGGGTCCTGGACAGCGGCCCAAAACAAATTTTTTTAGGAATCCTCCTCACTTTCCCCCCATTTACAGCACCCCTGGGGCTGGGCCCTGTTCTAGAACATCACAGATGTTCCAGAATCCCCACAGGACGTGCAATGGGTCTTCTCACCCTGTGATGAGGAACAGTATGCCCTCTTCCCTTAAGATCCGCCATTCGATTATTTGGCCCAGCTGAACATGAAGTGAGAGGGGATCGATTATTTGGTCTGCCCAGATCACTGGGCACCTGCGGTGTGGAGGTCCATTATCAGGTTTTTAACTGTGCAGTGTTAGTATGAAGAGATGCAACTGCATTTATGATGCCGATACCATAGATGCCAACATAAGCAGCTAACAAAATGCTAATGAAGGCTATTTCTCACTTTAGGAATGGTTAGTGTGTCACAAAAGCTTAGTCTCCCTTTGAGGAGCTGCCTGAGAATCCCTTCTGTTTTATAAATGGGCTCATAACCTGGTATAGAATAAACCTTATGTGTGATAGACCTGCTGTTTGACAGCTGTAACCAGTGCTGTCCATGATGTGTGATACTTGTAATGTGTGGTATCCAACATTTGTTATGGCTTGTGCTACCTGTGATGCCTCATAGTCATAATGTCTTATCGTTGTCAGGATTGATAGCTGTGACGTGTGATTATAATCAGGATTGATAGCTGTAATGCATGATAACCATCAGGATTGATAGCTGTAACACGTGATAACCATCAGGATTGATAGCTGTACGATGGGATAACCATCAGGATTGATAGCTGTAATGCGTGATAACCATTGGGATTGATAGCTGTACCATGGGATGACAATCAGGATCAATAGCTCAAATGCGTGATAACCATCAAGATTGATAGCTGAAACATGTGATAACCATCAGAACTGATAGCTGTACCATGGGATAACCATCAGGATTGATAACTGAAATGTGTGATAACCATCAGGGCTGATAGCTGTGCCATGGGATAACCATCAGGATTGGTAACCATAACGTGTGATAATCATCAGGACTGATAACCATAGTATGTGATAACCATCAGGATTGATAACAATAATCTATGTGAAGGCTCAGTGGCGCCCCCAAATCCCAACTCCCTACCTACCATTTTCAGATGTTTTCTGGTAAAATATTTACTCCCCTCTGATCTGTGGTCTGGGGATGTGTGAGAAAGGATGTTGTAAGGGCAGTATGAGAGACTGAGGACATGGCATGGGGCTGTTGGGGGTTACGCCTCAGTATTTCAGGTGGCAGTGCTGCGGTGTGTGTGTACAGTACTGAGCTGTGAAACTTCCCCCTGCCTGCTGAATATTAATGGTGCTGAGAGTCTGTAATGATTCTTCTGACAGTCGACAAATCATCATACCCTGGGACTGCCACCCCTCCGGTGGCCTGGAAGGACAGACGTCACTGCAGGAGCAGCACTGACCCACTTTAAACAGGGGTTCATGTGTGCACGAGCGCTTGCCCCACAAGTCACGAGTCTTCCTCCCAAGGCCTCCATTTACCATTTGACACCTTACTTCCTGTTAAACAGGAAGTGTACTTTCACTTGTTTTTCTGTCCCTTAAACTGTCTCATTGTATTGACTGAACAAATTACTGCTCTTGATCAGTTTTCTTTCATTCCACCTATGTTTGTTGTAAATATTGTAAATATCTGGTGCTGTACTGCATTGTGTTTATTGATAATGTTGAGAGATTCACAAGTGGCTGATGATCTGTGAGCACTATCAACAAGTGTGGAACAAATCAACATGAGGGGGGGTGTGGGCCTGCGCTTTGTCTGGGAATGCTGGGAATGGCAGTGTCAGGGAACGCCTGAGTAATCGCCTTTCATCAGACGTGAAAGGGAAACAAGCGACACGCCATAAATGTCGGCAGTTGTGTGTAAATCTAATTATGCTAATTACGTTTGTCGTGTCTATCTGCATTCATTAAAGCAGCGGGCAGGCAGTGCCGTTTTGATGGGCGGCTGGGCACACAGGAAGACCGGCCCCCTTTCAGATTCACGGCCAGGGGCCAGGACTCCACAATGCTGTTCCCATCATGATGATAATAATAATAATAATAATAATAATAATAATAAAATACAATTAACAGTAAAGATGGATAGATGCATAGTAATTATCAGGGGTCAATTCTATAGTGAATTCTGGTGAACATTATGCTCATAATGCATTTTTTACCATTTAAATAGTGTTTAAAAACTTTACCTATATAGTATTTTTTTCTCATCATTTTTTTGAATCGTTTATCCGTGTACAGTTTGAATGTAGTGTTTGTGTTTGCCACTTTAAAATTTAGAATCTTCTGGTTTGAAATTTGGAGTTTAAATGTATTCAATTTAGTTTAAATATCCATCCATCCATCAATCATCTGTCCGTATTCCATAGCTATTTATGGATCATCGGGTCACACCCCATTGAAATATGTCAGTATTTCTGTCCCTGTGTTATACAGCTCAGCTGCCTGTCTGCGGTTAACGTACGGCGGCAGTTTCAGCACAGCGAGGTACAGCCGGGACAAGTGTGCTTATTTACGGCGCCTTGGTTTGCGGGGTTAAAAATCTCAGCGACGTGACGTCAGATATCGAAGGAGACGTGAGTCAAGTTCGGCGTTCAGTCAGGAAGCTTCCGGAGACATGAAGGTTTAAGGGCGTCGATGACACTGCACGGGTTTAAAACGCGACGTTTGCCCGAGGACACGGGGCCACCTCCCTGGCGCACAATAAATCGATTAACAGCCTAACCCTAATCCCCAAACAAGTTTAGAAAATAAATTGCACGTGTAAATATACCGAAGCAGAAGCTCAGGCAGCCTCAGGTTCCAGATCTTTCCTTGTTCTGTGAGGTCTGCGGCTTCCCCGTGGTCGTATCTTCTGTCGCGGGATCATTTTCCTGGGGAGTTTTAAAGCTGTCCTGGCTGTCCCCAGGCCCCTGCACACCCTTCCAGCCCCCTGCCTCTCCCTCCCCCACTCTGAGATGATGAAACACAGATGGACCGCTGCATTCAGTCGCGCACTGTGCATAAATAGTATATTTAATTAGACTGTAGTGCGACCTAAATCAAATTACTCCTGGACTGACAGGAACACTTATATTAACATCATTCCATGCGGAGTCATAGCCAAAATTTAAATTAGTAACAGATAATGAGAGTGTGGGGGGGGCAGTCGCCAGGCATTCCTCAGAGTAATTGGACAGCATGTGAAACATACTGCTGCCGCTAATTAACGGCACTGTGCTCGGGTGAGGGGGGGTCGGGGCACACGGTCGCGGTCATGGATGAAGGGGACCTCGGCGGGACGCGTGGTCATTCGCTGCGGAGTGCGTCCGCCCTCTCCCAGCATGGCGCCCCCTTTTGGTGTTTGAGAGAAGCACGTCGTTTGAATCCGCGTCTAGGGGACTCCATTTGCAGATGCGTTTTCAGGATTCTCCAACTCTACCTGAAAATGTCTGAATATGCAGAGGGGAACGTTTCAATTTGTAAAATTCGTCATGTAAAAAGCTCAGGGTTAACTGTTATGCTTTCAGTCTGACCTTAGTCGCACCGGCGGTGTGTTTGACTTGCTTGTGAGCGAATCCCTTGTTTTTGATGCGTTCCTTTGTCTCAAGGCATTTTGCCTTGAGCCTGGCACCTCTCCAGCCCTGTATGAGCCAGCATCCTGTCTGTCGTTTTAACCTGTATCTCTGTTGCTCTTTCTTTGTTAATAAGACATGTGCCGTGTGATTGCAGCCTGTTGACCTTCTGGAACAAACACAGACCTCGAGATTTTCACCTCAGGGTGGCCCACACCCTCAACCCTCACCCTATGCACCCAGCCGCCCCCCCACCCTGGGCTGTGTCCATGCAGGTCACTTATCCGGTGGGACAGAGGAATACGGGTTTTCCTGAAGCGTCCCCTGGTTAAACACGTAGCCGCTCCTTGTCCAGATGAGTTGAGCACAGCACAGCGACCCCCTCCCCCATTGCCCCCCCGCCAGCCCGATTCTCACGATCAGTGTGTGCAGATGGAAGTCGTTACTTTAGTGCGGCGTTCGAGTTGAAGTCGCTTTGCATCGCCATGTCACATAGGGAACTTAGTAAGCCACAATCAGCCAAGTGACATGGTGAGTAAAGAACCAGGCTGGACCTCCCAGAAACACTCATGGGTCTTTCTGCTGAACCCTTCTGCTTGCCATTTAACCATTAGCTATCACTGGGAATCTACAGGGCAGAAACGTTTGTCGGAGCCATTAATTCTGCCTTTACAGCTCTGTATTTTACTGGAATATTCCATGCTGTGCGGGTGGCTCTAAGGTCCAACAGCTCGACGCTCCTCAGAGCATGCCACCCCCCTGGGAGTGTGGCAGGGGTGTAAGTGGGGCAGCTGAAGATGACTCTCCTCATCCCCTCCCGCAGGGCCGCCTGCCTGCCTGGCCCCTGCTTCCTGCCCGAGCTGTCATGCTGGGCTGCGTCCTGTGTGCCCCCCCTACCCCCCCGCCGGCAATGCTGTGCCTTGCATGGTAATTAGGTCTCTTTGTTCCATCTGTCCCTGGCGCCGTGCTTTCGGCTGCTCTGTGCTCGTCTGGGCTCACTGCTGCTGTGCTTTTCTGTACTCGCCCACCCCCCCCCCAACCCCTTCCACTCTTCTTTCTTGCATGGGTCAGTGTGTCCCACCCCAGTGCCAGGAGGCAGGTTAGAATGGGGCCCCCTGTAACAGGAAATGGGGCCCGAGCCACACCCAGTCCCATCCTGTGATTGCATATCACCCCCCAGTTCAGGTGTGTGGTTTGGCCAGCCTCATGATCTAGCCACCGCAGCTGACCACAGGCCATTTCCATGGAGACGTGTGCCAGGTCGGGATGTCCCCATGTGACATGGGTGACTGCCGGTATCACGGGTATGTCAGAGCTGGAGAGCACGGGGACAGGATTAGACGCGGGGAGCGACGCACGGCTCCCGGAATAACCGGCGCGCAGACGGAGGCGTCTGGGGATGACGGCGAGGACGGGGAAATCAGGAAAGAGGGAACAGCTTCCGTTCAGACAGCTCATTACGGGAAGACGGCAGCAGAAAGCGCATTTCAGGAACGCTGTGAGGAGGAAGGGGTGGATAGCGGGGAGTTAGCGCGTTAGCATGTGGGAAGACGACGGTGGCTGCATTGGAGTTGGATGCTTCGCCTGCCCCCCTCATCTGCCTACCTCGTCCTGCCTGCCTACCTGCTTGCCTCTCCCGCCCTCACTCGCCACCCCTGCCTACCTCATCTGCAATGAGCCAGCCTTGCCCCACTTGCCCACCTCTTCCACCCCACCAGTCTCACCCCCTTCACCCACTCTCCTCACCTGCCCACCGCCCTACCCCCTTGTCGCACCCCCTTGGTCACCTCCCCTGCCCCGCCCACTTCGCCCGCCCGCCATGGCCTCAAGTACCCGCCTACCGCATCCATCCCGCTCATCATGATGTGTTTATTTCCCGGGAATGGCGAGCGCCCAGATCCGGCAGACGCTTGCTGCCAGTGGGAGGAGGCCATCCCGGGGATTTCGTGGCATGCGGAGTGATTGTTTTTTCCAGTTAAAACAACAGTCAGAGAAACCGTGTTGACAATAATATGGAAAGTTTGGAAATCTGGAGCCCTCGCTTCCCTCTCAGAGCTACCCCCGCCCACGTCCTTGAGCTCTGTCATCGCTAACCATCACTGCAACTGGCGGTCTGTGTCGCTGCTGAGGAGCTGTGCAAACAAAAGCGATGGGGGGGGGGGGGGCAGGGAAAAAGAGAGGGAGACAATGTGAAGGAAGAGAGAGCTGGTGAGACCAGGAGAGAGAGGGAGCGAGGGAGGGGGAGATGGGATAGAAAATGGAGGGATGTGGAGGATAAGACAGGGAATGAAAGAATGAGAAAATAAGAAGAGGGAGATAGAGAGAGAGGGGAATAGAGAGATGGAGGGTGAGGGACAGAGAGAGAGAGAGCACCTTTGGGGGGCATGTTCTGCGGCTCAGCTGGCCGCTTTAGGCACCCCTGCCCCTCCCAGTCTCGCTTCAGGGGTCTATCACGGGCTTGACCAACTTTCCAGAAGAATGATGGTCATCAGATTGGCCATTAGCGGTGTGTAAAGCCGCCCTTATGATGTCTTACAGCATGCTGTGAGACGAATGCTTTAATAACCTGTGTTCGAGACGATCCACTCATGACGAGTTAGGTCACCACCCAGCGTTGGTCCTGATTTTCTTATGAATAAGTAAAATTTAATTTTTGACTGACAATAAAGCAGCATTAGTTTGCTGAGTCTTTAGAAGGTTCCAGCCTCTTTTTCAAGTCGTCCCAGGTCATGTGACATTGTCAGCGTCACCTTCCTGAAGCACTTGATCACATGACATTCAACTCCAGTGTGTGTAATTAATGAAAAACACTTTACCTCAACAGCCATGGCCTGGCTGCCTTGATCCCTACACGAGGATTTTCACAAAAGTTACAGACGACTCGTTAATTGGTAAACATCTTTAGCAGCTGCTTCTGTCCAAAGCTGCATACTATTGAGAAAGTAGAGCCAGTCAGTCCCTGAAGCGATGGTGGCGTTTGGGCCTTGCTCAGGGGCTCAACGGTGAAATTGTTCTGCTGACCCTGAGATGTGAGTCCTAACCTGCTGTTACCTGCACGGCATTTCAGCAAATGGTCCACATGAGGAGATGTAGTGTTTTGTCAGCCCCCTGCTGATCACCATGATGCCAGTGTAACTTGTTAATATGGAATGCGTTACAGTGACACACAATGGCAGTGGCTCGTTAGAAGTGGGTCTCTTTCACTGATGTTTTTTTTTTTTTTAATCCCAGAATCGGCACTTTGGGGCTGAATACTGAATTCCATTTTTTGTATATTCACTTAATTGAAACTTTGAAGTAAAATGAAACAATTACACCATTTTATGCAATTATGCAAAATATAAATAATTTCCATTTTTTCATACGTGTTGTTTTACTTACAATTGTTTGAATTATCATCCCTTTTGGTGTTTTTTGGATTCTAAAATTTAAGCGTGAGGATCCAGGTTTTGTTAGAAATCTGATCGCCACACAGCCTCGATATTCTCGCGTGTCGCTGGCCTCAGTACCGGAATCACAATACATTTTTCATCTAGATATGTCTTTGTTTCGGCAGAGCTGTTGAGCTCTTTTACGAGGAGCAACATTTGTTGTGATTCCGATTACAATAAAGCTGCCGGTAACGTCTGCGACGTCTTTGCATGGAAACCACTTGCATCTAGATACATCCCTATTGTTCTTGTTTCCTTTTTACCCGAACATAAGGCCTGTCAATCATCTCCAGGGGAAACGGGTTGGATTGCATCCGTGAGCCGGTGCCCCTCTTCTGTCCTGATATTTATTTTACACCATATCCGTATCTGGGAGGTATGAAGTCATATGTGCAGGTATGTCGGCCTGAGACGCTGCTGATCGTCCTCCAAGAAAAGCTGGCTATGATGCGCTCGCTCGTTCACCCATCTGCGGGCTTGGAAGCCCCCCCCCCCCCCTCCCCGTCTGACGGGATAGAGAGGATTGCTTCCAGACGGCGGTACGGGGACACCCTGTTCATCTGGCACGGGAAGCACTGACCTCCCCGCCTGTGGGTTCGAAGTCTCCTCAGCCGCCTGTTTTTTCTTCTGCCTTTTCATGCACCCGGGAGGGAGAGCCGGAGCTAGACAGAGGCCACGTCGACAGGGAAGGGAGTGCCACGCTACATGGGTCCCATTTCAGCCCGGCTGCTGGACGGCAGCCACGCTGAAGGCAGAGGGCCAGAGACCTTTACAGTACTGCCTTTATAGTGCTGGGCTCTGGCAGCTTTCAGCTCCATTGGAAGCTGCTCTGCAAGTGATAGTTACATGCGGGTATCTCTCCTGTAATAATGTTTCAAAGCCATGATTCGGTGCTCACAATGCAGTACATCCAGCAGGTAGAGATGTGTGCAATCCCCTGTGCAACCAGCAGGTGGCAGAGTGGTTAAGGCTAAATAGGTTGAATGTCACAATGATACATAGGCTAAATGTCCCAGAAGAGGCCATGATTTCATACTGCTGAGTCCCCCACCCCCCCCACGGCCAGACCAGGATCCGCGGAAAAACGTGGCATTTCCGATGACTCATTCCTGAGGCAGTACACATGTGAAGCACCC